>VDFB02260213.1:0-406147 GCA_007258455.2 Sequoia sempervirens | reverse complement strand
TTAGAAAGCAAGGGTTGCCATGCGATACTGAGACTCCAACCCTCATCACGGTTAAGGTTAGAGGGGTGGTTGTTAATGTGGATGGCTTCCTTGAGCTTCCTCTTGAAAAAATTGTCCTCTTTGCATAAGATCTGAGTGTTTTCTAAGCATATGTGGTGCTTAGTTGAAAAGGAGTGGTCTGCAAGTGCCGATTTGACAACCCGATCATGTCTAATGTCCGCACTATGCTCCTTAATTCTTGTGCAAAAAGAACGACCCGTTTCTCCTATGTAAGGAATGCCACAAGAACAAACAACCTTGTATACTCCTGACTCAAGTAAAATGTCCCTCGAGTCCTTCAGAGAAGGGAGACAGTGTCTTACTGTCGAACAAGGTTTGAAAGCACAATGAAGCCCTTTCTTAGAGAGAATCTTGGAGATTTTTTGGGAAATGCCTTCAATGTAAGGGAGAGAAGCGACAGGGCAGAAATTTGGTTTGGGGGTACAGGGATGAGAAAAGAACCTCTCCCTAGCATGGTTGAAGGCTCTAGAGATATGCTTGTTTTTGTATCCATTAAGGATGAAGACTTTATGAAGATGGGCTAGCTCTTGATCTAGGTGATCTTCATCACAAATCCAAAAAGCCCTCAAAGCGAGGGTTTTAAGGATACCACTTTTTTGACACGGGTGATGATGGGAAGAAGAATGGAGATAGAGATCGGTGTGGGTAGCTTTACGAAACACTCGACGACCGAGGGAGCCATCTAATTTTTTGATGAGCAAGATGTCGAGGAAAGGGAGTTGGCCATCAGATTCAATCTCCTTAGTAAAGGTGATGCAATGGACCAAGGCCCCATTGGGTGAGGCTTGTTTTTCTACCACGGAGTTCCTCTTTCATGAAATCTTTTAAAGAAACATAAGCTTCTACGATTATTGAAAATATTTTCCTAAACATTTCCAAATTGTATTACAATAATATAAACAATTTTTCAATTTAAAATTCAAACAAATAGTAAAGGAACCTATTTCAGAAGAACTGTTGCCTTGAGAATTGTTGTTGGGCTTCTCTGTAACTTCAAATTGCAAATTTAGCCAAAACTTCCTCTAGTAAATTTGTCTCTTTCTAGAAAATGCATAATACACAACCAAGAATTCTACAGTAAAATTCTAAAACAAATCTTGAGAGAACTCGACAATTTTCTCACCAATTTTCAATAACCCACACAAAACTCTTGTGAAATATCTTTCTTATCTTTTTCCCTTATATCTCTTTCGAGAATGAATTTTTAACAATTAAATAACAAATTTCTAACTCAGAGTTATTTCAACAAAATATCTTTTCCCTGAACAACTCAGATATTTTCCATTCACATACATTTAAATATAATAATGCAATTTACTAATTGCAACCAATTTAAATATTCTTATTTATTTAATTACCATTTTTTTTAATAATAAAATTTACTCAACAACATAACTAAATTAAATTTATTTATTTATTTATTCTAAATCCTTCACAACAATAATTCAATTAATTAAATATTTAAATCAAATACACATTTAATCTACCAAATTAAATTTGCACAATATTAAAATACCTAGAACAACAATGATAAGGCTAAAACCAAAACTCAAACTGATGACACACTGTTCTAGAGTAAAGGTATGACTAGGTAACTCGTTACTATCTCCCAATATTATTGTTGAGTAGTGGACATGTTCAGACCTGTGAAACCAGGTGAAGCTAATGTCATGTACCTACAATATTGCAAACAAAAAATGTCACACACGTATAGAGATAGTAATTCATACACACCGTGAAGAAAGAATTGCGAAAATCACAAGGCACTCGCAAGCGAGAGATGCAATACCCTTCACCAATACAGTTACATCAAGATTGATGAAATTAAAATATCAATAATCAATAAATGAGCATACACCAATATTAACTCAAATAACAACTATGCTAATGTATAAGCATGTTATAACAAATAATCAGTTACAACATCAACTCATCAAAATATCACCATGTCCAAGTAACATCCAATAGTAACATAAAATTTATCAAATTGTAATATAAAGTTAAGATAAACCACCTCATAAAGTCTAGATGAAATCCCAGAAGCTTTCCAGAAAAGGCAAACGGAGGGGAATTACAATTTAACAATGATTCTCTAGATATTTATACATAGTTTATGTAGTTTAAATTTTCTTCTTATAATATAGTATCTCACACTTATAATACTAGAAATAATAAACTAAATGTTGATCAACCTTCTTCTTTACCACCTTCTCAACCAAGCCTTCCTCAAGCACCTAGAACTATAGCTAAGTGATCGAGTAAGTATGATCTTGTCAAGCAACTTCGTGTTACTCTTTCCAAGATCTCACTTTGGGATTTTCTTTAGATTACTTTGATTTACCAAGGTATGCTTTAAGAAGCCTTGAAAAATATTCTCTTACCTTCTTTCACCAAGCCAAAATATTTTAATGCATTAATAAATCATATTCATGTGGATTCATCGAATATTACATTCTATCCACAAGAATTACCACCCCCAAAAGTATAAAAGCAAGAAAATCCTTTGATGATAATAGTTAAAATTACTAATATCAACATTAGATGTACTCTCATTAACACCAGTTTGGTGCTCAACATATGTAGTATTGATCTATTGCCTAAAATTAAATTGATTTAGCCTCTCTTACAACTTCTTCCTTATTTGTCCATGGATTCGATAATTCCATTCGACAAGCCTTAGGCATGATAATATTGTGTTTAATGTTGGGACCCATTACCATACCCACCCTAGTATATGTTATGTTGTGAAAATTACCGTATAATCTTCTTCTCAATAGACTATGGATTCATGCTATGGGTACAATCCTATCTACCTTGCATAGATCCATCAAATTAATTTATAATAATCAAGTAGTCACAATCAATGTTGGCCCTAATATTGTACTTATATGAGATGGTAGTTGTTGGTCAAACTTTGGTTGTACCTACTCTTAAAAATATTTTCCCTTCATTATCTTCTCATGCATTGACATCTACTCTAGTAGTACTTGTTACAAAGGATACCTTGAGATAGATGTCCTTGAAGAAGATCCTCTTGAAGTAGGAAATCCTGAGTCTAATCCTTCTACTTATTCTCAAGAAAATGCATGTCTTGGTGATGATTAGGGTTTTTTATACTTTGTAACATCCTTCATTTTAGAATATAAATTCAATACTATACACCTTGACATCCCAAAAATATTATTCACATATTTTATCATAGACGATTATTCTTCTATATCACGAGTTAATGTGAACAACAATTGTAATGTCCTTAATGTTGATCCTCCCATTTCTAAGGAGTTGCAATCATGTTATGGATTTGGATTTAATATTATTTCTAAGCATGGATACAAAGGAAATGGTCTTGGGTGTATGGAAAAGGGAAAGGACCCTTTGGAACCAATACTTCAATCTTTTACAAGGGGTCTAGCCTACAAGCCTTTTCATTTGTATCCATCCCCTCCTCCATTGTCTACTATCCTTATGTATTCTTCTTGTGAGAAGTCAAAATTTTCTTCACAAGAGAAAGGATTGCTTCTTGCTCATTATTTATTTGAGCAAGAGCGCATTTTTTTGAGACTTCTCAAATCCCACTTAATTAGTCTTCCTCTTACATATAAATTTTTTCATAAACATGATAAAACAATACATTCTTTTTGTGCATACCATCAAGTTCCTAGAAATTTGACTAGTGAATGTAAGGAATTGAAGAATAAAATACAATTTTTTTTTAACTCTAGTGCCATCACTCTTCCATCTATTTATGCACGTATATTTTCTTCACATGATAAGTGATATCAAGGTTTATCTCTATCCTGTCCATTCTAAGCATCTTCTTATGAGGTTCTTAAAACTCCTTGCTATTGTGTTGCTACCCATTATTTGGAATTTGTATCTTTTCTTTCTCATTTCCATTCATGGTAGTACACTATTGTGTGCAACCATAATTTCTCTTTAGTGGCAACACAATAGAATCTAGCATGTTACCATCCCCTATATGTTGGGGGTAGGGGTAACTTGTTCTGGAGGTGTACGTCCTTCTTGAGGACCCCCTATCTATCTTTTCTTCTACTTAGAATTACATGTGATAATTTATGTATCAAACATCATTCTAAGTGGGGGTGATCATGTCTAATTATTTTCTTATCACTTTCTATTTTGTCAAAATAATATCTTAAAAATCTGGATGTCTTATGATCTCATTGTCTATCTTAGGGGTAGCTTGACTAGACCCATATTTTTTGTGACTGTCCTACAACATAGTTTGAAATACTCAAAGGTATTTTCACTTGTTGTATGGTCTCAAGCTTGCTATCCATACTTATTAGGGTCATCTTTTTTCTTGTTACATGGTCGCTAGATTGCTAGCCATACCTATTAGTGCCACCTTTTATATGATCAGATTATATCATGTCTTCAAATTGATCATGTCTATTTTTTCCCAATGTGTTTTTCTACAGAAAACATGTTTGAGGTGAATTTGTAGTCCAATTTGTAGGATAGAAGAATCGTGTCCTCTTTATGTCCTATCTTAGCTTTACAAATGCATATACTAAATTAAAGACCTGCGTCCTCTTCATCTTGAGTATATGCTCTCTTTTTTATTTAACATTTTTTTCCCTATCTTTTGGATGCATTCTTCTATTGAAGAAATCAATCCTTACATTCTTCTCTCCATTTAAGAATTCTTTTGAGTTATTTCATGTTATTTTGGGGATGACACATAGTATTGAGACAACCTCTTGCATCAAGGTCTCCTTCACTTTGGTAACTCAAATCCTACTAGTTTTTTAGCTAAGTGACTCTATGTATGTGCTATCCATGTTATTTCTAAATATGTATATTTTCTAACCCTATGATTTGGTAGCTTTTATTTTCTAACATTGTTGTCATGTGTAGATTTTTATTATCTAATATGTTTTTTTTGTAGGCCTTCATCTTGGGGGCATACTTCCTTAGTTTGAAGAGCCATCTACTTCATCTATAGTATCCTTTTGGTATCATGATATTATTTATGTTTAGTAAATTTTTTTTAGCATGAATATTCATGTAAATTCATAAGCCTGCTAAAGTGGGGGTAAAATGTAGTGTCCTAAAACTACACCCCATGGTAATTTCACCTACGCTTTTGCATCCATTTTAGTATCCAATCCATTAGTATTTGTGTGGGTTCATTTCAACCCTTGCATTAGCATTTTTTCCCTCAGGATGCTCAAGACCCTTTTTTAACATCTATCTTTTTTAGTGTGATTTTTTTAGAAACTAGCGTGTTGCACAAACATATGCACATAAAACTAGCATACCATGACATTTCAATGTTCAAATGGCCATTTCTGATCCTTTTTCCACTTTTCACCTACCTTGGTCAATGGAAATAGCTTGGGAACCTTATTTTCCCTCCCATTCTCTCTTTAAAATTCATCTTTTCAATTCATTTGGTATTCTTGGTCTCTCTCTTATTATTTGCATCTTTTTTCTCTTATTCTCTTGCTTTTTATCTCTTTTTATCAAGCCTACACAACTCTCTACAGCTTGCTACAATTCTCTCAATATGTTAAAATTTTCTCTACAACTCTCTCTTGGCTATCACAACTATCTCTTACTCTCTCTCTCTCTCTTTGGATTTCTCAAACCTTATAGGTGATATCTATCTATTTGTCTTATGTGTTTGAGCTTCTTAGGATTTATCACATCCCTTGTCTATGTATTTATCTTCTTGTCTATCTATCTATCTATCTATCTATCTAGTTGTTTGTGGAGTTGGAAACACTAAAACATGGGTTTGACTAAGGGAAGCCCCTAAGTAGCCTTGGAAACATTTCTCTTAGTCTTATGTGTGCATGTGTTGGAGACATTTCTTTGCAGGAGGCTTCATTACTTGGGTTGTTGTGAGCAATTTATTTCTCCTCCTTAGTTTTATCCTCTAAATTACATGTAATCTATAATTTACTTAGTTTACCTTTTTTTTTTGGTTCTATTATACTTTATTCTTTTCGTGCATTTCAATATTTCCTAGTAATCAAAATAGTAGTAGTCATTTTGATGGTTTTTGTGATAGTCTTAGGTTTTTTTTTGTATGAGATGCCAATGTGCCATTGAGATTCCATCACACTGCATTGTAGTCCTTGGGGCATTCTATCACCTGTGGACGAGAGCTTGTCAATCTATCCAAAAAACCTCTATGACCTATTCTTTCTATCTTTGGAACTCTCATCATTTTATCCTATCACTTGAGCTTTGTTCCTTGAGGTAGTTGAGGACCATTTTTTCCCTATAGACTCTTCTTATCCTAGATGCTCAGGAGTAGAAAATCTCATCCTCTATAGTTCCATTCAACACCTTAGGGTTCTCACATCCTTTCTCTTTCATTCTAGTTACATTTTATTTTGCATATTCACAACTTTAACCATTCCTAGACACACTTGGTATAGTATCATTCACACACTAATTTTCTATCTATCTATCCAAGCTACTATGAAGGAAGAAATACCAAATAAAGGATTTAACTAAGGAAAGTCCCCAAATAGCCCCCAAAAATTTTCCTTTTCCTTTCCTTTATAGGTATCTTAAGTGCACTCAATCGTATGAAGGCTTCCAAGTTATTTCTTGTTTGTTTACCTAATTTTCCTATTTGAAATTAGGAACAAGTACCTATTTTAATTTAGAATGTGATCTCATTCTAAAATAAAATAGGTACCCATCTCTATTATATCCATTTTTTCCAAATTTGGAAGAAATAGACTCGCCACCTTTTTTTGTAACATTCCATTTTTGCAGCGCGGATCAATGCCATTTTCTATGTTTTTTATTCAATTTTGTCTTGTATATTCTCTTAACTGGTCATATTCTATTCAATTTTTTGAAGGATACAATCATAATTTTGAATATTTTGAAGTGGAAGATAAAAGTACAAGGAATTTTCTCAAGAGGAATTGAAAAAAGAGGGTTTCTTCAATATATTCATATTTGTTTGAGTTTTAAAGTTCATAGAACAAATGATTTTTATATATAGTTTTATCTCAAAAAATTTAGGAGGTAGCAATTTGAAAATAGGTTAAAAATTATTTCTCTTTTATCAAGAGGTTTTGGTAATAATGGGATCAAAGAAAAGACAAGTAAAAATGTAGGAAGTTAATGACACCTAAAGAAATTGAAGTAAATAGAGAAGAGGAAAAATGAAAACGAGATAGAAGAACAAGGATCCATTAAATGAAAAATATTGAAGCATCTAGTTCCATGAATCTTGAAGAGGAGACCATGAAGGATAGTATGGATGTAGATGTTGAAAGGAAATATGAATCCACCCAATATAATTTCCAAATAACCCAAATAGAGAAATCTATGCAAATATGTATTTAGAATCTATATGAAAAATAATATACAACATACCAATAAATATGACACAAGATATACGCTAGGAAAACCCTTAAGAGGGAAAAACCAGCCTCTAAAATCATCTCACTTATTTATTATTCAACAATAAACATTGCAATACATATTTAAATTCCTCCATGAACACCTTTGAAACATCAAGCCCTCTACAAGCACTCCATATGAACAAGCATGTAACCAAAAATATCATGCCATGCTTCAACCTTCACAAATGCTAACAAGAGCTGCTCTCAACCAACCAAATATCCAAGCTATCCAACCTTAGAAAACTACCCATGTGTTTTCATTTATAGAGACAAGCTCACACAAAACCACCAAGTGGCATTTACATAAAATAATGTGACTAATACCACGAGCTTACACAACCATTAACCCCTCATTTAATAGTGGTAGTGAGTTTTACCAATATTAAATATTTTCTTATTTGTAACCCCACATTAAATATTTTATCCAATGTTGCATACAACACATAAAGTGGCCTCAAGAATGCTAGAACTATGTGATGCACATATCCCTAGATTCCCTAGGTCCACCACATAAATAAATAATTAAATATAAAGTTATGCGAGGTAGACAACACACCTTTTCCTAACATTCTCCCACTTGTATAAATTTCATAAGGGGTAAAAAAGTAAACTCAAACATGAACAAGGGAACAATCCCTCTATCCATATTATATACAATCAAGGAATCAAAGTTCTCCATGTGCTCCATCAAGATACCTGCAACAAGAATCAAGGTGACCACAATCTCAAACATAAATGCTCTCATCCCCCATTATGCAAACATACAAAGATAAGAAACCATCCAAAGAGATGCCACATTGTTTGTCACAAATAAGAAAAAGTACCACCTCCAAATGATATCTCAATACACAAACACTCAATCCAAAGGTAACAATTATGTATCAATAGTTGTCAAGATAAAATCACCATAGCTAAAAATAGCATCCACAAAAAATTCTAACACATCCAACTATCCATACCTCAAAGGTGTTAAAAACATAACAAGTGAACCTCATACCATCAAAATATGTAACCCATAGAATGCAATCACAAGCTCCAAGTACAAAACCTATCATATAATGAACATACACATCTAGGAAATCCAAATGCATAGGCAATGCTAAATTTGAAAATGCTCAAGGAAACCTCTAAATGCTAAGTTGTGATAAGTATGATCTCCTCCACAAAACCAAAAAGAGAATAACACTATCCACATCTACCATAACCAAGATGTATGCATCTCAAACCAAAGGAATAAGCCCAATAACATCTCCTAAACTCAACATTAATGAATGAGAAGAAAAGAATCAAACATAATACATCTAAAAATAACAATGGGAAATACTATAGGTGATAAACTACCAAGTAAACCAAGAGTTGGAAATGAGAATGCTTCTCCAAGATATCCAAGTCATCATGAATCACTAAGAACTATCTCCCCATAGGTTCATGTTATACTCATGTCCAACCAAGGCGTAGGCTCCTCATAATTCTCGCTGAAACCTCATCAACGAGTAACCATCTCAAAACATGTCTCTAATCACAAGATATCTCCTAGCCTCATCTATGTCTCCAAGTATTGATGAGTACCTATAACCAATCAATCCATGATAAACTCCAAATGTATAATAGCACTATCATGCAGCTACCAAAAAAGTGACCAATGTACCCAATACCAAGAGAACCAACCAAGATCAATGTCAAAGCTCCAATCTTGAGAATCAAGAACACATCATGACATCATTATCTCACATCTCCTGATAAGAAGATCATATGCTTCAATGAAGATATCATGTACCTATATCATGAGAACACTCTAAATGCATAATTGAGAGTACATCATGACATAATACATAATCATCCTATCAAACAAGGATCACATGTCAAAAGACAAATCATGACACCTCAACCACATACTAAAGAGTTATCCATGGATAATAAAGATGTCAACATCTCCAAATAAAATGAAGATAACCATCTCTTATCAATGCAACAAAATATATCAAATAATACTCACTACATAGAAACATGATCCAAGAGTCTATCCATGACACTGACAAACACTACAAAAGGTTATCCACCACCAAGTGATGATTTTCCATCATCACTGCAAGCTCCCACTAAATTGTGATACCGATCTCTCCATGGAAACATGATAACCACACTCTAAATGGAGATCCTCCATGTCCCCAACAAAATCAAAGAACTCAACACCAAGCTCCCAAAGGGAAGAGTACAAACCATGATCTCTAAACCAAGAAGATACAACATTGATGAACCATCACTATCACAACTCCCAATGAATTGTCTAACCAAGATATACATGACATCATAATAACAACCTCCTGAATTAAGATCAAATATAAACATGATCCTCAAACCATGAAGATATATTACCACGCCATCACTTTCACAAGAACCTGCTAAACCATGTGAAAAATCTATCCATGACATCGTGATAACAACCTCCTCAATAAAGATCAACCATAACCATGATCCTCAATCCAAGAAGATACACCACCACAAACCAAAACAAGAACCAATCCAACACCACCAAAAAATAATCTACATAAACAATCATTTCATGCCAAAGTCCCTAAAGCACAAGGAACATCCATGACATCATGATCACCACTAAATATACTAGCAACATGATCTAACTGTGTCATAGATCTATCTACATCACATAGTTAACTACATAGGTCTCACATCATGACTGCACCTAGTAATACCAACTCTCCTCCTCAGTATGACAACTAAACCAGCTAAAAAAGTGACTAAACCAAGCCACCAACATGAATATGTAACAATTCTAAATCATCTATGGGCATAAGCAGCCCATATTCCAGTCATATATGCAATTTGTAAGTATAGACCACCAAAAAAACAATACAAATTGTAGATACAACAATGCAACATATAAATCCAATAATACTCTGAAAACCATGTAAAGTGAGTAATCAAAGATGCACATGTGATTATACAATGAATCTAGCATCCAATCACCAAGATCTGAATATCCATAAGCTCAAAAAATCACCACAGTCAAAGTAACCCATAAAAATATTAGATGGAAATAATAGCAAATAAACTATGCCAAAACATCTCCAAATATAATCCATTATGTAGTGCTTTGAACAAGCTTTTCATCAACTATAATAAGTCCAAAATCTAACATTGTATGCACAAGATATGACCTCTCCAAGTTTGAAAGGAACATCCAACTTCCAACAAAAAAATCACTATAAAAATAGAAAAATTTAGAAAACCCACTAATACCACAATGAAGTACACATAACCACCTTTCTAACAAGTATATGAAGTCGAAAAAATGACACCCAAGGCGAAAGTTATGCCCCCTAGAAAAAAAATGTATAATTTGACTTATAGAGAAAAAATTAGTGGTAGCAGGGTGACTCACCAGTGGCAGTAGTGCGACCTACCTGCACTTTGGTCCCAAATAGCATATTCATTTCAGTTTTATTTTAAAATTTTAAAAGAAATTTGGTAGATATTGATTATTTTTATGGCAGTTAAAATTTTTAATGGCCCCATCCCACTTGACTGACATCTAGAAGCCGAGGGGCTTAAAGAAAGTTGAGTGGTGGCTAACAGCCACCAGTAGGAGCTAAAACCATTTTTGGTGATACTATTAATACCATTAGGGGGCGGGGGGGTCTACAGACCCCCAATTTTATTTTATTTTCAATTTTATTTAAAATAAAATCAACAAGCTTTTTTAAAAAAAATATATTTGCAAGAAGATTTATTTGTTTTTGAATTGGAGAGATTAATTTTTTTAATAATTTTTTATTTACTGCAACCTCCAAATTAGACAATTGTACGACCAAATTGGGCAAAGGGATTTTTTTTTTTCTTGTACCCAAAATAGGCCAAATTTTATGTCAATCTTCATCTCTTGGGCCTCCTAGATCCAATGGTGAGGTTTGTTTTGTTTCAAGGGATCATCTACAATATTTCTCCTACAAAATCCTCATAATTAACATCCATAGAAAACTATTTTTCAACAAATATCCATAAGTCTAGATCTACAAATCCCCAAACCCCAAATTTGCAAAAAAATCTTGCACAAAATCCTCATATCTTGTAATGTCTTCATTCTTTCCATGCAAGCCCTAGATTCAAACATGCACCAGATCTACTCCAACAAAGGTTATACAAACCACAACCATGGATCTTGTACCAAATGAAAGGAAATATCCATGCATCCACCCAAAATAATTTCCACATAACCCAAATAGAGAAATCTATACAAACAAGTGTTTAGAATCCATATGAAAAGAATAAACATACCATCAAAGATGACATAAGATATAGCCTAGGAAAAACCTCAAAAGGGAAAAACCGAACCTCCAAAAGCACCCATCACTTATGTGTTATTTAGAAATAAACATTACAATAAATCTTCAGATTCCTCCATGAACACCTTTGAAACTTGAAGCCCTCTACAAGCACTCCATGTGAATGAGCATGTAACCCCAAATCTCATTCCATGCTTCAAACTTCACAAATGCTAATAAGAGATGCTCTCAATCACCCAACTAGCCAAGCTATCCAACCTTAGATAACTACCCATGTGTTTTCTTTTATAGAAAAAAACTCACACAAAAATACCAAGTGATATTTACATAAAACCATGTGACTAATACCATGATATTACAAAGCCATTAAATCTTCATCTAATATTAGTAGTGAGTTTTCCCAACATTAAATATTTTCTTATGTGTAACCCCACATTAAATATTTAATCGAATGTTACATAAACACATAAAGTGGCCCCAAGAATGCTAGACCCATGTGATGCACGTATCCCTAGATTCCCTAGGTACACCAAATAATAAATAAATAATTACATTATGCAAGGTGGAAAACAAACCTTTTCCTAATAGATGATGCAAATGTTGAAATGGTGAATATGGAAGAAAATGTGATTATAGAGACAAACCCTACTACATCTTCAAATTTAACTTTTAATGATATGTATATAGTGACTATGCAAACAACTTCGGGTATGTATTTAAATACACCTTTCAATTATATAGAAAATGCAATCATTCAAACAAATCCAGGTATGCCTTGAAACCTACATTTTGATGATATTGATATTAATTATGTTAGGAATTGTATGCAAAAAATATCAATTAAATGCAAATAAAGATTGAACAGATGAATGAAAAACACAAAAATGATAATAGTGAGAGATAATATTTAATGTGGTTCACCCAAACTCGGGCTACATCCACCAACAGAAAGTCCAATATTATTATCTAGAAAATTGAATCGATTACAACCAATAATCCTTGCAACTCAATACCGCTGGAAATGCTATAATACAATGTCAACGAAAACCCTAACACTTAGCCTTTTATCAAGACTTATGTTGGTTAAAAAATAAGGGTTTTTATGTTGGCCAAAATAAAAATAATGCCCAACGCCTTTATAAAATAATAAAAAATCATGAGAGATTTTTGGTGTGCTGCCTCCAAGCCCCCGCGGGGACACTGCCCCTCGACCCTACCCTATATCGTGACAGGGAGCGCACTAGGGGCACTACCCATGGACCTTGCAAGGGGTGCTTCCCCTTGACCCCATCTTGGGGGTGTTGTCCCCAAACCCCCATTAAATAATTTGGGGGGAAATTGTAATGATAAATGTGAGAAAAATTTAACCTCTGAGTCTAATTAGGCTCCATATACCAACAAATTACTTAAATGAAGCTAGATATATGAATAATCATATCAATTATACAAGTGAAAAAATGGAAAAGAAAAATATGAATGAAATATCTTGTATGAATGAAAATAAGAATGAAATCCCTTGTATTGATGAAAATGAGAATGAAATCTCTTATAATATGGTTGAAAATGAAAATGAAATCCCTTGCATGAATGAAAATGATTTTTTTTTATTTTTTATTTTTAAATTGAAAGATATGTCTTAGATAACCTTCTTGGTAAAATCTCTTGGAGACAAATGAGAACTCGTGGAAATAGATTATATAAAATATTATTTTATAGAAAAAAACTAGAATTTCAATGTAAAATCATAATGCAATTGATGAAAATGTGGAAAATTTGAAAAGTGATGAAAAATTAGGAATTTTTAAAACCAAAAAAGAAAGATGATTTAGTAGAACAAGTCATATCTAGTGTTGCTAATGATATTGATTACATAGGAAAAAAGTTGATCTAAAGATAAGAATTCAACATGATATGCAATAACAACTACTTTAGTTAATAAATCAACTTCAAATAAAAGAATTTTATGTAAGGTTAGTAAATATATAAAAGTAAATCCTTAAAATTTGATAAGAGCAACCAAGAGAAGAGAAAGTATTGAAAATGGTCCAATTAATCAATGTTAGAGTTTTAGTGGTAGACCCCCAAGATTGGACATGCAAATAACTAATGAAATTAAATATTTAATTGAAAAATATTGGCATGATAATACAAGAGTATCACCTAATATTAGATATTTTTTAGAATTAAGGGCATGATAAAAAATATGTGACCCTCATCCAAAATATCTATTAGATATGACTCAAACTAAATTTTATAAAACAAAATTAGATGATTCAATCTTACCAAATATTAACATAAGTCAAAGATCATTTAAAAAATTTAAACCTTGGTATGTCAAAATTAATAAACAACAAATCTCTTGTTGTTGTAAAAATCATGTACAATTTTTTTATTATTATGATATTTTTTGATATATACATTGTACTTCGAATACTAAAAAAATTATGTAGGAATGTGGTATAAATAAGCCACCTGAAATAATTAATGAGTTTAAAGTAGTTTTTTTTCGTGAACCATCAAATGGACACTTATTTTATTTAAATAAATGTATTTATAAACAATGCAATAGATGTGGCAACCTTTCATTGTTAGGAGAATGTATGCATGAAAGTAGTTTACATGAATTTAGACAAAAATTAGTGGATGTTAAAAAATTCAAAAATGTTGAATATTCTTTAAAGGATGGAAAAATATGAAAATATTGTGAGCTAATCATAAAAAAAAATGGTGTGAATGCATTCATTAGAGAATTTAAAGATAATATTGTACTCAAATGTTTCAAACACTCTCAATATGCTTGATGGCTTGATGGTTAATTTCATACATATAAAAACACATTTCCAATTGGAACTATATTATCCATGATTGATTTTGCAAAAAGCTATACTCTTGCTCCACAGGAGGAAATTCAATCTCAATATTATAATTCAGTGAAGGTGGTCATATTTGTTCATATTGTACATAGACAAATGATATTACAAAAGATAATAGATTGTTTTTGAGACAATACCATTTTTATTTGAATGATAATCGATTACACTCATCAGAGTTTTTTCAATATTGTTTTAATAATTTTAGAAAAAAATAATAGAAAGAGAAATTCAAATGAGATAACATCTCATAAGGTTGGATAATTGTATAGGACAATTCAATGATAGAATATTTTTATTGGTTATGTATATCTCACAAGGAAAAAAATATCCAACACATGGAGTTTTTTTGAAGTTGGACCTAGTAAAGGAGAACATGATGGGGCTAGAACATGTGTGAAAAGAGTTGTTGCTAGAAAGCAATTAAAATTCAAGGATGCAATAAAATTTAGAGATAAACGTGCAATTGTATATTGGTTTAATACAAAATTATCTATAGTGTTGAAAGAATGATGGTGTTCTCATTGATGTCAATAGGAAGTCTGCTAACTAGTGTTGTCATTGATGTCAACTATGGGATGAAGTTGTTGAGGATATTGAGAAAATTGTGGAAAAGAGGAAAATAGGTTGTGCATGTGTAGTTGAGACCTTGAGGAAATGTTTTGAGAATATGGAGATATTTTTTTGTTGCGGAGTTTGAAAATGAGTTGCAATGAAGTAATGAGCTGAGATGATGCTTTTGGTACTTGGTTTGCAAGTGCTTTTGAGAAAATTTAATAAATAGAGTAAACTGTATTGTGCAAATGTTCATAGTGTGCTCTGATATTGTGCTCCACATTCTTTTTGTGTTAATGCTATGCATGTGTAGTTCTTATAGGTTATTCAAGGATGATAGAGGTTTTTATATTCAAAAATTGGTTTTTTGGATCATTGTACAATGCAAGATATTTTCACTAGTGTGTGAACCAGTTGTTTAATGATATTTTTTGTGGTCTATGAAAAATGTAGTTTCTCTGCATTTCTTCGTTGTTTAGTTTGAAGTTGTGCAGATTTGGGAAGTTTCTTATAATGTTTCTATCTTTTTGTGTTCAAGTTTTTTCCTGATTTGGTGTGGTATAGTGAGTGTTTCATTGATTAGTTTGCAATTAAGGGTTATTGATTGTCTTGAGATGAAGTATTTGTTGATGTGATCTTGAATGAAGTGTTTGAAGTATATTATGCAGTTTGTGTATTGTTCTATATTGAATTCAAGTGAATTATGTTGTCCAAGACTCTAGGCTTGATCTAAGGAAGTGTGTACTTAATGTATATGGTATTTTGTAGGGGTATTGGCTGACCTTGTGTTTAACACTACATGTGAGGCTTGTGGAAGTGTGTTGGAATATATTTGGGTCCTAATTATGGATTTATGTAGCTCACCTTTCATTCCTATCCATCATGAGAATGTTTAGGTGCTGACCTATTTCAAATTTGAATGTATAACGACTAGTGGCTGACATTGGAGAAAGCTTTTGAGGTAGAGGTTGATATAAGTATGTATGGTGTTGATGCAAGTTGAGAGTATGAAAGAGTAAGAATAAAGATAGATGCAAGATTGTTGCAAGTGATGTGTGTGATGTGAATTTTAGAAAAGTAGTGCAAACTTCATGTTAGGGTTCTTGAACGTAGTGAGCTGAAGGAATCCAAAATATTTCATGTGAAGACTATGAATTTGTGCAAGAAATTGTGGTGGACTCCTTGTTACATTGAGGAGTGTTTTCTCTATGTAAAATTCTTCTTCTACCTTCTTGTATTCTTTCTATGGCAGTGAGCCTTGACTATGAGCCTTTTGGATAGTGCGTCCTATTACGATAGTAAGCCCCTTTGTACTAGTTTTTCTATTACTTATATTGTGAGCTAATCATCACCGTGGTTTTTCCCTCATTGGGTTTACCATGTAAATCTATTGTTCTCATGTGTATGGTGTTGTGATTTCAATTTTTTTATCTACATTACATGTTTAATCATTCTAACAAAATAAGGGTTTAATGAATTCTTGTGGATCTGTTTACTATTGAGGGTTTTGAAGGTTTAATTTTTTTTCAACTGATTCACCCCCCTCTTAGTTTTCTTTTTGATTTCAACAATTGGTATTAGAGTAAGGTTCCTTGGAGAAGAGATTAACCACTTTTAAGGCAGATCTGGGATGGCGAACAAGATTCCTTTGGAATATCCTAGATTCAATGGCTTAGATTATGTGTTCTAGAAGACAAAGATGGAAGGATATTTTTTTACTCAGGGATATGAGATTGAGAAGGCTTATCAGACTCCATACACTCTACCACCATATGGTCCAAGTACAAATACAGAAATCAAGGTGCATGATATCAATGCTAAGGAAAGATTTATTATTGTGAATAGTCTTTCAAATACTAAATTAGTTAAAGTTATGTGTTTGAAGACTACTAAAGAAGTTTGGGATAAGTTACAAAGCATCTATGAAGACTGGAAAACTTGAAGGCATGGTTTGAAATGATGCATATGTTTGAAGATGAAACAATAAAAGGATACATACAGAGAGTTGATGAATTGGTGAGTAATATGAGAGGTCTTGGTGTAACAATTAAAGAATCTAAAGTAGTGAACAAAGTTATTAGATCTCTTCTAGATTTCTATAGTGAAAAGGTATCTATTATTGAGGAAACAGTTCATTTTGACAAATAATCTATAGATCAGTTGATTGGTACTCTAACAACATTTGAGATGAGAAAAATGAAGGTGCAAAAGTGGAGACTACTTTCAAGGATAGTAAATCTGAGAAGGTTGAAGATTCAGGTGATGAGGATATTGATGATCTAGAAGCTAACTTCGTGAGGAAAATGAAAAAGGGCACCAGTAATTACAAAGGTAAATTACCCTTCAAATGTTTTAGCTATGGTGAGATAGGTCATTATGCTTCTAGATGTCCAAAAAGAGCTTTAAACAATAAGAACAAGGAAAAGGAAAAATGATTAAGAAAGCTTACTATGTGAAAGAAAATTTTGGTATTTCTAATGATGAATTTGATTATGGAGATTTTGATGATAATAAATGTCTATTTGTGGCTATAAAAGAAGAATTTGGTTTTTCTAACCTTGAAAGTTGTGTGAGTGAAAGTGTTTTGGAGATGAAGGATAAGGTTGAAGGTACTTTGGTATTTTATTTTCATGTCAAAGAGGATAAGAATTACCGGGTTTTTGACAGTGGCTTCTCTAATCATATGTTCAGAGACAAAAGTAAGTTTGTTAAACTTGAAAAGTATGATGGAGGATTAGTTAAATTTGGAGATGATTCAGGATCTAAGATTTGTGGAATATGTTAAATTAGTTTTGATGGAAAGAATAATACTTACAATATTTACTATTTTAAGGGCTTACTACATAATCTCTTGAGTGTTGGACAAATGTGTAGAAAATGAGACAATCTTGTGTTTAAGGATGAAACATGCGAGATTGGGAAAGGGTCCTAAATTGTGATTGTTATAGGTAATAGAATAGATGGAAATATCTATCAGCTTAAGGGTGTTGATGGTCATTGCTTTATGTCAGGGTATGTGTAGGATCATGATGGGCTGTGGCTGATGACTTTTTTTTACCCAAAATTGATGAAATAAAAAGGGTTTTTAAAGGAGATTCTCAAATTTCCACCAATATAAATTATTCTTTACTTTAAATTTAATAAATAATTATTATTCATTTTCTATTTGAATTACGACTAAAGTACTGATTGATAGGTTGATTGAAAAACATCTATATCTTTCAAACAATCACATTTTTTGAATCTAAAACATGTGCCACATTCTATGATTTGCATACTATAAGATTAAAAAAAAAAAAATTGAATGTAATGAAGTTTTGACCAAGTAAAGGTGGTCAGAGATACAAGTTTTTTATATTTTTTAAAAGTTGTAGTAAAAATTCATAATTAATTATTTACTTGGAAACAAATTACAAAAAAATATGCATCACATTTAGACATGATTCCTCTACTTATATCTAAAATTTTATAAAAAAATATTATCATTTTATTGTGGTTAGGGTGGTCAGATAGACACCTAATTCTTATTTTTTCCCTAAAATTTAAGTACTATTGCATTGAAATTTCAAATTTTCACCAAATAGATTTTTGTTTTTAAAAAATAAACCTAGTAGTTTAGAAACTGCATTCAATTTGCTACAAATTCTATTCTTACATATTTTTGAAATAATATAAATAACTTATTCAAATTTTTATGTCAAGTCACCTAACTCTAATTTTTCTAAAAAATTTCCACTTAAGGGCCTATTTTTTCCATGATGATCCTACACATACCTGTCACAAATTAATAATAGTTGGTTATGGAACTAGAGGATTTGTCACATGAATTTTGATAATTTAGCAAGAATTAGTTCAGTTCATACTGTGAGAGATTCACCTAGAATCACAAAACCTATCAATGTTGTTTATGAGAGTTGTTAATTTGGAAAACAAACAAGGAGTAGCTTTAAGGGAAAGGAACAATCTGCTATCGGACTGGTGGAATTATTGCATATAGATCTTTGTGGTCCTACAAGGGTGATAAGTCTACAAGGTGATAGGTAATTTATGATTTTGATTGATGATTACTCTAGAATGACATGGGTTACTTTTCTTAGAGAGAAATTTGATACATTAGATAAACTCAAGTCATTTAAAGCTATGGTTGATAATGAAATGGATTTGAAAATAAAATACTTGAGGTTTGATAGAGGTGGTGAATTCTCCTCCAATGAGTTTAACATGTTTTGTGAAGTTCATGGAATAAAGAGGGATTTGTCTATCTCGAGAACTCCTTAGCAGAATGGAGTTGTTGAAAGGAAAAATATAACTATTCAGGAAGTTGCAAGGACTATGATGAAAGAGGAAAACATACTTGAAGTCTACTAGAGAGAAGTGATTCATGTACTATTGTCTACATGCTTAATCGAGTGCAAGCTAAAGCTAACATCACAATGACTCCTTATGAGCTATGTTATGGAAGATTCCTAATGTGAAGTACTTTAGAGTGTTTAGAAGAAAATGTTACATCAAAAGAGAAGAAGAAAACTTAGGAAATTTTTATGCAAGGTCTAAAAAAGGTATCTTCCTTGGATATTCTATTAAAAGCAAAGCTTACAGATGTTACAAAAAAATTTGAGAAAGGTAGTTGAATGTGCAAATGTTAAAGTTGATGAAAACTTGAAAAATTATATTGTAGTAGATGGATATGTGTCAGATGAACTTGATTACAAAGAAGTAGAAGAAAAATATAATGTAAAAGAAGTGAAAAATGAAGAAAAATAAGCTCCAAAGAAGACCCCTAAAACCCCTAAGTATGTGCAAAAGAATCATTCCGAAGATCAAATCATTGGAGATAAGAGAAAGGTGTAACATAATTGTAGATTCTAAATTTTAACCTAAATCAGTGAGTGAAGCATGTTAGGATGAACATTGGATGAAAGAAATGGAAGAAGAACTTATACAAATAGAGAAGAATCAGACTTGGGAATTGGTCCCTAGATTGAAAACAAGAACATAATTGAAACTAAGTGGGTATTCAGGAACAAGCTAGATGAGAATGGAGAAGTAACAAGAAACAAGGAAAGAGTTGTGTTTAAGGGTTACTCACAAGTAGAAGGCATATATTTTAAGGAGAATTTTTCTCTTGTGGCTAGGATGGAAGCTATCAGAATGTTTTTGACATTTTCAACAAAAATATTTTAAGGTCTATCAGATGGATGTGAAGTCTACTTTTCTAAATGGAGAATTGGAAGAAGATGTTTACATGGAACAACCAAAAGGTTTTGAGTTATCAAATCAACCAGACATGGTATGAAAACTGAAGAAGGCACTATATGATTTGAAGAAATCTCCCAGAGCTTCGAATGGAAGATTGGATAGGTACTTGATACAACAAGGTTTCAATAAGGGCTCCGCATATAGTAATCTTTACTTTAAAATTGAGGAAGACAAAATCTTGATAATAGTTGTATATGACAAACCTACATCTATCTTCTATGATAATATACATGTGCAATAATTTTTTTAGAGAATCTAGTGATGCATTCAAGGAAAAAGAATATATCTATTAGATATCAATTTTTGAGAGAGAAGGTAATGGAGAATGAAGTGAAGCTTGAGTATGTTCCTATAAAGGATCAAATTTTTGACATATTTAGTAAGGCCCTTCCTAAGGTACTTTTGAGTATCTTTGAGAGAAGTTGGGGGTTATTGCCCCTCCTTTCTTGAACTATATGCATATAGAGGTGCATTAGTCTAGTGGATCTATGGATCTATCTCTTTTTTGGACTAATGTTGGTGGCTACCTTTTAGGGGGAGTAGGTAGTGTCATATGTTGTCACCATGTTTCTGATTTAGTTGGGTGTACTCCTAAGGGGGAGTATTCAGAGTAGGTAATTTTGGTTCAATTTCAAAGAGGGAGAAAAATGAAAATAATTTTATCCTTTTCCATTGATCTCAAAGGGGGAGAAAAGAATCAAGAGAAAAAAGTAGAGAGGGTTGTTGACAGAAAGAAAGATAATCCTATAAGGGGGAGAATTTTCAGGAATGTTGTGTAGGCTATCTAATCCAGAAAAAGAAGAGAGAATGTTTAGAGTTGTTGTGTGGTCTTTGGCGGATTTTCACATCTTGTGTTGTCATCAATGACAAAGGGGGAGATTTTTGCAAGAATGATGGTGTTGTCATTGATGTCAACTATGGGATGAAGTTGTTGAGGATATTGAGAAATTTGTGGAAAAGAGGAAAACAAGTTGTGCATGTGTAGTTGAGACCTTGAGGAAGTGTTGTGAGTACATGGAGCTATTATTTTCTTCTAGAGTCTGAAATTGAGTTGGAATGAAGTAATGAGATAAGCTGATGCTTTTGGTACTTGGTTTCTAAGTTCTTTTGAGAAAATTTAATAAAGAGTAAATTGTGTTGTGCAAATGTTCATAGTGCACTATGATATTGTGATCCACATTCTTTTTTGTGTTGATGCTATACTTGTGTGGCTCTTACAAGTTATTTAAGGATGACAAAGGTTGATGCATTCAAATTTTAGTTTTCTAGATCATTGTACAGTGAGATATTTTCACCAGTGTGTGAACTAGTTGTTCAATGATGTTTTATGTGGTGTGGGAGAAATTTATTTTCTCCTCATTTCTCTAGTATTTGGTTTTAGGTTATGAAAATTTAGGAAGTTTCTTATAATATTTCTATCTTTATGTGTTCAATTTTTTACTTGATTTGGTGCAGTATAGTGAGAGTTGTAGACACTAAAAAATTTCCTAAGCTTGTGACTTCTAAATTCTCCATCATTTCTTCTTTTGTCTTTGATAATTAAATAATTTTAGTAATTTAATTAATTCATTTCTATCTTTATTCCTCCTTGATTAATTAAATAAATTTTATTTATTTAATTACATCACTAATTAAGTCCCTTTCTTTCCAAACTTAAATAAATTCTTATTTATTAATTTTTTATACCACTTTCCACTATAATTAAATAATTATTTTAATTATTTAATTATTCATTAGCCTCTTTTGTCATAAATTAAATAAATTTTATTTATTTACTTTGGTCCATTTTTGAATTTTGAATTAAATCATTGTTTAATTCAAAAAGTCCTCTTTGTGACATTCCTCTATAATTAAATAATTTTTTTAATTATTTAATTATTTATCGGCCACCTAAATTAAATAATTTTTATTGTTTAATTTTCTCACCTCTTTATCTATGTTGATCCTTATCTATCCATGTCTCAATTAACTTCCACCCTTGAATAAATTATTTATAATTTAATCTTGACCGCCAATCCTTATCATTTGCCCTAACCCTAGTCCATATTACATCTTTTATTTTTTGGAAATTAATTATTGACATTCGATCTTATCCCTTCATTCAAAATTGTCTTTCCTATAAAATACATTGTCATTACCATGTTGAACCTACATCTTGTGATCTATAACTTACACAAGCTTATGCTATCTTGCTATCAAGTCAAGTGCATTCATAGTCAACTAGAATCTTCAATATTTTTCTTTGTCATTGTCATTAGGCCTATTTGCATACTCAAAAGTCTAAGGGAAATTATTCATATATCGAGAAAAATGGAGAAGTGTAATGAAGGTGAATCAATGGTGGCATGAAGATTTCATGGTGGTATTGCTCTATGTTTTATGTATTTATTCTTATTCGTGCGTCACTATTTATTAGGGTTTGATTAATATACTTTGTTGCCCAACCTTGATAATTTTATCCTTGATTACAAGAGTTTCATTTATCAGTTTTCAATTAAGGGATACTAGTTGTCCTGAGTTGAAGTATTTGTTGATGTAATATTAAAGGAAGTGTTTGATGTATCTTATGTTGTTCATGGATTGTTTTGGATTGATTTCAAGTGAATTATGTTGTCCAAAACTTTAGGCTTGATCTAAGGAAATTTGTACTTAATGTCTAAGGTATTTTGTATGGGTATTGGTCGACCTTGTGTTTAACACTACATGCGAGGCTTGTGGAAGTGTTTTCAAGTGTGTTGGAATCTATTTGGGTCATAATTATGGATTTATGTAGCTCACCTTTCATTCCTATCCATCATGAGAATGTTTAGGTGCTAACCTATTTCAAATTTGAATGTATAACGGCTAGTTGCTGACATTGGAGAAAGATTTTGAGGTAGAGGTTGATATAAGTATGTATGGTGTTCATGAAAGTTGAGAGTACAAATGAGTAAGAAGCAAGATAGATGCAATATTGTTGCAAGTGATGTGTGTGATGTGAATTTTAGTAGCAGTGTGAACTTCATGTTAGGGTTCCTAAAGGTAGTGAGCTGAAGGCATCCAAAATATTTCATGTGAAGATTGTGAAAGTGTGTGAGTGATTGTGGTGGATTCCTTATTGCATTGAGAAGTGTTTCTCTATGTAACATTCTTCTTCTATCTTCTTGTATTCTTTCTATGGCAGTGATCCCTGGCTATAAGCCTTTTGGATAGTGTGTCATATTTTGGTAGTGAGCCCCTTTGTACCAGTTTTGCTATTACTTATATTGTGAGCTAATTCTCATTGTGGATTTTTCTTCATTGGGTTTTCCATGTAAATCTGTTGTTCTAATGTGTATGGTGTTTTGATTTCAGTTTCTTTTATTTGCATTCGATTTTTAATCATTCTAACAGAATAAGGGTTTAGTGAATGCTTGTGGATTTATTTATTGTTAAGGGTTTTGAAAGTTTAATTTGCTACAATTGATTCACCCCCCTCTTAGTTGTCTTCTTCATTTCAACATATAGGAAAAAATAGGAACTCAATAATTTGATGTTCCTTTTGGTTAGTTTAAGAAGATAACATTCTTACTTGACAAGATTGTGAAATAATTAATTGATCAAAAAATGAAATTTTTTTATGAGTTCAAATGTAAAAATATGGACAATATGGATAAGGGATCTTACATGTTTTTGTCAAGTTTATGTTGCAGGTGATTGGGAAGCATGTGAAAAAACAAAATGGGTTGAAAAATGGAAACAAAGAACATTAACACCTACATCAACACATAATCAACATGGAACAAAAATTGAAGAATATAATCAAGTGTTTCTATCAGATGATTATGATAATATTTTAGACCTTGTATAAGAAGGTATTAAATCATTCAATTTTTTTATTACATTATTTTGTAATATATAATTTTATATGTATTCACGTTTATATGTGAATTATATGTCACTATTTATTGAATTAAATATTTTTTTACAAGACATGTATGTTGTTGCACTTGAGGGGAATAAAGAGGAAACATAGTGTTGGTTAGCTAGATGTGTTAAGAGAAAATGTAAGTTGGTACATCCTAGAGTGTTTGATTATAACTATGAGTATCCAATTGGTTATGTTTTTTTTTTTGGCACCTAGCTATGAAAATATCTAATAAGAAATAATGGCTTTCCTATATTTGAAGACTATGAAAGACACAATAATATTATACTTTACTCACATTTGATTTTGGAAACCAATATAAAACTAGTTAGATACAAAGAGAGACTTGCTAATAATGTGTTATGGAAAATTTCAATGAATGAGCATGATATAATCATAAATGTATTACAAAAAAGAGAGGATGAAGATGGTCCAATGAAATAAATAAATATAGGTAAGTCTATAGTTGCATATATTTAATTGGTAGTCTATATATATAGTGAAAAATTTATCACATAACTTAGAGTCAAGGCTCATGTGTATCTCCCCTTAATCCATATTCTTATGTTATTCTTAAGTCATTTCCTAATTATAGTTAATCATTTTTGTTTAAGGTCTCCCACAACTGGATGCATTACAAAAAAGAGAGGATACATATGCTACAATAGAATTTGAATAAATACAAGCAACTATATAGTTCCATACATTTAATTGATATTCAAAATATAAAGCTAATTAATTCATTTCCATTTTATAAAAATATTATAATTGATTGCATATCCCCTTAAGTAATCCTAGATTATGAACCCTTTTAAAACATTTCCTATTTATCAAACTAATTTTCTCGCATGACATATAATTTGAGTCAAGGATATTTTATCTCCCCTTAAGCCACCCTATTAGGACCCATTTTAGCGACCCTAAATCCTTCTTTTTGCATCCCCTTAAGTAATTCTATTAACTCCCCTTAAGCCATCCTCTTAGGACCCCTTAAGTCATCATGTTAGCTACCCTAAATACATCCTCTTGCATCCCCTTAAGTCATTCTCTTAACTCCCCTTAAGCCATCCTATTAGGACCCCTTAAGTCATCCTCTTAGATATCCTAAATCCATCATCTTGCATTCCCTTAATTCATTCTCTTAACTCCCCTTAAGCCATCTTCTTATGTTAGTATTAATCTAGCCATGTAAGTACTCTAAATCCATCTTCTTGCATCCCCTTAAGTAATTATCTTAAATCCCCTTAATCAATCCTCTTATGAACCCTTAAGTAATCCTCTTATCTACCCTAAATCCATCATCTTGCATCCCCTTAAGTAATTCTCTCAACTCCCCTTAATCCATCCTCTTACCCCCTCTTAATTCATCTTCTAATTATAGCTAAAGTTATCACATGAATTTGAGTAAAGGCTCATGTGTATCTCTCCTTAATCAATCTTCTTATGTTAGTTGTAATTCATTTCATAATTATAGTTAATCATTTTTGTTTTAGGTCTCCCACAACTAGATGCATTAATAAAAAGATAGGATGCAGATGTTACAATGAAATATGAATAAATACAAGCAACTATATAGCTATATAAATAATTTATATAGTCAAAACATAAAGCTAATTAATTCATTATCATTTTATAAAAAAATTTATAATTTATTGCATATCCCCTTAAGTCATCTTAGATTATGTACCCTTAAATCCACCCTCTTGCATCCCCTTAAGTAATTTCCTAATTATAGTTAGTCATTTTTTTTTTCAAGTCTCCCACAACTAGATGAATTACAAAAAAGAGAGGATACATATGTTACAATGGAATATGAATAAATATAGGCAACTATATAATTATACGCATATAATTGATAGTCAAAATTTAAAGCTAATTAATTCATTGTCATTTTATAAAAAGTTTAAAATTGATTGCATATCCCCTTATGCCATATCCTCTTAGGACCGCTTAAGTCATCCTAGATTATGTACCATTATATCCATCCTTTTGCATCCCCTTAAGTAATTTCCTAATTATAGTTAATAATTTTTGTTTTAGGTCTCCCACAATTAGATGTATTAAAAAAAAGAGAGGGTGCAAATGTTAAAATTGAATTTGAATAAATATAGGTAACTATATAGTTCTATACATTTAGTTGATAATCAAAATATAAACCTAATTAATTCATTGTCATTTTATAAAAAAATAGAATTAATTGCATATCCTCTTGCATTACCTTAAGTAATCTCCTAATTATAGTTAATCATTTTTGTTTTAGGTCTCCCACAATTAGATGCATTACAAAAAAGAGAGGATGCAATTGTTACAAGGGAATTTGAATAAATACAGGTAACTATATATTAATAGTTATATATATTTAATTGTTAGTCAAAATATAAATCTAATTAATTCATTTCCTTTTTATAAAAATTCTAGAATTGATTACACATCCCATTAATTCATATCCTCTTAGGTCCCCTTACGTCATCCTAGATTGTGTACCCTTAAATCCATCCTCTTCCATTCCTTTAAGTAATTTCCCAATTATAGTTAGTCATTTTTTTTTAGGTCTCGCACAACTATATGTCATTGGTTACCACTACTTGTGCATTCAAAAACTCATAAAATAATATAATATATAATTTTCCCTATGGTAGGCATCACTTGAATTTGTAAGGAATTTCTAATATCCAATTTTCTAAATTTTATTAAATTGTTCTTTTCTCACATGAATTGGAGTTATGACTTATAAAAAGTATAGTTAATTTGTACTTACATTCATTATTTTTTTGTTTCTCCTGCTAGTAGGTCCACCACGATTGTCACTACAAACTTTCATCATAAGTGCATTGGAAAATGGAGAGGATGCAAATGTTACAATGGATTTTGAATAAATGTAGGTAACTATATAGTTATATATATTTAATTTATAATCAAAATATAAAGTTAATTAATTCATTTCCATTTTATAAAAAGTTTAGAAGTGATTGCATTTCCATTTGGGTCATATCCTCTTAGGTCTCCTTAAGCCATGCTAGATTACTAACCCTTTTAACCCATCTCATAATTATAGAACTAATTTTCTCACATGACACATAATTTGAGTCAAGGATCTTGTATCTCGTGCTTTAAGACATCCAAGTCTTAGAACCCCTTATTTCATCCCCTTCTTAATCCATCTTCTAATTATAGCTAAATTTATCATATGAATTTGATTCAAGGCTCATGCAAGTATTTCCCCTTAATCCATCCTCTTATGTCACCTTAAGTCATTTCATAATTTTCTCACATGATACATAGTTTGACCCAAGACTCTTGTATCTCACCTTAATCCATGCTATTAGGACCCCTGAATTAATCATCTTAGCTACCCTAATTTCATTGTCTTATGTCCCCTTAATTTTCCAAATAATTCCTTAAGGAATTCCTAGGATATATTTTATAACTTTATTTAAATTCTACATTTTTTCTTGCATGACTTAGAGTTAAATGACATTAAATATATAGTTAATTTACTTACATTCATTATTTTTGTAGGTTCCCATCAATTCAATCCACCATGGTTGTCATTGTAAAAAAAATCATCATATAAATTATGTTATATCAAATTTGTGGTCTTGAACTAAAGGTGGACAAGCTAATTGTATTTATATGTGCATATGTTTCATCATGTTAGAGTTGTATTAAACATCAATGATTATAAATCACATTTTATATTGTTCCAATTGTATCTTATACAAATTATTCATTCTTATTTGACCTTCTATATGTGATCTTGGTGTGAAGTAAAAAAAATTGCAAGTTGTTAATTACATTAGATTTGGATTCAACTAAGTGTTTCCAAAAGGGTTATATAGATTTTAGGGATCTTAATAAGTTATCATTTAAGGATGACTTTCATTCATCCAATATTGATATATCATTGTTGATTTTTCTATATGTCATGAGACTAATTTTACTACTTCATGGTGGGAAATTTGTTATTTTGTCATGCTCTTTGAACTTAAGAATGTTAGAGCTCTACTTATTAAGTTTCATTGTATCAAGGTGAGGTAGATCAAGTGTCCTCTTTTAGGTTGTATTGTCTATATTCCAAGCCATGAATGAAAGCATGAAATGTAAATATAGATAAATTTTAAGAGTAAGATATTGGTTTTTGAATTGTAGAATTGGAAAAGAAGTATGATTTAAGCACACCTATTAAAGTGATGTGATAAGTTTGCATTAAATGTGGCATTTATGTTGTATAGATTTTTGTATAGTGATGAATATTTGCTAATTGGAAAATAGTTAAAACTAGGTCCTTAGTTTATTATGAATATGATAAACTATAAGGAAAATTAAATTGTCACATTTAACCAAAATTTGGTATAACATTGGTTAAATCACCTAACCATGTGATTTTATTTAATTTCAAAAGTTAATTATTTTTTTATATTAAATGATGTGTGATTGGAGCCTAGTCACTTAAAATTTATAACGTACACATTATAAATCTAAACCATTAGTGCAAGATGTGGATATATAAGGCGTGTAAATCATAAAATTGAACATTTAGTCATAGAGATAAGAGGAAATCATTGCAAACAACCACAATATGTAATCCTAATTGTTGTGCCCCTTAGTTTGCTTTCTATTACTGACAGTTACTTATTTGTATTTGGACATTATAATACTTTGCTTGGTGTTGGATTCTCAATTATGATGATACTTTATCACTGATGTTTATGCTTATGTTGTGTCTAGTATATGGATTTAATAGATTATGTGGATTACTCTTGCTATGGACACCATGTGATTATTTGATGTACGTTCTTATCATGTTATTAGTATTGGATTATTGTGAGCTAATGTATTTTTGTGAAGGGGAACAATGTCACATCACTCACTTGTGAGTGCCCTATGAGGTTGCAACTTCTTCTCATAGTGTGTTTGACTGTATGACTATGTACATGCTCGAATGTGTGGTTTGTTACAAGTTGCAGGTACTAGGCATCGACTCCACTTGAATTGTCAGGTTTGAGTGTGCCTTAGACCTAATGGAAACTTTTGAATGGAGATAACATCTGGTCCCCAATTTGAGACATCATCCTTGATGAGGATGAGTATCTATTGTCACCTTGGTAGTGTTGTTGTTTGTGATTTGGTTCATCTCTATTGTCATGGTCTTGTTCTCCATCTTCACTATGAGGTCAGACATTGCTTGGTATTTTTTACATCTAATTTTAATTGGGTTGAGTAGTGTTTTGATTTATTATTATATTAAAAATAGAGATTATTGAATTAAAAGGGAAAATTTGATAATCAAAATAAATGCTTTAATATAATTGTGGTTTTGATAAATAAAATTTTATTAATGCCTTTATCAATTTTAAATAAATTGAAACTATGATTTAATAAAGAAATATAAAAATAAATATACAAATTAAAGTGTGGTGCAAATATAAATAATAAGGTATGGTTAAAATTATAAAAATAATAATAATGAGGTAGCCGATGGTAGTGAAAAAATTAAATACAATAATTAAATTAAATTAAGAAGTGCATGCAGTAATAGAGATTTAGGAAATGATAAATAAATTGGTTACTTTGCTTAAAGAAAAGGGGCTTTTGCATATTTTCTAGAGACTAATCTTGTTTTCCTCTTCTTGTGAATGTTCTTGTTTTTGAAGGCTCTTCTCTGATTTTGTGGGAGGTTTTAAAATTGGGTTACTATAGTGTTTGTTGAATCTTTGAAGAAGTTGAAGCTGCAAATTGTGGAGCTTGATCTTGGCATCAATCATCAGTTGTACTACTCATTGAAACCAGGTTCTTTTGCTCACTGTTCCTTACTTAAACTTAATCTTGAATTGAAGTAATTATTAAATGGAATTTCTGAAAGATTTTGGGTGCTCACTGCAAAATTTCTTTGTGTGTATTGTGTAAATCATTTTTTAATTGATTTCTTGAAGGTTTTAAATAAACCCATTATGAGTATTTCTGGAAATTATTGCATTACCTTGCGTGCCACTCAAGCTTCTTTTCTTTATTATTTTCGCTGAAGGCAATCTATTTATACTTGGGAGTCTTTCTTTTTCAACTTCAAATAGTTGTATGAGTGCTTTGTTTAATCATTCAAACGCATTTGAAATCGTTCCTATGGTGGCAGATAAATGTTTCTATTTTCTTCTCTACCGTATCTGTAAGTAAAAGTCTTAAATCTGAATTTACCCTGCTGCCTTCAACCGAAAAGCCAACTTCTCCAATTTTTTAAACAACTTCCGTATTGGTGGATGTGGTTTGTCTTCTACACAAAAGCATGCACCTTTCTATGGATTTCAATTCGCTGCTTTAGGGTATCTTTAACTCCTTTAATCTTTATCAATCTCCTTACTATTTTAAACGCATCATACCTGGTGCCCTATCCTTTTCACTACGCTATGTATTGTGCTGATTTCTGTCCCAGTTGGATATCGTTGGGAATATTCTTGCTTGAGTTCATGCGTTTAGACTGTCAAATCCACCTAGTTTAATGAATGTTTGGCATTCTTTTGGTGGTTATTGAGAATGGATTTCTGTTCAATATAAATCCGCATACTCAAGCTACTTGGTAATCGGGTTTGATTACCACTCATCGTTTGTTCTCCAATTTATATTGATGCTTAAAGAATGTACGCCATTCATAATAAGTAACTATAGTTTGGGCGATTGATAGTCTTATTCTGTGTGTATTCAAAGGTAATCGGTGGACTTATATGCTGTAATATTTTATTGTATTATTTAGTATAAAATCTATATGTTAGCCTTCGAAGTTTAAATGGAGTATGGCAACTGGTGTATAATCATCAAAATATATCTGTGTGCATGCGTTTTAGCTCGATCTATTTAAATAGTATGGCCTCTCGTTTGGAGTTGGAACCAATTATTGTTTGTCTTATATTCGGTTCCATGGCTTCGATTCACTTGGAAAATCATGTTAATGGCATTCGATGCCATGAACCGTGGTTTTGTTATATTGCATGTAATTTCAGTGTGAGTTACTAATTTGGATATTATACTCAGTGAATGGTATGGTACTACAATTCTATGTAGTTCGATGAACATAACAAAGCTCAACTGCACAAAACAATAGTCCTGTTAGTGTCTTATCACAATGACCTTTAAATTATTTAACATATGTGGGATTTGATAGAGATGAGTAGAGTTTGGCTTTCGGTTTGAATTTATATATAAAATGGTTACCGGTTCAAAGGAAAACTGTTTTATATTTCTTACGTATATATATATATCAATAATTGGGTATATATATATTTATTTATGTATATAATTGAATTGTGGTTATATTTGTATGACTATAGTGACATAGTATAATTTGCATATTGAAAACAAAATTTTGTTTTATGATATAGTTATATGTATGCATATATATATAGTTGTACACGTATGTGTAATATGATTATCACAAACAATATTATTGTTTTTATTATTAATTAATCATGTCAAAAAATGAGTGAAATAAAAGAAAATATAGATAGGGCAGAATTTGTATATTTATGTATAAATAAATGAAGATTTGGTTTTTATGGAAAAACTAGATTAACTTTTGTTAAGTTGAATGTAATGCCCGAAATTTGACCAAAGGGAAAAACACAGCGGACAGTTTTTTTGAGACAAGATGATAAATTGCCCATAATTTACACTAGGACAAAAACACAACCAACAATTTTCTTTTGAATGATATTATAAAATAGTAACATTTAACAGCCATACGTGAGCATGGTACATATATTGTGCATTAGAAGACAATGCTTGTGCAAGATCATCCCCGTCTCGCGAGCAAGGTAAGTAAATGAAAATGCATTCAAGATAACTCCAAACAAAAGGTTTACTAGATTCTTAACTACCACCCAAAAGTTTATGCTCACTTTTTGCATAATAGTTAATGTCCTTGTTAGACCTCCATGGTATGGGTTCTCACATGGGGAAGTATATAAATATTATCAATTCGATTAACTAGAATCCCTAAGGATTAATTGACAAAACAATATTTTACTGGATAGCCCTACCCTCTTTAGCCACTGTGACGATATTGATGATAATTCACAATTTACGTTTGAGTTTAAAAATTCTAAACATGAGAATGAATAAAATACTTGTAATTTACTTTAATTATTAATTCTTTTACCAATTTATTTTTATCTAATATTAATTAATTAATTTATATATATATATATATTAAAAATAAATTTAAAAATTAAAGAATATCACATATAAATAATTATATATTAATTTATTTACATATTACATATTATTATTATCCCTTAAAGAAAAAGGGAAGAAGAAAACGAATAAAGAGAAGTTTAACTCTCTTTTAAAGAATTTCTATTAAATACTAATTCTTACCCTTGATTAAAATCTTATTTAATTTATTAGATTTTTTTTTTTAAAGTTATGGGAGCATATTCCCTTCTCCCTTAATGAAGGGACATTCTAACTTAGATTACCCTACGATGTTACTTTATTTTCCTTAAAGAAAAAGAAAAGCTAAAGAGATTTCCCATGTGGTTCGATGTGAGGTCTTAGATGGGATTTTTTTTTTTAAACAACACTTAACAATAGGCTCCATTGTGTGATCTTTTCTATAGCTGTTCTTTTATTTAATTTATCTATTAATGTTATAGTCTTAAGTTCATGAAACATATTCACTCAAATTTGTTTATATATACGATACAACACGTATTTTGGTTTGGACTCATTCAAATATTGCCATAGTAATAACACAGTACTATACAATATTTGCTCACCTTTTTATTTTTCCTTCTATATTTTACTCTAAGGCAAATCGGTCTATTCCTAGACATAAATGAGTAAGTATGCAAAAGGGAAGCCATCATACATAGCATTACGACACTTGGAAAAAAACTCAAATATTCACTTGCAAACACTATTAAGACTTATTTTGAATGCACTAACATTTACCCTTCGTTTTGAATAAAGGCATACAGAGTTGTGTCTCATATTAAAAATCTAAGATGATAACATCCTAAAAATCTACTCACCCATGATACATGGAGGCTACGTATACCTGTATTAAAGTCAAAGATTGAGATTTTGTGTTTTTTTTGGTCGAAGTCCCATTCACGTGAAAGCTCAATCCAATCTACAACTCTGGGTGAGTCCTGTGAGGACTTTAAAATTGAAAAAGAAGGTGACTCTATTTGACAATATATTAGCAGTCATTAAGGTACGGGAAGGCGGATCCAATGGTGATAGAATGAGGACAAGTGGGGGAGTAGGGCCTTACACAGAGATATGTTGCGATCTATATTTTTTTTTCTCTTTCATGCCAGCTTAACCAACCAATGGATAATGGAGCATGCCGCCCAAACTTTAAGGTAGTGACCTTGCAAGGCTTGAAATGAGAAGTGAGTGATTTGATTTAGTCATCTTATTTAGCCTTCTGGACAAGCTCAAACCAACCAAAATGGGTGGACTTGGTTAGGTTAAGTTTTGATACAGAGCTCCCTTCATTGCCTTGCTCTTTTTCTTTTATTTTCTTTTTAAGAGTGCTTACCATAATCTTCCTGATGGGTGAAAACATAAACAAGTCTACACAAGTTAACCATAGCGGCTATGTGGAAGAGAGTGATAATCTCTACTCAGAAAGAACAAGAGGTCTGGCAGTTTAATTTAGAGAGGAGCATCGTTCTAATATGTGTGGCCTAAGAAGGTAAACATCATCAACAACAAAGCAGTGCCTGATTTGAATGTATTATCTCCTTTTTCTACCTATAGCACCCAACCCATACAGGAGTATAAGAACATAATCTTTTTCTTTGTCTTAGATTAGATGGTTTATTTACATACCGTAGGGATATATGCTTCATCTAAGAATAGAAATGTGTTACCCAGGGTGTCACTTGAGACTATCCACCACACTTTCCCATTTAATCGTTAGGCTAGCATTTATTCTTATCTTTGTTTTGCAAGCTTAAGTTATAGATAGATGTAAGTCTTTTATTAACATGTTCAAGTAAATGTTGTCAATAAAAAAAAAATAAGAAATGAGAAGTGGCAGATTTTGTGAAACCTATTCTAAATGTAAAAGTATTCCTACCCATAAGTCTCTTTGGTTTAAACACCTACAATCTATGATAGGCAGAGACATCTATCTACATTGAGGTGTGTAGGTCCCCAGCTTGCACCAGTGATCTTGAAGATGATGACATCCCTCTTCTTGAACACAGTCATGGGCATATCGAACGTTGCACTCTCAATGAGAGATGGTGACATATTGATAAAATCCCATAACAGAGTAACATACATTCTTTTTTTTTTTTTTGGAAGAGGGTGGGGGTGCTCAAGTTTGAAATAAAAAAATTCTCTACTACTTTAAAATCTAATAACATAGAAAAATACTATACGAATGAAACCTTGCATAGAACTTCATTTTATTTTTTGGTATAAGATAATACGTAACTTATTTCTTTCTTTGCAGATAGTATAACAAATTTTCTCTATCCAGAGATGAAAAACATTTATTTCATATAAACAAGGTAATTTTCTCACATCAGAGTATAACTCCATTCTCATAGCTTTTATCTATAGGTTTGAAATAATGATTCCTCTATCTATAGGTTGAACTACATAGTCTATATGCATCAGTTTCTTTTCCTTATATATCATTCATTCATTTAGAAATAAGGTGTATTCCAAATAAGCAACAACCTAAGCTTATGAAATGTAATGTTACACTGCTAATATGTTCTTTCCTTGAAATTTATTCAAAAAAATGGTTTATAGACCCTATAGGAATCATTTGATATTTTCTTTTGAACTATAATATAAAACAAAAAGGCTGTATGACAACATATTAGATTATTCTAGAAAAACAACATGCATATTTTCCTTTCTTGCAATCTATTTCATTTACACAAATTTTTAGAACCTAATTTGTTTACATTGTAAGGTCACAAAGGCAATCTTTCTGCTATTACATTGAATGAACTTTACTGCAGTACAATATACAAAACTGTGCTAAAATCATAAAATACTTATTTTCTTTACAACATACAAGATGCAATTTTCTATTTGTTGGATTTACATAGCACAGTGGCACAAACCCTCATTTGCTTACTTCCAACGGTAAGAACAAGCCCATTACAATATCACAAAATAGGGTAGATTACATTTAAGGGGAAAAGCTCATTTTTCCCATCAACAAATAAGGATACTCCTAAACCTGCAACTCTCTTCAAACCTACAAAATTTACACAAACATGTTTTCTTCTAGGGCCAATGGTGCTCACCTCCCAACATTTGGTTGGAAAACCAACCACCCTCGAGCTAGGAGGCAACCAAGGGAATTGGGTATACACAAAAACCATTACAATGAGTCACACATGAAACATACAGCAAATTTCACTCCCTCCCAAGGGGTTTATCACATAACTTAAGGATTCATTACAAATCCAGCATGGGGGATGGAGGGTGGACAATGCACTCCATATGGGGACTCAAAAAGAGCAACAAGAATAAAACCATTATTATACTTTCATCTCTTCACATACAACCCTTCCACCATAACTTCTCTTTCACAAAAGACCCATACCACTAAAACCATTTCTACCATTTCATAATTTTCATATGGGTACTCATACCCCTTTTTAAGCCTCTCCTTTTAAGAAGGAACTAAACATCCCCATAGAGGTTCGTACTCCATACCATCCCCAATGAGGGACACTCTACCCAAATTTTGGGTGAGCCTATCCCTATACAACCCTTTTCCCATCACATAAACCACATTCAACAACACAAGAAAATAAGCACCAAAAGCATTTTGAAATAAGCATACAAGCAAAACACAAGAGATAAAATACAAACCACATTTTTACATACACATGTAATCTTTCAAATAAAAACATAGAGAAACAGAAAGAGTGGTGAATCTACCTCAAAGCCAAGCTTAGGGAAAGATGGGTTGAGGATCCACACAACTCTTCTTCCAAGTTTTTTCTTCAAACCCCTCAACCCCAAAAATTCATCCAAAATCCAAAATGCAAAAAGAATCTCATAACCCTTGTTTTGAATCTGTTTTATAGGAACTCAAGTTTGAGTTCCCTTGAATAGGGAGCTAACATTTGTCAACCTCCCATTCAATCTCATAGGCACACTCACCCATGTGTTCTCACACATGTGTGAGAACCTGGGAGCCTTTCAAGGCATCTTGGAGAAGTGGGGATGGAAAGAGACTAGTCCCCATCCCACTTCCAAAAACCTTGTTTTCGTCAAACCTCTTTGAGGCCTCAAAAAGAGTGTCCAATCTTGAGATTGACCCAATATTTTGAGCTAAAAAGGTACCTAACCCATAGGTACCTGCCCTAGGGACCTTAAACCCATAAAAACACTTAAAAAATATCACTTTTCAATCCCTAAAAAGTGCCTAAAAGTTCAAATCCGAGTTTGTCCACTTGGGTGGACAACTCACCTCCTACATGGACTAACATGGCAATAAAAATCAATTTACAAATGTTCACAAATGACATCACGAATAGAAAAAAATTACATAATGGAACTATAGTCCAAGCCATATGGACTATAGCTTGATTTCAATGGTTAATTTACTCAAGGTTCCCAAAGTTTACCTCCAATTTCCACTGGCCATGGAAAGTGTACCTACACACTCGATGAGCACATTGATCCATCCAATAAATCATGTATCAAAACAATTAAATCACCATATCATATACAAAAATTTACATCCAAATAAATCATATATTAGAACAATTGAATCACCATTTCATATACACAAGTTTCCGCCCAAATAAATCATATATCAAAACAATTGAATCACCATTTCATATACACAAGTTTCATAATTTCACATAGCATATATATATCTCATATTATAACTGGAAAAATCACTAATCACATGTCATGCCCAATTCTTTTTACCTTAATTTTCAAATTCATCAAGTTACAAAATTACAACATGGTTCACTCACCCCACATATTTCATTCATTCATTGTTAAGTTTCAAAACTCAAATTAAGCAATATAAATAAATAGCATAAAATTGGGTCAATCATCATAGTCAACTAACTAAGGACATAGAATAATCAAAATCAAATCATCATATGAACTTAAACGTTTAAATCTCCTATCATCAATGGTATCAATAGGAATAGACAATAATCAACCTCAAAAAATCCAAGTACTAGATGTAGCATAGGGGGTGGGCCTCATACTAAATTCTTGGTAACCATGTAATGGTTGAATTGCAAACCACCTTGACTCCTCGAGTATATAAATGGAATTTTTTTCTTATAAGATGCATTATGTTTGTTGGTTGAATTATGGGGTATTATTGAACTATTGTTCAAAAGTAGAGTCTTTTTGTGCTATGGAATTTAGAGGTCTTCCAAAGGCTTGGGGAAAATAGGTTTTTGGTTGATTTGTTATGTTTGAGCCTTGGATTGATTGATATTGTTCTTACGATGTATTGCTAGGGGTCTTTAGTCATGCACCACCCTTACTTGTTTACAGTTGTGTTTGAGAGTGAGTTGGTCCATGCCTTGCTCAAGTTTTATATTTTTTTGGTTTTCATTTTGTCCATGATGGATTTACCCTATTGATTTTATTAGGTCTCCTCACTGCTTGTAGGGGGAGTGGCTCTCAATGGGGGCGAGTGCACAAAGTGGAGCTAGGGTAACCCATGTCGGAGTTTCTTAATTTAGAGATAACCTAAAATGAATTAGGGGGTTGGGTAGTATTCACACTAATCAATATAAGTGGATGCCTCACTCATGGCTCAAGTGCTTGTTTAGGCTTGATATGAGATGAGAAGGCCTGCAATGGAAAGATCAACTGCCTTGTCCTCATGAGAGGTATGTTGATTCCACATAGTTTGTATGGGGGTCAGAGATTGGTAGAGGCTTCCAAGGTAACCTAGGATGGGGGCCAAGGCCTAGGAAGATATGCCAAGGTAACCTATAGCAAGCTATGTGATGGCACTCCTCCCTACTACAACATAGTATTCCCTTGTCTTGTATTTCCCTTTGATGTTGTGTGCCTCCGGAAGTGGTGTCATTGTTGTGTGTTGTTATAATGAATTTGTATATTGGATTCATGTTAGCCTTTGTGTCGTTCTTATGTCTACTTGAGTGTTTTGGTGGTGGGACCTTACTGCTATCTCCTAGCACAGGGGGTGGACCTTAGGGATCCACATGGTCAGGTGGAATGTTCCTTTTCATCCATTGGATTCCCTTGTTGTTTGTGTTCATAGTGTGCTCATGGTGATGTGGCCTTCTACACTTATTCTAGTTTGAGTGGAATATCTTACATGTACTTGTATTGTACTAAAAATTAGTTGTATCATGCATTATACCTAGATGTATATCTTTCCCTATTAATCTCAGGAAGCACTATTGTAATGTTGTAATGTTGTAGTTAATTGGAACTCTCTCTTATAATGGATAATGCAAATGTTGTACCTTGAAAATGTTAGTTAATTGTAATGAACATAAATGTTGCTATATTGTTAATATGATATGGATGATTCTTATTGGTAGATCATTTTAATGTGATGGATTAAATGTACTTTATATTGTTAGATAAAATTTGGTTTAATGAGATGAATTATAATTCTTCTAGCTTGGTTAATGGGATTCTAGTATCATTGTCATGGAACCTTAGAGGACTTAGGTTAGAATACAAGTTATTGTTTTATATGCAATCTTTAGTCTGTTGCACTTCAAAATGAAAAATCCATTGTTCTATTTTTAAGTATTGTAGTGTGTTGTCCTCTAGGGTTTCGTGGCGAGGTGTTACACTAATACTAAAAATGATCTAATTTAATCAATGAAAGATATGAATAATAGATAAAACTAGATTCAAACAAATGATACCTTCACCTTTATATTATTACCATGAATTAATTCTATTGTTCCTTCTTTGTAAATTTTTTCTCTCAAAAATGGGTATGTTACTCATTGGCTATAAGCTTCAAGTGTGTTGAAATAATTGTAATGATGCAAATGCCAAAATTTCAAGGTTCGTGGTTAGCCATCAACGTGCTATAAAGGCTTGCTTTATAAATGGTTGTTTCAGATGAATGAACTAGATTCAAAGATGAAAGATGAAGATCAATGGTTGAGGTTCCTTGCGAGGAAATAGATTAGAGAGTTAACTAGCTTGATTGATTTAATCAAGGGAATTGATTAGATAATTAGTGTAAATTGATTGATTAATCAATGGGATTGATTGATCAATTAGTGGGATTGATTTGTTAGTCAATGGATTTGATTGATAAATCAATGGAATTGATTGATTAGTTAGTAGATTTGATTGATTAATCAATGGAATTGATTGATTAGTCAATGTGTGAAAGGGTATTTAATTAACTAATCATTAGAGGAATGTGCAAGTAAAGATTGAATTAATAAATAAATATTTATTCATTAATGGATAAAGTTGGAGATGCAATAGGGGAATTAAATAATTAATTTAATTATTTAATATAGAATTGGGAAAGTGGTTTAATTAAATAATTAATAATTATTATTTAATTTAAGGACACTAAATGTTAATTAAATAATTAATGACAACTATTTAATTAAAATAACAAAATAAGTGTAATTAGTGATGTAATTAAATAAATAAATTTTATTTAATTAATAAGGAAGATTAATGATAATTAGGACATAATTAAATAAATAGGATATATTTAATTAATCAGAAAGAATGAATTGGACTGAATTAATTAAATAACATAAAGTCACTTAATTAATAGTAGAATATAATATTCTCTAATAACTAAATAATAAGGTATTATTTAATAATTAGGAGAAAAGGGTGAAAATTAGTATAAAGGTGTTTCTCGCAGACTAGGACAATGTCAGGTATCTACATTTTCCCCCTCTTTGATACAATGTGCTTTTATAATGTTGTGTCAAAGAAAATATGAAAAATTGTGCTTGGGAGTTTCTCCAACATGCATAGGTAACAATGAGATTGGATAGTCCCCCTTTGAAAAAATTTACAATTTAAAAAAAAAAAAAAAATTGGGAAATTGTTCTGATAAGCTCATTTTATAGTGGTAAATGCATTTGTAGCAAAATTTAGGACATTCAAGGTGTCCATTTTTGTGTTTGAAGTTGAAATTTGATGTCCCCAGTTATAAAAGCGGGTCCAAAATTCCACCCAAAGTCTATAAGTAGGCCCTAGCGGGTCCAAAAATAGTCACATGTGCACTTTTCTTTTAGAAATTTGAGAGATTTGAGGTGAAATTTGGTGAAGGATCTCTACAAAGATGTAGCCCATTCTATTTTTTTCACACCACAGATATCGATTTAGGATGTTTTGGTTGGGAAATGTTGTATGTAACCTTTTCCTACTTCAAAATTTATTTAATTTTTGCTAGTTTTTAGGGGTCAAAGAAAACCAAACTTATGCAGTGTTATTTGAACATTGCATTTGCAGTTGTGTTTGCCACATTTGAAGGTCGGTGTGACACAACTGTTTAGTCTTCCATATGTGTAAAATATAACCACCATTGTTAGGCTACTCACAAGTGTGTGGTGTGTCGCATATGTTGTGGTGCACTGCATGTGTAGGTTAGAACAAAACATTTTCATTATCATGACATATTTGTTGGACAATGTGCTGCATGTTCTTAGCCTGCTCACAATTGCAATGCACAACATATTTTTAAACCACATATATTGAAAGGTGTGACACATCTAAATTTCAAAAAAATTGAGTCAATTAGGTTCATTTAGGCATCTTGACAGATGTAATATGATTTTCTTGTGAGCGTAGTTGATATTTTCTCTGATATATACTCAAGAGAGCCAGCCTTCCTCTTTCAAATTGAGACATCATATAAATGACTAGGAGAGAGATGTGACTTATGCTTTGGTATTATATCATGTTGCATTCATGCTTTTGATATGAGCTAACAAGAGACTATTGATTGCTCTTGTGGAGAGATGGCACTTTGAGACTAGCTCATTTCATTTTCCTATTAGAGAGGCAACTGTGACCTTAAAGGATGTCAGGAGGATACTAAGGCTTCCAATTCATGGTGAGTGGGTTATTTATGATCCTAATCATAGGCTAGTAGCTATATAGAGATGCTTTGATACCATGAATGTAGCCTTGCTTGGTGTGGAGGACTATGAGATCTGATGGGATACTCTAGCAAGTAGATATAATAGGCTTATCATGGTTATCTACAATATTATTAGAGGCATGGTGGTTATAGATCAACAGGTTCATGGATTTCTAGTAGGATGGGGTGAGATTCTCATAAGTATGATGGAGGATGCCATAGTATATTCTTGGAGACCTTGCATGCTTTCCATGTTATACTTATAGTCACACAATGTAGCACATAGAGACACAATCAATTAGTTGCACGGTACCACTCTACTCATGGTGTGGGATTGGGAGCATATTGTTGTTGTGAGACCACCTCTTGAGAGGGATTTTCCAGCAAGAATTCCTTATGTCTATCTATATGGAGGTGCCATCACACTAACATAGGTTAGTGATTTCAAAGATTGGAGACATGCAATCGACCTTATGTATTATGACGATTGTGAGAACCTGCCATATTGTTGGAAGACTCAGTATTTGATTGATCGAATAGTTTTGACTTGATACATTATCAAGCAACATCAACCAAAGTGAGTTCTTTGGAAGTTTTTCAAGAGATATTGTGTGCCCATAGGTATTATAGAGTTTGCACAGTCTTCTTGGGAGGTTCCTCAATGGGGACTTATGATCATTGTATAGGTTTTCATGTAAGAGATAGATCATCTACAAATAATTTAGTGGGGTACCCCTATGGAGTTGATAGATATAGGGACCACAATGGAATATGACACCTGGTGGTTGCAACATAGGCCATTACCTTTGACATATCTGGATGCACCTACTCTTGTGGAGAGGCTTTTTAGAGGTCCTCTTGGGAGATTTCGAGGGAGAGGTTGGGGGAGATGGGGTGATTAGGGCCAAGGTGGTGGATGGGGGGATGGTGGGGATATGGTGGAGGATGGGGTTATGGTGGAAGAGTAGATAGGGGTAAGGATAATAGAGGCCAAGCAAATAGAGGTCAAGGAGATAGACATGGGCTTCCACCTCGTATTCTAATATTATTACCTCCCATCCATGAGGAGGGAGAGTAGGATGCAAGAGTTAAGGAGGTTCAGATGGAGGGGATTGGGGGGATGAGGCCTAGGTACTAGAGTATAGGGTGGAGGAAGTTGGCGTGGAGGAGGTAGATGTGGAGGAGTTGAGGGGACATGATGAGATGGAGGTGGAGGTTGAGGAGGATGCTCACAAGGTATCAATTGATGTGGAGGGGTGGCAAGATGTTCCCATTAGAGAGGACATCCATGATATCATGGAGGAGGATGTCAAGGACAGGACACAAGATGCACATGCATAGATCTAAGCACTACAAGTGTAGGTGTAGGTATTAAAGGCATAAGTTGCATAAATTCCAGCTCTATAGGGTCGAGTGTCTCAATTGATTGTTGAGTGAGACATGATGGTCATACAAGCACAAAGGGTTGAGTAGTCATCAATTGATTTTATTTCTTCTACCAATTGATCTACAATAGATTTAGCTCAGACACTATATTGGTCAACACAGAGAGTCAATATTACAAATATTTATATAAGGGTGTAGTGCTAGTAGTTGAGTGGGCACCTAGATTCTAGAGTAGATCATAGAGAAAGTCACAGTCCCATTGATCACAGAGCAGCAGTTGGGTATCACAATAGAGGAGGGCTTCTCTCTATGATCGACCATCTACTTATGCACATTGAGATGGTATCGAACCTTCTAGATCAAGGCATAAAGAGGACAAGCCATCTCCCTAGGATAGTCACCCTCAGGTGATAGAGGCAACACAAGCTAGGCTTTTTTTATGTACATGTACCTTTTTGATTGAGCCCATGAGCTCCATAGTTTTGACAATTATCATGATGGATATATATATGAGATACATCACTTTTGTGGACATGATCATATGATGTGTTATGTTTTATAATGTATGTTTCTATATGATAGATGCTTATGAAAGCATTATGTTATGTTTTTGCATATGTATGGATGTATGCACATGATATTAATTAATGCTTATATGTATGTCATGATGTATGAAAATTAATTTATTCGTATATGTATTGATGGATGTATGGATATGTAATGTTTATGATCTATGATGTATTTTACAATGCTTAAATTGATGATGTTCATATGATTCGATGCATGATGAAATTATATGTTTAGGATATAATTATGTTATATGTGATATGATATTATATGGATGATGATTGTAACATGTGATGCAATTTTATATATACTTTTGTATTTTTTATGCAATATGTATGACCTATATTCACATGAGATATGATGTTCTAATATGATTGTGGATGCAAGATGATGCAACTCATATATTTGTTTTTGTGTGTCGTAGCATGCCACCAAGATGACCCTGATATCATTCGAAGAAATGTTAGTATGAAGAAATAGTTAGTAAGGAGAGAAACATAATTTAGATAGATTAGACATCCAAATTAAGATTTATGTATTGATTACTATTACTTGAGCTTTTAGCAGTGCATGTTTTATCATCATAGAATGATTTTTGTGTTATGGAACAAATGAATGTATGCATACCTAGGCATGAATTATGAAGGTAGCTTTTGTTTCCATTTGTTTAGAATATTTTGATATATGGACAAGTGGATAGTGTACATTAACTTGAGACAAACCTTCATGACATTTAGTATCCATTTGTCAAAGATTCAAGTATTTTCAAACAAGAAGTTTCTTGATTTAGATTGTATTGCCAAAAACTATATACTCTTCAAGAAAGAGACAATTTTGCAGTAAAACTAGGTCCTACTTTAGGCACTTTCTATCAATCACCCCTTAAAATTTCACTTATATGCACCCCTAATACTTGTGATTTTGGACTTTGAGGCATAGTTCACTCATAAAACTATTTAAATCTCGACAAACATCACTAAAACCACTCAAATTTTGTGAAACCCACCAAAAATATCCCTGGTGGGACTAAGTCACCCAAGGTGGTGACTTGGTCCCTTTTGGGGTATTTTCCACTTTTGAGGGGGAATTTCATCAATTCAATTTAATTTTTCAATGGATGTTGGTCTCTTAGGTCTAAATAACAAGAAAATTAGGTGTTGATGCTTATAAATACACATTTTAATTCATTTTTTCATATCCTCTAGTCATTTTCACAAAACAAAAATCAAAATTCAAGAGAAAAAGTGTCTCACACAAGAAGATTGAATAGCATTTTGTAGCAAAGTTGAAGCTTTAGGGAAGAAAACTATCGGTTTTACATATCTTCAAGCTCACTTTTTGTTCAAGATCTCTCATTGCAAAGGATTGATCATGGATGCCTATTGTGAATCATGGAGAAATTTAGGTTGAAGAGATACAACTAGCCATCAAATCACACCTAATGACTTGTTTTCAAAGTGATTCCATCTTCCATGTTCTTCTTATCTTCAGATTTAAGATTTGCATTACATTTTACATATCATTCGCATTCATTTGAAAAGGTGTAGGATTTCTTGCATTGAATTCTTGCATCATTCAAGTTCCATTTAATCAAACTCATTCTAGCACATTAGAATAGGGTTTTGTCTCATTTTTAATTTTTCCTAGTCTTAGACACACTTAGGGCTAGGTTTTATGTAGATTTTATCTTCTACAAAGTTTAAATACCAACTAGGGATTTCACCAAGGAAAAAACCCCATTAGAAACCAATGTATCTTCTGTTTTGTAGGGTTTTTCAAAGATTTAGATCCAGATTTCCGTCAAAAAGTAGAGTGCAAGTTGTGGGATTCCATTTCCACTTTTCGATTTACAAAAAATCCAAAGTAGACTAAGTTGCCCATAGTGGCAACTTAGTCCCACTACATTGAATTTTCAAATTTTTTTACAGAATTAGACACCCTTTTGGCAGAAACAACTTTCTAGGCAATTTCCCTTATCTGGGACTAAGTGCCCAGCCTAGCGTAAGTGTCCCAATTACCTCAAAAATAAAAATTTCTAGAATTTCAATGACCTCTACAATCTATAGTCTGCTCCTCATTAGTTTCTAGGTGCATAGTTCTTGTTCTACATCTTTATTTTATTGTTTATTGCATTTGTTTTACTCTTTTACATATCATGTTGTGTTTTCAAACAAGTTACTTTTCTTAGGTTTTGCATCATTAGTTCACTTCATTTTTAGATCAGAGCATTAGGACATCTTAATTAGACATAATATGTCTCATTTACATTGTGTAAACCCTTGCATTTTGGAACCCATCCAATCTCCTTTCTCCTTTTAGGTGAAAAACTCTAGGAGTAAAGCATTGTGAGGGAAAACTAAAATCATTGTTTACATTTTGGTGAACCTATGTCTTTTGAACATATTCCTTTCTAATTTTAAAGTTCAACCTAGGTTTCATTTGCATTGCATCTTACATTGGTTAATGTGCATCCTAGGGTTTTACGCTTGCACTAGTGAAAAGCTCATTTTAGCCTACATTATTACATCCCATTTCATAGCATAATAGTGAAATTTTGCATTTACAGTATAAATTTCCATTACACAAGCCTAAAAACATTCATATGCATTAGAAAATTTAGAAAAACTTTAAAAATAACCCTAATTGGACTAATTTTCCACCTTCAAGGGTGACTTAGTCCCATTGTCAATTTTGCATTTCTATTTTCTGCATTTTGTTTCCCATTTTTGAAATTCCTATTAGATTTAGTCATTTCTTTATTTTTGTACAGTTATTTACTGTTTTACTTGAACCACTTGCATCTATACTATTTACTTTAATGGAAATCATAGATAGCATTAGATTTTTACAATGTTCATTTTCAACATTAGTTCCTAGCTCACTTAGATCAGATTCATCAGAAAAAACAAACAACCAAAAAATTCCAACATCACATGAACCAATTGAAACAATGCTTCATTTTAGGACAACCATATCATCCAAACCTCTTATTAGTGATCACTTGGATATATTATATGAAACCTTTCACGGTTTCCTCTCACTAAGTTCATCCACTGAGACTTGTGATGACAAACCTAAACCACTTAGTGACACCTTATCTGCTCAACCTTTTAGTAGTGATGACTTGATTGTGTTAGATGAAGCTCTTGAGAGCTTCATCTCACACAATCCATCCATTAAGGATTGTCGTGAGCAACAAAAAACAAAATATGTTAATGTCATTGAACCTCAACTTGTTCTTTACCCACCTTCACATCAACATCAACCTCCATCTAAACCTAAATGTACCCTTTATCCACGGTCACAACATGATGATGTTGCATGCACACACTACACTAGAAACAATCTGCAACCCCAACAAACCCCCCCCCAACATCCATACCTTTACCAAATCCTATTTTTTCTAATGCTCCTTGCTTAAACTCACATCTTAGGGAGTATGATCTTGTTGAACAGCTTAAGAATACTCCTGCAAAGATATCCCTTGGGATATTCTTCTAAATTCACCCAATTATCATTCAATGCTTCAAAAATCCTTGCAAAAAATAGTGGTTCCTCTTGGTACAAATTCATGTGATGTGGCAGCTCTTCTAGAGGTAATGAATACACTTAATGTAGAGATTACCTTTCATTAGCATGAGCTCCGCTTGTTAGAATTACAGAGACAAAATGAGGCTTTTATGATCATTTCCCAATACAATACAATAAGCATTAAGCAAGCCCTCATTGGCAATGTTTTTTCCCTCAATGTGTGCAGTGTGAAACTTCTTGATTGATTACAAGTGGATAAATCAAAAATTAAACCTGATTCCTTATCCATTAGAGGATTTGAAAACACAACAAAACAACTACTCGGTATAATCACTTTACTTATTATAGTCAGCGTCGTTACCTTGCAAACTCCTATTCATGTCATGCCTTATGATCTTGTATATAATCTTCTCTTGGGAAGACCATGTATTCATGAGATTCATGTGGTACCTTCGACAACACATAATGAAATGTCTATAATAGCAAAGTATATCAAGTTGTGTAGATCTCGAGCTTGAGAGTTGTTTGCAACTTGAAAAAGGAACAACAAGTTCTCTAAATACTTTAATTCCAACCTCTCATATTGAACCTCTTCAAACCGATAAATGGGAAACAAAATCCATATCTAAATTGCTCGATGATGAATGGTGAATATTGGAATTTACTCCTTCATTCATGGATGAATACATAATTACCTGCAAGGAGACAAAAAAAAGAGCAACCATTAGTTATGTCCACTCACAATTCACAAGAACCTCCCCCTTCCTCTATCTCACCTCCCTTGGAAAAAAACACATCTTTCACAAAATAATTTGATGAGATATATTATCAAAAACCCCTCAATCCCAAGGAAATGGAGAGACTTTATGGCCGTGGTTACAAGCTTATGAAACAATTGTGGTACAATGGTAAAGGAGGTGGAAAAAATGAACAAGGTATTCATGTCCCTATTGATCCTAATACACAATACATGAATACTAGTTTAGGATACTCTTCTAAGACAACAAAAGCAACTCAATGACCCTCATTAAATACCAACACTATCACATGTAAACCATGAACTACACTTACACTCAAACATCCTGAATTTATCAATATGCATTCTCCACTATCTTGGGAGTATGTTGAAGGTGATGAAGACTTGAAACAAATGCTAGGTGTTATTTATAAATTATCTTCCTCTAAACAATATGTTACCTATGCTATGATAAGTTGCAAGCCACAAAATACCGATGAACATGAGAAAACCATGGAACCATACAATCTAGAGTTTCCTCAATCAAATGCACTCCCCCTAAGAGATACAATTGATATACCAATGGAAATAAATGATATAGAAAAGGTCATTAAGATTAGGAAGTAACTGATGAAGAATAAGAGGATACTACACTTTGACTCCATGATTTTCTTGAAATTTTTGCTTAGAAATATTTTGATATGCTAGGTATCGACCTGAAAATTGTCACACATAACATTGTTATTGCAAATGATGCTAATAATGTTTGAAAAAAGATATGAAAAATGAATCCTAAGATACCCTTGAATGTTAAAGGAGAGCTAGAAAAACTCCTTAACATCGGTTTCATTCATCCTATTGATTATTCTCCCTGGATCTCAAATATTGTCACAGTTGCTAAATATGATAATCATATTAGGATATGTATGGATTTTTGTGATTTGAATAAATCATCCTTAAAAGACAATTTTACACTTCCTAATACTGACATTATTGTGGATTCAACTGTTGGACAAGCTTTGTTGTCATTCATGGATGGATTTTTTGGTTATAATCAAATCTTCATCAACCCTCAAGATCAATACAAGACAACATTCACAACTATTTGGGGAATGTTTTGTTGGGTTATGATTCCTTTTGGAATAAAGAATGCAAGCACAACTTATCAAAGAGAAATGACCAAGTGATATTTCATGATTACATACATAAAATATTGGAAGATTACATTGATGGCATCCTTTCTAAGTCCTTAACAAGACAAGACAATGTGAACGTCCTTTGCCAAATTTTTGAACAAATATGTCAATACAACATGAGACTCAATCCAAAAAAGTGTCTTTGGAGTAGATAGTGGGAAATTCTTAGGGTTTATCATATCTCACAAAGCCATCAAGGTGGACACAAAGAAAATTGATGCTATCATAAACATGCTACCTAGGAATATTTCCCAATTATGTACATTACAAGGATAAATTCAAGATATTTGTTGTTTTATTGCTTCTTTAGTTGATCAAATGTTACCTTTCACACATCTCCTCAAGAAGAATGTTCCTTTTGATAAGAATGAAGATTGTAAATAGGATTTTGAGAGTTTGAAGGAATACCTTACAACTCCACCTATTTTATGGCCTGCTATTCCAAACAAACTATTTGTCCTTTACATTGCTACATTTGATCATGCTCTTGTAGCTTTGTTAGCTAAGAAAGACGATGATGGAAAAGAAAATCTATTTTTAAAATTAGTTTAACCCTAATCGATTATGCACCAATCGAAAAGAAATGTTTAGCCCTTGTATTTGCTACTAGTAAATTGCAACATTATTTACTAAATGCAAAAATACAAGTCATGACAAAATTTGATCCTCTCAAACTTCTTTACAATAAAACAGACTTATCAGGACGTTTAGCTAAATGGATTATGTTGTTAACTGAGTTCAACCTTAAGTTTATTTTTCAAAAAGAAATTAAAGCACAATCCTTGACTGACCATTTAGCTAATGCCCCTTACTCTCTTGCATTCCTCGACAATGATTATTTTCATGATGATAGTGTATTGACAACCAATGTTTCTACATGGACATTATATTTCAATGGATCTAAGTGTAGAATAGGTTCCAGTGCTAGAATAACATTAATTCGACCTAGAGGAAAACCTATTCCCTTGTCATATCATTTGAATTTCCTATGTACAAATAACACTACTAAATATGAGGCCTTAATCACTAGAATATGCACTACATTAATTATGGGCATTACTGACATCAGGATACTTGGTGACTCGCAATTAGTAATAAATAAAATAAATGGTGACTATCAAGCTAAAAATGATAAAAATTATCTAAATATAAAGATCTAACAATGTCCTTATTGGTGAAATTAAACTCCTTCACCATTAATAACATCTCATGAAAAGATAATTGATGTAAAAACACAATGGCTAGTGTTGCTTCCCTTATATCCCCCTTTGATCCTTCACAAGATATTATATTCACTGTTCATCCCATCATGAAATCTTCCATCACTAATATCACTCTTGTCTCATTAGTCGCAACCAAGAATGATTCAAGTGAATGGTATGATTATATTTATAACTATATAGAAGATGGTACCCTTCTTCCTCCTGTTGCAAGTAACACTCGTGCTCATCTTAGAAACTTAGATACCAAGTACATCATCCTTGTTGATGTGTTATATCGACGGTCCTTTAATGTTATTTTACTTAGGTTCCTTAAGGATTCTAAAATTAATATGGCACTCAAGCAAGCTCATGCCAGAAGTTGTGGCAGTCATTTTAGTGCAAGGACCCTCGTGCAAAAAATCTTTATGCAGGTTATTACTAGAAAAATATGGAAAAGGATTGTTATACATATGTTAGGCAATACCATAAATTTCAAGAACATAGTCATTTATTTCATGCTCCTACTTCTAAGCTCCCTGCCCAAATCCCTATTTGGTCATTCTCTTTATGGGGGATAGATATAATTGGAAAGATATCCTCACCATCTTCTGCTGGACATATGTTTATCATCACTGCCACTGATTATTTCATGAAATGGGTAGAGACTATTCCTCTTCAATCTACAACTATTGAGGTGATTTATCAATTCATCCTTGAGCACATAGTTGCTCATTTTGGGCTTCCTTCTGCATTAGTCTCTAATAATGGAACACCATTTAAGAATAATGATGTGAAAAAGTTATTGGAAACTTTCCATATTCAACACCATTTTTTGACACCCTATTACCTACAATCAAATGGTCAAGAAGAGTCTACTAATAAATTTCTTGAACAAATTTTAAAGAAAAGTATTAACACTAATCATAAGGACTGGCACACACAACTACATTATGCACTTTAGGCTTATCACACAAGTGTTTGTTCCTCCACCAGATCAACACCTTATAACCTAGTTTATGGTATTGAGGAAATCATGCCCTTGGAGTTAGAAATCCCGAAATTATGGATTTCTCTTCAAGGTTTGATTGAAAATAACACTTATAAGACCTAACAATTACATCAACCTGAAATGCTTGATGAAAAATGCTTTAATACTCTTGAGCATCTTCAAGCTTGTTGCAAAAGGCAACAACATTATTACAATCTCAATGTCATCCCTTGCACATTTCACAAGGGTAACTTAGTTCTATCTACAAATCAGTGTAATGTCAATGCCGACCCTAATGAACGCAAAAAAATCAGTCCTAATTGGTTAGGACCCTATGTTGTTGAAAAAATCTATGGGTCTAGTGTGTATGTCTTAATGGAACTCGATGGAACACCCCTTAAAGAATCAATCAATTCTGTGCATTTACGTCAGTGTTATGTTTAATACCTTTTGAATAGTATGAACTATAAAAAAATGTTGTTAAACAATTATAGGATCTTCCCTTATATGCTTTCAAACTGCTTCATTTTTGACAATTCTGTTAGAGTAATAAGTTATTATGCTTAATTAATTATATCATATTAATTAATTAATTAAGTCACTTATTCCTTTAGTTACTTAAGCTAAACTTAGGCACATTAATAATTGATTAATTATTAAGTGTGCACACTAGGGTTTCATTTAGGGTTTCCCTTTTAGGGTTCTTGATCTCCTTCATAAGGATTTGACCTTTGTAATAATTGACTCCTTTTAACGCATTTACTTTGAGTTTACAAAACATCTTCTTTTGGTTTTGTATGTCTGCATGTGACAGGATTGATTGCATGTGTGATTCTGGCTTCTAACATGTTTCCAATAGTGATCTTCAAAGGCTTTGGCACAAATATCTCATCAGAGGGGGTTTTGTCCCATTGGGTTTTTCCTTCTCTACCTCATTCTTGCATTTGTAAATGGGTACCTGATCAGGCCTAGTTGTCGGGACCCATCTTTGCTTACATGCATCTTATTCTAGTGTTTTATCTTCTTCCTAAGTTCATCTTAAGGGGGGTTGTTAGAGTAATAAGTTATTATTCCTAATTAATTATATCATATTGATTAATTAATTAAGTCACTTATTCCTTTAGTTACTTAAGCTAAACTTAGGTACATTAATAATTGATTAATTATTAAGTGTGCACACTAGGGTTTCATTTAGGGTTTCCCTTTTAGGGTTTCTTGATATCCTTCATAAGGATTGATCTCTTTTGTAATAATTGATTCTCTTTAATGAATTTTTACTTTCAGGTTTACAAAACATCTTCTTTGGTTCTGCATATCTTTTGCATGTGATAGGTGATTGATTGCATGCAGGTGATCTTGGTTTCTAACAAATTCTCTCTTACAAGTTTTTCTTAAACACTAAAGTGATTATTCATAATTCCTTTAGGCTTCATGAAATTCAAATTAATCTAGTTTGTTGTGATAAGTTAGATTTGATTTAGCATAACATACTCAATCATCATGTTGTATCTAAAATAAACTATAATATTTTTTAATTAGATCACATATGTTTTGTTAAATCATGAAGACATTAATTAAAGTAATCTTTCCAAGGTCATTTAATTAATCACATTTCCATTTAACATTCAAACACATTTACATGAATCATAAAACTAAAATTATTCTTTATATATATATATATATATATATCTCCAAAAAAATTATATACATGTAATCATAGAATACAATATAACCAAGTTCTATGAGTACTAGACCCCTCAGCATCTAGTGCTCATGATCTAGTACCTGGATGTCATGAGGCGGTCATGTTTGATCATGATTGTGATCCACCAAATCTGAGTGTGAACTCTAGACCTTGTGCTCACCCAAGGGCCACATCTCTCTCCTCCCGTAGTCATGCTATCTCTTCATGCATTCTCTCCATCTCTGTTGGACTTTGGGATGACTTCCCTATGGTCTCTGCCTGATGCAATCATCTCCTCATGCTCTCATAAGTTGACTATTGTCTCACAAAAAATTTGAGTGACTCTGGCTCTTCCTCCATAATAGGTGGGGGCATGTAATCAGGATCCATCTCCTCCTCATTGATAGATGCAGGTACTATCTCTACAACATCCTGACGATAAAACTCCCACTAGTCTCTCATCACTCCTATGATGTAGAAACCATCACATAACTAGTAACAATCATCAAGATATACATATATATATATATATATAATGACATAATCACTCAAAGTACATGCATAAAATTAAATATCATCACCTATGTCTCCAGTCAGGTGTGTCACCTCAATGTCATCCTATACTAGGGGCATGGAGGTTGTGCTAGCCTCCCCTTGGTTGTGAGTATTGGTGCCAACTACAACTACTACTTGTGGCCTCATCTTATGGATGGGAGAGGAATATCCCCCCTCATTATGGTCCTCAGCTACTGCCTCATCATCCTCTCTCAAGGGTAGCTCATCCTCCTCATACTGATCCTCCTCATCCTCCTCATACTCCTCCTCATCCTCCTCTCCCTCATGATCCTCATAATTTGGATCTACCTGCTCATCATACTCATCATCAATCACATCAGTAAATATTTTGATAGGCCTATAGTGTGTCTCCTCGGCCCTATCCTCCTACTCATCTCCATCGTCTAGCAGTGGCTTTGTATCTCCCACTAGCTTGTCCATCAGGAATACTCATGTTAGTTAAGTCAATGTCCACCACTCCCCATGCTCTATTGTGGCTAGTCATGATCAAAATCATCAGAGTTACTCTTGGCTACATGCTCAAGAGTAAGTTGCATTGTATCACCCAGTATCTACACATTCCGTGTTGATCTCCTAAAAGAGGATTGTGTCTGAGGTGGTGTCTTCACCTGTTCAAATTTTTGCATGACTTGACTATAGTAGCATGGTCATACAACATGGTCATGGCAGCCAACCAAAATCTATCCATCTACATCCTCCTCAACTATCTGGTATAATCTGGCCACTGCAATGTCAGTTGATAAGGTCTCCATAGGACCTCGTCCTCATCTAGTCAGTCAAATCGTACCCTCCAAAAATGCAAATCACCTTACTACCATAGTTTCCATAGAGGATACCTAAAATCTTATGGGTACCCTACTACTATCACACATGGATAACCAACTAGTCTAGTACATGTAATGTGCTCTAGGAACTACACATGTAGAAGTGTGCAGTGCACCATACTATCCACCTCTTAGAATACAAATCACCCCAAATCATAATAGTGATGTGCCAGCATACTCTGATCCTAGGTTTATACTATCCACTACTTTTGCATCCCTCAAATCATGTGGACTAGTCCTCCCTCAAGGTGAGCACCCTGGCCATCAGGTATGAGAACTAGTGCTATAGTGTGCATCATAATACATTGAACCATTGGTGACCATGAATATAATAACATGGAAAAATCAATCTATCCTCTAACTCGTGCTTCATGAATTAGACCATCTACATAATACTATAAATTAGCCCTCTACTCTAGGAAGGTGTGGTCTCTATGGAAATATACTCACTCTCCTTGAATTGGCATGTGAAAAATCCAGTGTACATCCTCTAATGTGATCGTCATCTCTCCTATAGGCAGATGAAATGTGCATGTATCTGCATTCCATCTCTCGTAGAGAGCTATCAACATGGCATTGTGGTATCTTGGTGCAGGGTCACCCAAGCTCCTTAAGGATCACATGAAAGTTCAAGAGGTTGCAGGGGTCATGAAGACCTGTCAATCATCTTAGAGCATCAATTATACTATCTTGGAGCCTATAATGGCATTTGGAACAGATGAATTTTATAGGGAGATCAAAAATCCTAAGGGTCCTGATAAGGACCATAGGACCAAAAATGATTGTAAATGGACCAATAGTGTCCTAGGGGTTTAAATAGGCATAAAATGATTTAATTATGTCAAATAAGGTTGGATGTTAAAGATTCAATAGTTTTTAGGTTGTAGGAATCAGTAAAATAAGAGTTGGATAATTCAAATTTTCAAAATCTACCTTTGGGCGGTAAAGTAGTTTTTAGGAGTTTTAATCACTTCTAGTTGGTTGGGATAGCTGGGGAATGAGACTATAAGGTTAGGGAATTCATTTTTATGGAGGTTGGTGTGGCTAGTACAATTTTGTAGGGACTGCTACAGAAAGAAGCAATAAAACTTCAATTTCTCGCAATTTCTTTGAGTTTTTTGATGTGTTTTTGATTTCCATTGAATTTATGCTTATTTGGATTGTTTAGGAACTTTAAATTACATGTTTTTAAACCCTTACAGGTCTTGAGAGAAATAAGAAATAAGTTTTTTGTACAAAAGTTCTAACTGTCCTCAGGAAAACATAGACTTTCCACTAATTTTGAGAGTTTTTATGGATGTTTGATCCATTTCTTGAGGGAATAATTATGTAACTTGTGAAATGGATCTCTTATAACATGTATAATACAAATCTAATAAGCTGATGTGCAGGAAAGAGGAATTCTAGGGTGTACACCGAAGTTTGATAGTGGAAAGTGCTTGAAAATGGAGGCTAAAGTATAGCAGTAGAATATTTTCCTTAACAAGGGGTATATTTTTGAGTTTGGATTGATTAGACATGTCTATCTAATGGTGAAAAGTCAAAGAACAGGATCTGGAAGTGTTTGGAAGGTTGGTAACTAAAAGGCCCTAGTTTTAAGGGATTTATTGGAGGGTTTTGTGATCAGGGGTCTTAGAGGAATCATTGGAGGTTGAAACCTTGAAAATCCTTAGTTTGGGAACATTTTAAGGCATTGTTGAAATTTTCATAGTCAATGGATAAGTTTAGAGAGGGGTTTGTTTGAAAAAGAGGGCTAATTGGGCCTTAAATTTGAGGAAACAACAGATTTTGGTAGGTTTGATCCAAAAAAAGTGCCATCGGGGAGTTGATAAGTTGTGTATCATCACAAACCACATCTGAAACAATCATTAGATTGAGGATTCCTTTGGAAATTTTGAGAACAAAGTCAAAAATCCATTGCCAGAGGCCTAGTTTGGCTAGAAGACCTAGTTAAGGTGGAAAAGTGGGTTTGCATATAAGATAGAGGTTTGGGGCTTTGTATTCATTCAAGACAAGTGTAATTGTGTCTCTTAGGAGAATTCCTAGGGTTTGGGTCCACAAGAGAAGGATCTAGTTCATAAGTGAGACTTTGAGGCCTTATCTCCATACTAGTGCCTAGATGAAGGTTGAGAGTGAATCATTATAAGCCTTGAAACTTTGTGTTTCTTTAAAATTCCCTTACCCTCTACATCAGAGTGGTATCAGAGTAGGGAGTAAGTCTTTTAGGGATTGAAGAATCAGCAATGGCACCTAAAAATCAATTAGCAAGAGAGTTAGAGGAGTTAAGGGAAATCTTGGAAAGGGAGAGAAGGGAAAGAAGAGAAAAAGAAGCAGCAAGAGAGTAGGCTAGAGAAAGGGAAGAAAGGAAATGGAGGAAGGAGAGAGAGACTATGCAAGCAGGGATAAACAATCTTGAGAGAATTAGAAGGAGAGGACAACAAGAAGACTAAGAAGGTAATGATGAAGATGAAGAGTATGTGAGGGTAAACCAAGAACAAACATCAGATGAGATAGAAGACCCTAAGGAAAGGAGGTTACTGAGATTGTTGAAAGTAGTACAAGGTCATGGAAGAAAGATTCATAGATATTTACCTATCTTTCAAGGGAAGATGGATAGTGAGGAGGTGTTAGGATGGCTTGATGCCTTAGAGAACTATTTTGAGTTTGAAGAGATGGATGAAGAGAGGAAGGTTAAGTTTGCCAAAACCAAGTGGAGAGGCACAACACTGACATGGTGGACTAGTTTTCAGAATGATGGGATGGCTAGAGGATTGGAAAAGGTCTCTACATGGGAAAGGATGAAGAGTTTTATTCAAGGAGCAATTCCTACCATCTGATTATACCATTCATGTGAAGAGGATGAGGCAAAATTTAAAGCAAAAGGACTTGGATGTAATGTCCTATACTAAGCAATTTCATAAGCTTAGCATCAGAGGAGGATATGAGGAAGAAGATGAGAAAGTAGCCAAGTATATCAATGGCTTGAGATATAACTTAGAAGATGAGATTGGTTTGCAGATGCCAAGGACATTGGGATAATGTTTTCAGTTGGCCATTAGACTAAAAGAAAAGGTGAAAAGAAAGCAAAAAATATCAAGTAATGGTGGAAGAGGAGGTAGTTCAAGCAGAGGAAGAGGTAGTAGAGAATAAGGGAAAAGAAGTAATGATAAGAGCAGCAATGACAAGGGTAAGGAGGTTGTTTCAGATCAAAGAGGTGGATACACTCCTAGAGGAGGAGGCAGTTTTGGACAAGGTAGAGGCACATTCAAAGGTAGGTGTTTCAATTGCAATGAACTAGGGCATCCTTCTTTCAAATGCCCTAAATGGGAGCAATTAGATAAGGGCAAAGATAGAAGGGAAAATTTGGTGCAAGAAGAAGAGGACAAAAAGGAGGAATCAAAGACATTGATGGCAGACCCTGTGACTGATGGTGAGTTTCTTATGATCAAGAAAGGAGAGAGACTTCATCAAGAGCCAAAGGTAACTATCTTTAAGAAAAATTGTCTCAGTCATGGTAAAATATGTAGATTACTCATAGATTCAGGGTGACATAGCAATTTAGTTTCAATTGATATGGTAGCCAAGTTGGGAATTGAAACATTTGATCATCCTAATCCCTACAAGGCCACTTGGGTAACTCAAATGCAACATGTAGAGATTGGTAAGAGGGCTTATGTAGATTTTTCAATTGGATTATATTAGGACAGGGTGCTTTGTGATGACATTCCAATGACTTGTGGTCATATCATTTTAGGGAGACCATGGCAGTATACTAGGAAGACAGTGCATGATGGTTTCCATAACACATATTTGGTTCACAAAGGAGATATTAGATAAAAATTGGTGCCTTTCCTTTGGAGCACTCTAATGATAGTTTTGTGATCTATTTTGAGAAGAGTTTGCATGTGAATATGTAGGGTAAGATAGGGGAAGACACTGATTGGTTGAAAAATAGCAAGTTGCAATAGGGTTATGAGGTGGACAATCCTAAAAATTAGATTCTATGGGACTTGGACAGTATCAAGGTTGGAAATTTTGAATGCCCTGTTGTTGAGGTTACTAGGGATGGTGTTCCTTCACAAAGAACTTAGTGGAATAAAGGAAAAATTAGGGCTCAAGGATAGTCTAAGATCACAAAGCAAGGAGGACATACTAAACACTGTTTTGATTCTAACATGTTGAATAACATGAGTGCAGGTTGGCAGAAGAGGAAGTAGGTGACTTTGGGAGATTACATGCCCTATAATTTGAAGGTGCAAACATATAGGAACAAGGAGCAATGTGGTGGTAGCAAATTGGCAAGTTCTTGGGGCAAGAAATTTTTCTTTCTTGGGGAGAATGGTGCAGGGGCACCCAAGCTCCTTAAGGATTCCCTGAAAGGTCAAGAGGTTGTAGAAGTCATGAAGAAAATTCAATCATCTCAGAGCATCAATTATACTATCTTGGAGCCTATAATGGCATTTGGAATAGATGAATGTTATAGGGAGATCAAAAATCCTAAGGGTCCTGATAAGGACCATAGGACCAAAAATGATTGTAAATGGACCAATAGTGTCCTAGGGGTTTAAATAGGCATAAAATGATTTAATTATCTCAAATAAGGTTGGATTTTAAAGATTCAATAGTTTTTTAGGTTGTAGGAATCAATAAAATAAGAGTTGGATAATTCAATTTTTCAAAATCTACCTTTGGGCGGGAAAGTAGTTTTTAGGAGTTTTAATCACTTTAATGTAATCAAATCACTTCTAGTCGGTTGGGATAGTTGGGGAATGAGACTATAAAGTTAGGGAATTCATTTTTAAGGAGGTTGGTGTGGCTGGTATAGTTTTGTGTGGACTGCTACAGAAAGAAGCAATAAAACATCAATTTCTTGCAATTTCTTTGAGTTTTTTGATGAGTTTTTTATTGCCATTGAAGTTATGCTCATTTGGATTGTTTAGGAACTTGAAATTACATGTTTTTAAACCCTTATAGGTCATGAGAGCAATAATAAATAAGTTTTATGTACAAAACTTCTAACTGTCCTCAGGAAAACATAGATTTTCCACTAATTTTGAGAGTTTTTATGAATGTTTGATCAATTTCATGAGGGAATAATTTTGGTAGGTTTGATCCAAAAAAAGTGCCATCAGGGAGTTGATATGTTGTGTATCATCACAAACCACATCTGAAACAATCATTAGATTGAGGAGTCCTTTGGAAAATTTGAGAACAAAGTCAAAAATCCATCGCCAGAGGCCTAGTTGGGCTAGAAGACCTAGTTAAGGTGGAAAAGTGGGTTTGCATATAAAATAGAGGTTTGGGGCTTTGTATTCATTCAAGAAAAGTGTAATTGTGCCTCTTAGAATCATTCCTAGGGTTTGGGTCCACAAGAGAATGATCTAGGTCATAAGTGAGACTTTGAGGCCTTATCTCCGTACTGGTGCCTAGATGAAGGTTGACAGTGAATCATTATAAGCCTTGAAACTTTGTGTTTCTTTTAAAGTCCCTTACCCTCTACATCATATCTCATGGGAGGTATAAGATATTCCCAATAGATCCCAACAACCTTAAGATGCTCCATCTTCCCTACTAATAGTGTTGGACCTAGATCTCTCAGAAATCTCAACTATCTCCCTCCTAACCGTTGTCATCCTTGAGCAAGTACCTTTAAAATTTACACAAATATGCTCTAAAATTCATCTAGAATCTTTCATTTTTACTTTTTCATCATGAAAGTGCGCTAAATTTCATCTAGTGTGATTTCCTAAAAGCCCTAGACACTTTAGAACCCTTTTGGGACATTTTGCAAACAAATGGGACACTTTGCAAATAAATGAGACACTTTGCAAATAAATGAGACACTTTGCGAAGAAACAGGACATTTTGCAAACAAAAGGGACACTTTGCAAACAAAAGGGACACTTCACAAAAATGGGGGACACTTTTCAAAAAAAAAATCCAAGATCCTAAATTAACCCATAAATGCATTAAAAATCATTAAATCATTACAAAATCAAAAAATGAAGGTTGTATAATCTACTCACCTCATGTTGACGCTCACCATGCGCTACTTGATCCTAGAGAATGTCCAATCATGTAGGTGTGTGCCCTCGTTTGCTAGGCATTTTCTCATCTCAGTCATAACTCTCAAGCTACAAGCAGGTAAAATGAAATAGTAAGTGAAAAATTACTTTCATTTATCTCTTTTAACCTATTTCTTTTTACTATAGATTAAATTAGGGTTTCTCTTACCTTAGACATTTATAAAGTACTTTTTCTTCAAATCAACATAATGGGAGCTAGGGAACTCCATTTTTGACACTGTTTGATGTGTTGTAATCATGATTCTCAACCCGACTTCATCAAATTTCTATCATTATGTGACATGGTACTTGGAAATGTCTTTCAATATGATATTTTGGGTTTGATGTGGCTAGATTGCTACCTTGATTCCACCTCCATAAAGCAAGAGAAATCAAGGGGGGGCATACATTTACCCTCAAATTTTCTTTCTAAGAGTTAGGCAAGAGGATTTTTGATAACTAATGAATTTATGTGGTAGGATGCAGTTTCCTAATGTTGTGGTTGTGTAGATAACTACATTGGGGGCTTCATTCTCCCGAATTTTGAATAAGTATCCTTTTATAAAATAGTGTGCACTATTTAGAATACTTTAGATTGCATATGCATGTAGAGTCATATGGTTGCTAAAGTAGGGGATTAATTTATTGCAAAAAATTGTATACTCTTGAAGAAAGAAACAATTTTATTGTAAAATTAGGTCCTACTTTAGGAACTTTCTATCAATCACCCCTTAAAATTGCATTTATAGGCCCCTAATACTCATGATTTTGGACTTTGAAAAACACTTAAATCCCAAAAAATATCACTAGAACCACTCAAATTTTGTGAAACCCATCGAAAATATCCTTGGTGGGACTAAGTCACCCAAGGTGGTGACTTAGTCCCTTTTGGGGTATTTTCCACTTTTGAGCAGAAATTTCATTAATTCAATTTAATTTTTCAATGGATGTTGGCCTCTTAGGTCTAAATAATAGGAAAATTAGGTGTTGATGCTTATAAATTCACATTTTAATTCATTTTTTCACATCTTCTAATCATTTTTACAAAACAAAAATCAAAATTCAAGAGAAAAAGTGTCTGACACAAGAAGATTCAATAGCATTTTGCAGCAAAGTTGAAGCTTTAGGGCAGCAAACTAGGGTTTTGCAGATCTTCAAGCTCACTTTTTGTTCAAGATTTCTTGCATTGAATTCTTGCATCATTCAAGTTCCATTTAATCAAACTCATTCTAGCACATTAGAATAGGGTTTTGTCTCATTTTCAATTTTTCCTAGTCTTAGACACACTTAGGGTTAAGGTTTATGCAGATTTTATCTTCTACAAAGGTTAAATACCAACTAGGGGTTTGACTAAAGAAAACCCCCCATTAGAAACCAATTTATCTTCTATTTTGTAGGGTTTTTTAAAGATTCAGATCCAAATTTCTATCAAAAATGAGAGTACAGGTTGTGGGATTTCATTTCCACTTTCAGATTTCTAGAAAATCCAAAGTGGACTAAGTCACCCATAGTGGCGACTTAGTCCCACTACATTGCTTGTTCATAATTTTTTACAGAATCAGGCACCTTTTTGGCATAAACAACTTTCTACCAGTAGTTTCCCTGATCTGGGACTAAGTCGCCCAACCTAGCGTAAGTGTCCCAGTTACCTCAAAAATTAGAATTTCTAGAATTTCAATGACCTTTGCAATCTCTAGTATACTCCTCATCAATTTCTAGATGCATATTTCTTGTTCTACATTTTGATTTTATTGTTTATTGCATTTATTTTACTCTTATGCATATCAAACCATGTTTTCAAACAAGTTACTTTTCTTAGGTTTTGCATCATTAGTTCACTTCATTTTCAAATCAAAGAATTAGTACATATTAATTAGACATATAATACATCTCATTTACATTAATCTTGAGTGTAAAACCTTGCATTTTGGATCCCATCCAATCCCTTTTCTCCTTTTAGGTGAAAAACCCTAGGAGTAAAGCATTGTGAGGGCAAACAAAAATCATCATTTACATAGATTAACGACAATAGAACCTTGTTAGAATATGTGAGGAAATAACCATAAAGCATGTTAATCTTGTTGCAAGAAAGTGTTATCTGGCCTTTTTACTTGCATAGGATTTTTTAACTATGTTAGATAGAATCCCAATCACACATAAGGACCCTAGTTGCCCAAATCATGTTACCAAGACAAACCACAGGAAGAAATCAATAGAAAGAAACATCATAACCCATCATCACTTCTCTAATATCTTGTGGATATCCTCAAGTATCTTAGGAATATGGCATATAATAAATTAGAAAATATAAGACTAATACTAGACGAAATGAATCAATAACTATGTAGATCTTTTTTTTCACTAATAAGTGTTTGATATGTTTTCAAAATATTGTGTCTATTTTGAGGAGTGAGACATTTCATGTAAGATGCTTGTTCTAGTTTGCAAAATACTAGAAGACAAATGATTTTTTATAAGATAGGTAACATTGTAAATAGTTTATCAGCCTATTTGAGAACTATTTTGGGTAGTGTCATCTTTTTTTCATGATTTGTTAAGGTCTATTCTGTGTAGGATAATCTATTTGTGTTCAACATGCTAGTTTTCAACATAAAATAGTTTTATTATGAAATTTGGATTGTGATGAAAATTTTATTGTAATGGACCCTAAGGGGATTGACCTATGCCTTAGGGGTTCATTGATGATGGCCTTGCCTACATGACAAATGTAGAGACAATGTAGTTCAACTAACCATGATAAGTGACATTTTATTCTAGTAATGTGGACTATGATGAAGGTTTGACTATGAAAGACCCTAAAGTACATACCTATGTCTCAGAGGCTCATCAAAGATTTTCCCTACCTATGTACATGCATAGAAGCACGTAGTTTTATACCATGAATGAACATCTTTTTTTATGTTTTGATATTTTATGATTGTTGTGGATTTTTCAAAGGATATTTGAATGTTTTGATGTTTTTGTATTTTTGTGATAATTTTTTCATAGATCATGTATAAGATATTTTTAAAAATCATAGGTTCAGGATTGTCCCTAGTCCAAAATAGGACTAGTTATTATGAAAGAGATGACAATGATAAGCGATTGATGTTAAAGGTTAAATCAATTTCAATCCATGAGAAGGGGTGAGAAAACTTTTTATTATGAAAGAGCATATTCTCAAGTTATTATGGATGGAATTAGATAGAGTAGTGATATATGGTGGAGTGAAAGCTGACTACACTTGACTCTTGTTTTCTAGGCTTTCACCATGATACTTATCCAAAGCGCCACTGAAATGGTTTTCACTATAGGATGGATTATTTAACTTTCTTTTTTATTTTCAATTTTTCCATTTTTTTTCAATTTTTTCATATAAGAGGATCTCCAAAGGAAATTTATAGTACTTCCAAAGGTGCATGCCATTGATTAGATTAGATAGTGGTTCACCCTCAAGAGTAGCTAGTTGATAGGAACTGTATCCATATGTTGTGGTGATGATATAAGGATCCAACTATTTAGGCTTAAAATTGCCTAGTTTTTCTCTTTCTTGTTGGTTCTTAGGATTCTATTTTAAGACCAAATCACCAATTTCAAAGTTTTAGATCTTGAATCTCTTGTTGTAGTTGCATCAAAGGTAACTCTAATATACCTACAAGTGGAAAAATGCCATTTTCCTTCTTTCATCCAATAGTTCTAGCTCGTGCAACCTGAGGATTCAGTAATCTTCATCATCAATGAAATTTTACATGGAAACTCTTGAAGATATCTCAACCTCAAATGATAGGATGGCTTTGGAATAGTAGGAGTATGAATTCTAATGCAATAATCCCATAAGGTCAGATTTAGTTGTATAAGATAGTCTTGACCAACATCATTAACAATATTTTTTAGGATTTTTATAATTTTTTTATTAGATGCCTCGGCTTGACCATTACCTTGGGGATAATATGGAGTGGCGAAGTGGTGCTAGATGTGGTATCTTTCACATAATTCCCTAACATCCTAGTTTTTGAAGGGACACCCATTAAATATGACTATGGATAAAGGAACACCATACCAACATATGAAATAGTCCAATATGAACTTTGAAATTTACTTACCGATGATATATATCATTGGTATGTCTTCAATTGATTTAGTGAAATATTCTATTGTAGTGATTATGAACTTATGTTTATTGGCAGATGTAGGATGAATCTTCCCAATAAGGTTCAATCTCCTTTGAGAGAAAGGCCAAGGTGAGGTAACTTGATGAAGTCCCTGTTTTAGTGCATGTACTAGATCGTTGTGGATCTAACATTGTTTTCATTTCTTTACAAAGTGATAAGAGTTAGATTCCATTGTAGGCCAGTAGTACCCTATTCTCAGAAGCTTCTTATCTAGGGTAGGACCACTAGAGTGAGATTCACATATACCTTCATGTATTTCTTGTAAGATTGTTTTTGATTCCTCTATGTCAAGACATCTAAGAAGGGTACTATCTAAGCCACAATGATAAATGGTATTAGTGACGATAACATACTTAGTCACTCATTAGATAAAAGGTTTTTCATTGGTTGTTGGAAAATTTGGGAGGTAGGATTTGGGCATGAAGGTAGTCGTGTTGTGTAGTTTTGCACACACGCCCCACTGAAAGTGGGGGACCCTCTTTTTGCTCTGGCTTTTGGTGTCTTTTGGCCCCTGACTTTTATTGATTTCATTGCCTTTGGAGGTCCTTAGATGTTCATCTAGCTTTTCCAAGTCCTTCCCCCAAGTTGTGCTTTGAAAAAACTAAGTTCTAAATAAAATCCAGACTTTTGCCCCAATCTGGGATTTTCCTGTCCACCTGGATTTTCCTAGATTCCTATCCGCCTGGATTTTCCCATAATCCTATCCAAATGGATTTTCCCAGATTCCTGTCCACCTAGATTTTCTCATAATCCTGTCTGCCTGGATTTTCCCAGATTCCTGTCTACCTAGATTTTCCCAGATTCCTATCCACCTGGATTTTCCCAGAATCCTATCCGCCTAGATTTTCTTGGATTCCTGACTGCCTGGATTTTCCCAGAATCCTATCCACTTGGATTTTCCCAGAATCCTGTCCACCTGGATTTTCCTGGAATCCTGTCCGCCTGGATTTTCCTAGATTCCTAACCACCTAGATTTTCCCGGATTCCTGACCGCCTCGATTTTCCTAGATTCTCTACCGCCTGGATTTTCCCCTTGGTTTGATTTCCCCGGAAGGGCCCAAATCTCGAAACTTCCCAGAATGGAAATTTTTTCAAAAATAATTATTTATTTATTGATTTTTTTTCCAAAAATGGATTTTTAAAATGTTCCCTGAAATGAAATTTTCTTGAAAAGATTTTGAAAATAAAATTTGCAAAAATGGAAAAAATTCTGAAACTGGAAAGTTTCCTTGTAAAAATGTAAGTTTTTTGGAAAAGGTCAAGATTTTATTCAAATTTAATTTGGACATGTGGGCTATTAATGATGATATTTATTTTTCAGGATTAAATAAATTCAAAAGTGGGACATGCCTAAGAATCCATGCCAAAACTGTCTACAGCTGGAGGACTTTCTGGAAGACACGTGAATCTGATCTTGCTGGAGATCGTGGGCTGACATGGATAATATTCATGCATTTAATGCAAATCTTGTCCTCTTTTGAATTTCTCATGGCCGCCCTATTTTGGGGCCCGTTATTATTGTAAAATCTAATTAGGCCGACCTGTTTTGAGGTTAGTTATTATTGTAAAATATAATTAGGCCGACATGTTTGGGCGGTTCTCTATAAATGGCATTTGTGCCTCATTTTTAAGGGGAGATTTTAGGAGTTTGACTAGGCCAGAATTGGCAAGTAGTTTTCAGAATTAGTTGTAGGAGATGAGAGACTTGAAATTGTTATGTAATGCTGGAGAATTAATGCAATTGGATTGTTGATTTGGCAAACTTTGTATTTATTTTAACAATTTTTATGGTTTCTTGTTCTTGATTCTCAGATGTTAGATGTTAGATGTTATGTTAGATGTTAGATGTTAGATGTTAGATTTCAGCTCTTTTACAATGATGGTGAAATGTTAATGATATTGATCGATTTCCGGTCCATACTTTTAGCAATTTGCTGATTGTAGATAGTTGTGTAAAGTTAGTCTAGGCCTCACTTCTATGCTAAGTTCAACTGTGAATGCTTGTTTACATTGTGCCAGTAGTTGGGTATTTGAATGAATGTTCAAAGTCTAAAAATATTTAGATTTCCCCAAAAGATCACACCATTTTTGTGTAGTTGCAGATTTGTCCTTGATCAAGCAGAGATCGGTTTTATTGGGGATCTGTCCAGTTGCAGCTTTCATCATTACTGTGACTGATCTTAGGAGTCAGAATAAATAGAATATCTCTAAACCCTTATCTCTTTTGCTATTTTTTTTGAATCTGGGTTAGTTTTAGGATTAAAAGCATCACCATATTGTTGCATCTGATGAAAATTCACTTCCAGCATTCTTCATTTGTAAGGCCCCTTGTGATTACCAGCATTTTCACATATTATCTGAGTTGTTTATGCATTGTCATGACCTGACACCCGAGAAACCTTGGGGTGATTTTAAAACTTGTTGTTGAGACTTCACCTTTCAAGAGAGATAGAATATTATTTTCTGTCTAAGTTGTTGTGCAGAAAACACCATCAACAAGTCGTATATATCCTTATACCAGGGTGAATTAGGACCAAAAATCTCACACATGAGCTCATATTTGAGGATTTTGAATGCAAGGATCAAAATTTGTTCCACCAAGAACTAGCACTAATACACATTATTTTGAATTTCCAAGAGAGACCCAATGGTGGCCATTGCATTGACTTCCTTATTCTACACTTTTAGGATCTATGTAAATAGAATGGTGTTGAATTATTCCTTAAGATTGTATATCATTCTCTTATATGGTACCAATTTTTTGTCCTTAGTCTCATATTTGTCATTGACTTGTTAGACCACTAACTATGAGTCACCATAGACCTATAGGTTTTTGATTTTCCATCTGATAGACTCCCTCAAACTTGTGAGCAAGGCCTCATATTTTGTTATGTTGTTAATGCAAGGTAGTATGATCCTATATAATTTAGGGAAAGTGCTCCCTTGAGGTGTGATAAACAAGGCACCATTTTCTAAACTATGATGTGTGTGTGATACATCAAAGTAAACTTTCCATGTTGTAGATGTGTCTAGCTTAAAGATTCCCACATCAAGGAATTCATAAATGAGAGGTGTGAATTCCTATGTAGGAGCATATTCTAACTAATCAATAATTATTTTCCTTTCAATTGATTTCCTTTACACATATTGAATTTCAAACTCATTGACGAACATTACCCATTTCACCAGTCTACCTATAAATGTGGCCTTGTTGATTAAGTACTTCAAAGGGTCAATTTTTGCTATCATCTTGGTTTGTAGATCTAACATGTAGCTCCATAGTTTTTTTGTAGTAAAGATGATAGCAAGACATGCCCACTCTATGGGAGTATAATTGGGTCCATACCTTACAAGGGTACAACTTATATAATTGTTACCTAATTGTACTTTTCAGTCCAATTAGGTTAAGCTCAAACAACACTAATTTTTTCAACTTTGAAGAAGGAGAAAGGTACACAAAATATTATGCTAAAGTTACTCATAATCATACAAATAATACTATGAAATTAATTTTTAGTTTTCATTATGCAATTGATAACAAAAAGGAGGAATAGTACAAAAAAATTGCATAAAGTTGTTTAAATTCATTACAAGAAACATGCCTACGAGTTTCCCACACAAGCCATGGGAATAATTGAATAAGATGCAATAAAAGAAAAATTATACATCTAGAAGTAAAAGAAGACATGTAATAGAAAAGATATCCATCGTTGCTTGAATAACAAACCCCATTATTGATTAACCGCATCTTTAATTACTTTGTTGATAGCTCTAGAGGTGTCTGAAAGGGACAAAGAAAGTGATGTTAGAGCTTAGGATTCTATGTCTCATATATTTCAAACCATCAAATATACAACCTGTCTCTTATTAAGTATAAAATCAAAGAGTTAAAGGTGTCTCAATATTATATGCACAGTTATCATGAAGATCCAAGAAGAGTAAACATCATCTAATCATCATGAGAAGCTCTAGGCTTCTTAGTTTTATTAACTTATCTGTTGACTATGTACGTACATGTATAATCTTATCATACAAATTAGAAGAGAAGTCATAGCATGGGAACCTTGTATGAAAATCATGAGTGTGGAAGTAGTTTAAGGTCTTAGTGTCAAGGAACATAATAAAGGAATATTCTCAAGGAAACAAGCATGAGCTTGCATTAGTTCCAAAGTATATGAAAAAATGATCAATGCATGATGTACAATGAACTGGGTAGCAACCTTATCACACTAGACTATGCAAAGAGTAGGAATAGAGGAAAATTAAGACTATCACAAGTAGGAGACTATCACACTATTGAATTGATAGCCTAAGAAGATAGAGTACTTGAATTTGTTTGAGATCTTGTAAAGAGTGAAGAAAGAAAACCTTATCACAAAGAGTCAAGTGAATGACATAGATTGTTTCAAAGAGAACTAAGAATGATAAAGACAATGTATCAAGATCCTAGCAAGAGGAAAATATATGGAGGAAATCAACAATAATTCATTCAAATAGTGTGAAAAACATGACTACTTACAAGCACTATGCATTTAGTGAGTCATCAGTGAGAAAAAAGTTGTCCCATTAGTTTTTGAGAAGGCATGACTCTTGAAACCATAATAACATGCCAAATATAGAGAGGAATAGTAAAACCTCTAAGGGATAGAAAATTTGAGGAAGGATATTCATCATAGTAAGTTCTAATCACAAGACATTGAAAATAGTAGTAGGGTTATAAATTGGGAAGACATCAACAAAAGGAAACATAGTTTACTAAACAGTAACAAACAATCAAAAATTTAGTGGATGGAAAATTTTAAAAATAACTAAAGCATTCTATCTTCACAAGTCCTCTTTTAGGTATGATAGTAAAATGCAATGAAAGGGGACTATCACCTTATAAGACGAATTGTGAAGGCTTGCTTAAATCATTGACTTTAACAATGTTTTCTACTAACATTGTATTCCAACAAGTTTTGGTGGACATCAAATTGTAGTAAATTGTTCATTCTTGTTTTAATTTATGTCTAGGAGCTAACCATGGATGTACTAACTCAATCACAATAGTTAGGCTTCAGAGTAATGATTTGAAAGTCATTAAAAAAATATAGAGCAATAAAGAAGGGACTATTATGAAATTTAAGAGGACAGTAATGAAGGGTACTCCTCTTACAATCTAAACCTCACAAAACAATAGATAATGGCACAAAAAAAATGAAAGAAGGAATACAAATATTTTCTATTATCACTAAAATGAAAATGAAATTACAGCATTATATTTTTCATCACATGGGCTTTCTAATTACATAAATCTGCAAGTCTGCAAATCAAAGCCTCCATCTACTCTGCTCTGGCCTCCTCTTTTTAGTCCCCCTTTGCATCATTTATTTGGAAGGTGTAACCATCCTAGAATCTTTTGGAAAGTGTAACTACCCTAGAATCTTCTAGAAAGTGTAACTACCTTAAGAAGATATTTTGAAATTTTATTATTTTTGGTATTATAACTTCGCGGAGTCATAAATTTTGATCCAACCATCAGATTTTCTATTATAATCACCTTTTCAAAAGGTCTCAAGAAATCTTGTTCTAGAAAGCAGGGCCTAAAGGTCGTCCACTTTCATTTTCCACCAATTTTTTAGGCCCATCTGGAGCCTCCATGTGCCTCAAAATTGACCCTGAAGGTTTTACTAGGAATTTTGAAAATTAAAATTTTAATATCTCTCAAATGACAAATAGTATTGAAGTGATTTCTTTGCCATTGGCTTCAATTTACCATTGTGGATTTTTATGTAATATTTTGTTTCCAAATGTGCATAAATGCAAACTTACTCAAATAGTAACCCTACCAAATTGAGCCCTTATTGGAAAGAAACAACATTTATTTTGGGTGATGCAAGATTGCTCTTACACCCTGGATGCTCCTGCATAAGATAGTCTTAAGATGTCAATTGTAGAGCATTCATTGGATAGTGAGGACAATTCATATAAAGAATGGAAATGGATAACCATTCAATGAAAGGAGCAACACCTATAAGGGCAGAGTTGGCAAAGAGGTGAAGAATTTTTTTAGAAGCCAAGGTAGTCTCAATATTTGTCAAGTAACTTAACTTAGGCTTAGAGCACTATCACCATGACCATGGTGTTTGAGGGGAACTTGGAAATCATAAGATATCACAACACATAAGGCTTCCTACATGTATTCAAGACTATGAATAGAGGTTATAGTCACCTTTTATATTTCACCATAGTTTCCTCATACATAAGAGAAGGGTTGAGTTGAGGACAATCCCTTCATGAATGCAAAGCATGATATCAATGGGAGGTTACAGTTATATCAAGGAAGAACTAGAAAAGTATGATATCTATGATGAAAAAGTAATCATGAGAATGAGATATTTTGAAGGCAGTCTTCTTGACACCACAAGATAAGGAATACACACTTATGCAATAAAAAAATTAAGTAAAGAAAAATACAATGGACACCATATGAGGGTATGAAATTTTTTTGAAGGATAGTCATCATGAAGTTTCCATTGACAACAAAGGAAAGTGTTATGACAAATGAGTATGGGTAGTTGCAATGACCTATGAAGAGAGGGTTCTAATGCAATAAAATAAATAAAGAGTGAGTAGCTTCAAGATGAACCAACCTTAGGAAGAAAGTAATAGCCAATTTTTTGTAGATTCTTCCAATGGGGATGTTGCTTGAAAGGTCGATTCTCTACATACCTTCATGTCCATGGATCAAATGCCACTCACGAAGGAACAGATATAGCTTCTAAGTTTCCAAAAACAAAAACTACACTCAGGAAATTTCTTAGTGGATAAATTAAGAAGGAAAAAATCCAATTGCTACAAATTTTTAGGTTTATGGTCAACAATTATGCTTTCACTTAATGGTTAAATGAGCCCTTGAAATTCTTTCACTTGACTATGGAAGCATCAGATACCAATCTAGAACAACAAGCCAAGAGACAATATTTGTCAAATTTGAAATAAATTGTTATTATTAGTGGAGAGCATAAATATTTAAATAAGGATGTCACAGAAAAGGAAGTTTCCAAAGGTTTCCATGATACAAAGATGAACAAAAGATTGTTGGTAAAAAGAAACACATAGAATAGGATTTTTCATCATTTCTTTCCAAGAAATATAGAAATATCTTTCGTTTTCATCAAAACATGGAGAGATAGAAGAAAAGACAAAGATAAAGAAAGATCAAGATCTCGTGATCATGAAATACCACAAAAAATACTCATATTTCATCATTTTTTTGTCACAACCAGAGAAATTATTTCCCAGATATGAAAAATCTCAGCACTCTCATTCATAGAGTATAGCTTACCAGCAGTGAAAATGCATTCAACCATGTAGAAAATCCTAGAATCCTCATACACTTGGTGGCAACAATAGCAACATGAAAATATTGAAGGTGAATGTTGAAAGCAAAATGAGCTCATGTTAGGGTTAAGAGCTTCTTTTGACTTTCACAACGAAGCCCTAATTTTGAATGACCCAAGTGATTTATTTCACTTTTATTTCATAAAATGCATGATAACTAATACTTAGGATGTGGTCAAGACCCTTTTGACATTTTCCTAATACATCATATGTTGGCTTATGTCAAAACCTAATTTTATTATATATTTATTTAAATACGAAAATTAAATTGTTGATGAAATTCAATTAAATATTAAATGGAGATTTTGGAATATTCGCATGTTGAATATGATGAGTTGAATAATATTGACTTTATGAAGATTTGAAAATTATTTTTTATAAATGTCATAAGGATTGAACTTTATTGATCAATTTGCAACTTGGATGTGTAGTAGCAGGGTGATAGGATGAAGGATGAGAACACAATTGAAGTAGGATTGTTTAGTTGGATCAAACTGTAAGCCAGTTAGAATCTGGGTGCACACACAAGTAGCATGATAACTTGCATTTGACTGACTTGCATATACAAAAAAAAAAAAAAATTCCTCAATACAAATTATTTTAATGCTTACAAATGAATGGTTAGTATATTTAAATGACTATTCAAGCTTGTATATGAGTGATTTTATTTAAAACACACAATCACACATGTATGTATATATATAATGATAAATACATAAATATATTTATACATACCTCTCTATTTATATGTATATATATGTGTATGTCTGTTATTCGAATATATGAAATATGTGAATGAAGTCATTTTAATGTATAGGTACATATATATATATATATATTCATAATCAAGTTCAAATTTTGAAATGTAAGCGATAACCGATATGCAATTAAATCAAACATGGAAGATCATGAAATATATTCCAAGGTAGACCCATGATGGTCATGGCCCACAAAATTATTAAGTCAATGTTCAAATTTAGGGGTGACAATGACCATGATAGAAAGGCCATAATGATAGTAATCGACTACATGCAAAGGGGCAATTTCCATTTTTGTGTAGAGTGTGGGGTAAGAAGTAGAGAACAGATTGGGAAGGAAATTGACAAGTAGTGGAAAAAGGTTGAGGAAAAGTCTCATTGAAAGCTCTACCAAGGAGGTAAGCTCAGCTTTTTTGGAAAACTATATTGAAAATCATTGTTTTGTTATCAGATCAATAGCACAATATAATGTAAACTTTTTTTTTGTATAAGTACGTGACTCAGCTTGAGCCAATGGCATAGAGTAGCGACACCCATAGAGGGATTGCTAGGCTTCAACTTGCTATCTTGGTTAATCTTTAAAGCTTATCAGCTAGCCTCTGTGTTAGAATGATGTTTCTTTTTGCGTCTTTTCCACCAGCAAATTTGTTAGTTGTGCACCATTTGAAGCTAAATTATGGCTATTGAAATGATGATTTTTAATAGAATGTGTAACTTGGATAAATGGAAAACTGTAGGGGATCGAAGATCAACCCTACATAAGGATACCATTCTTTGTATCTCTTGTTAGAATATACTATATTTTCATTTACTATTGCAATGTTTACCTAAATTGGCAAAGTCGATATTAAAATAAAGAGAAGCCTTCAATACTATAAATGTGAAGTCGTGTTTCCATGAGGAATATCTTTGACCCCTTGTAATATGTAAGTTCGGCCCCTTGTAAGCCACATAGGGGAATTGATAGGGGAAATTTTCTTGAATGCATCAACAAATTTGCATGGTATATATATATATTTTTGTTTTATTGATTATGATATGGGTAAGTTATGATGTCGTAAGGTCGAATTTCCTTAGTATTTTTCTTTGAAATATTTGAAGGACCACCGACGCTTGAAATGGGCTGAATTGTGAGTCATCATAGTCAATAAGGCTACCTAGAAAAGGAACAATTATGGATTCATTATATAATTTCTTAAGTTTTCTCACTAAAGTAGAAGCTCGAGTATGATATCGACAAGCATGTTGATTATGTTTTCTCTTATTACTACCATATAGTTCTAAATTTACAGAAAGGAAATTGTATAGCATTTGAAGAATAGGCATTTTCTCTATGTATGAAATATGGTTTTGGATGTTTAGATTTAAAATAGAAAATAGAGTAAATGATAGTACCTTATTATTTTCTTATTTCTTTTAATGTAACTATTTAATTTTGAGACTAAGAAAGGACAAGGAAACTATAAAAATGTTTGCAAATACTCTGACTTGCTAAAAGTTATCTTTCTATAGTGAATGTTTAGAATGTAAACAACTTATTTGCTTAGTTTGTTTAGTGAGAAACAATACATACTTGAATAAAACAATGGATGATCATGTGCAAACAACTTATTTGATGACTATGTATAATGTAAATGGTTTACTTGTTTAATTTGTTTAGTAGGAAAAAAATATTGCTTAAAAACAATGAATGATCATGTGGAAACAAAAATGTTAAGGTTTAATAGTAAGCAAGAAAATATTATCATAAACTTGCTTAGAATGTTGATTTTTTACTATGAAATTTCAATTAAAAAAAATTAGTAGATTGCAAATCTGAATATGTTAATTTCAAAATTTAGGAACAAACTTTCACATTAGTAGGCACATATATATGTATGTACATCAACTTCATCTTTGTAGATACATATACATGTGACATACATTTTTTTTTTTGTACTTTCTACAAGGGAAATTCTTAAGATGTTAAGTAGACATAGTCATAAGAATGATATGACAGATCATTGAAACACACTATGAAACTTGAAAACCTAAATTCTATTTAGAGTATGTATATAAATACACAAATCTGAATTATGTTTCTTCTTTGAAGACTCGTTGGGAATAATAGTTATATACCAAAAAAGAATAGTGATACCTTAGTTGACAAGAGCACCTATGGGTAGTTTCTTCTAGGAGGTAGATAGCTATTATATTAGAAAGTTACCATCCAAGATGGGTGCCAAAATGGAATTCAGAGAGTATACGTTTTCTTTACTAGAACCTATTATTTGTTGTTGTTGCAACACACTTTTTATGCCTGGCCAAGAAATATGGCTCATTATGTATGTATGAATGAACTCTGTGACTTCACTCTCTGCCATTCCTAGAATAGATCTTGTACTTCATTTTTTCTAACATACAAGATAGAATTTGCATGTTGATGTTGGGCACACACTAGATTCCACCTTACAAGTTGTTCTCTTACTAAAATTTTTGTGTAGGGTTAGGAATTCTTCAAGTTGAAAGAATACTAGGGAAGTGTAGGCTTTGTGGTTGGTTGGAAAAGTGCTTCAACCATGTTCTTGTTGGTGTAATTAATTAATTAATTATTACACTAGCATAAGTTAACTTAGGTCTTGCATTTAATTAGTTAAGTCCTAGGTTGCATTATTAGATAAATCATTTAATAAATAGGATAATATTCCCTTCCTTGTTTGGTGGGATAAGATTCTTTCTATAAGATGAGTTGTCCTTCTAGAACTTATCTCAACATTTAATAATCATCTAGATAGGTTTCACATGTTGTCACATGTTGTTAGATCAAGACACATGGCAACATCTCATGCATCTTAGGTTTTACTTCTTTCCTATATAATCAGACATCTTGTTCATTTGTAATATATCAAATATATAATATCAATATCAATATCATATTATCAATAGAATCTCTATTGTGCATGCCTAGTTGCAACACTTTTCTTTGTGGTTGATTATCTTTCCTGGCTCAAAGGTCCTCCATTGAAGACTGTAGCTTCAAGGACTGTGCATCCATAATCTCAACATGGTATCAGAGCTTGTCCAGTGAAACATCAACCCTCGATCAAGAAAGTTGGTGTGTGAGATTCTTTGCAGGCTAAAGGTTTCCATTGTAGGCTACATGTTTCCACCTGAGGACCAAGCTGATTTCTAAAGTAGATAGAGTCATATCTGAGCTTGCCATTGTCTTCAGAAGGCCTCGAAACCCTAGGATCACCTACCCATTTATCAAAATCGAATTCATCAACTTGGGAGCTTCAGAGGTATTTTTAGGGTTTGCAAAATCAATTGTACTATCCGTACAATTTGTAGCAAAAAATCATCTCGGTCAGTTGTCCTCTAAGGAATTTTTTTTTATATGCAAGCCATTTTCTATTTTCATAAAAAATCAAGGCATTTTATTTATTCTTTGGTAAAAAAAATTTTTTGGGGCTGTCTATAGTTTGCAAAAAAATTATTTGAGCGACCTCCATTATTAATGTTTGGTCGGCATCAATTTTTCCATTGGAATTTAGGGTTAAATTTTTCCCATTGGCATTGTATTTTATCTCCATCAGCATTTAATTTTTTGGGGTGTGATGAAATCAGCATAAACATATATATTAGGGTTTGATTTATATCCAAAAACCTTGATATTTTTTTTATCGGCATTCAAGGTTGATAATTTTTTCTTGACAGACTATAGTCTATCGGCATCAACATTTATTTATTTTTTGAATTGCTGACCATAGGCAATATTCAAAAAAATTGGTTTTGTCGACATTCATAAAAGTTTGCAGAAAATATTCTTTGTCGGCCGCTTTATTTCTGTTTGCAAGGTTCGTGGTACTTGTTTGTCGGTACCCGCTGGGCCCCACTACCGTCACCATGCTTCATTCCCACTAGTGCCTGTGCTTTCCACGGTTAGAGCATTCTCCCACTGGCCAGTTCACGACCCACTCCTGTCACTTCCGCCCACCACCGGAGTTTGTTTCCTAGTCGGCGGTCACCCCTGCCGGTGCTCGTGTTCCATATCCCGCTGATGTATGTTCTCCCCACCGCCAATGACCATGGGGTCATATCAACCAATGGAGCCCATCCATAGTGGCGCCGCCTCGGCCCTGCCTTCCTTCTCTTAGCCGCCGCTTCACCCAGTGACCCCTTTTTTTTTTTGCCAGCGCTCGACTCCTAGTCATATCAGCGACTAGGGGCCTTTTTTTTTTAAGCCCGAGGTGCTTAATTTTTGCACCAATTTAGCCTGCAAATTGCCTAATCTAGGCATTTTTTTTGTTTTATCATAACTTTCACAAAGATATCAAAATTTGGAAAATGATATACCGTCAGAAAGGGAATTTTGCATACTTTCCAATGTTGAAATCTATTCTATGAAATTTTGGTCGCAAAAAATTCTAAAGTCAACTAAAGTCAACCCTTCATTCTCGACTCAAAAGTGCATATCTTTGCATCAGATTATCAAATTTTGGTGATTCCAGCGGCATTCAGGAGATATTTTAGTGCTTTTTCTCATCAGTCCACTCAATTTCTTTGGTTTCAGATCTAGGTATCTTCTATTGGTTTTTTGCAATTTGATGAATTTTTCTTATTCCTGAGACATCCTGAAGCTTGAAGAAGAATCTCCTGATCTCGAAGGCATTTTTTCAGTTGTACATCATATTTGGAAGTCTTTCTTTGTTGTTGAAGGTTAGTTTCTTTGTTTTTTGTTTAGAAATTTCATTATGGGGCTTGCATATTATTCTCCTTTGACTATGTTGCACAAGGGTAACTATCAGCAATGGCGAAATGGGATCTGCCACCATCTTCAATCACTTGATTTGTTGCCACATCTATTTGGTATAGTTCCTCATCTGAGTGAAGGTATTCATGAGTTTGCTTGGAGTTGTAGTAGATACACTATTTTGGAGATCCTTTCTATGCAAGTTGATTGTGATGTTTTGAATGCTATTGATCAATGTGATTGTCCTCATATACTTTGGACTAAGCTTTGGTAGATATATGGAATTCAACTACTCCACCATTCCCTGATGGTCATGATTCAGAATATCATTCTTTAGAATAGGTACCCCACGATAATATTTCTATGCAGGAAGTTGATTGCCTTGATCTTTTTGAAGAGGTTGACAAGGCTCCTTTCGATGCTTCTTCTTCATCAGAGATTGTTGGTATCCCTTCACATTCAGTGATTCCTTGTCTAGAGTCATTGATTGAGGCTTCCACCATCATCATCATTCATCAAGACACATTCAGTTTTTCAGACTTGAAATCATAGGATGGCTTTGTTTCAAGTATCACTGACTTGGCTACTTCTATAGGTTTGGAGGAAATTCTTGAGGGGATATCACTCCTCTATTCAGATATTTCTTATCTGATACTTCTTCCCTATCATTTCATTCAAGACTTGAGGTTTCTTCAGCATCTACCATTTGATTTTCTTCAAACTTCCTTCAGTGGTTTTGAGGACACTTCCTTCAGGGGGGGCTATCAAGTCTCCATCATATTCATTCCATCTCTATCTTTGGATATTGTTCAACATAAAATTTTGCATTGTCCTGGTTTGTCACCCTATTCATTGATTGTGGCATCTTCTTCATTAGACATGGAGACATTTGAGCAGAGTTCAGAGACACCATCAACATACATCCTTCCTTGCTTCAATTCCTATTCGGAATGGGAAGCATCTCTACACTTGAATTTGGTTTTGTTTCTTCTGAAAGGGAGACAAGTTGTTTGTCAACATTGGATCCTATTCTGTCTTCAGACACTTACCATCTTTATAGGTGATCACATCTTCTCGGGGGGCTATTTAGTTCCTCTATTGTATCCATGTGACGGATGGTGTACTTGGGGGGTATTTGGGAGTCCTCCATCCTTCCCATCCTATCTCACATTTTTTTGTATTTTCATCTCCTTTTTGGAGAGGGGTTTTATTCCCACTGGGTTTTCCCCTTTTCTCCGGTTGTGGGAATTTTTTTGCATCTTCATGTACATGGGTACCTAACATGGCCTCGTAGCCAGGACCCATCATCATCATCATCTCCATCTTGCATAATCATTACATTTTCCTCCCTAAGTTGAACTTATGGGGGGGTGTTGATGTAATTAATTAATTAATTATTACACTAGCATAAGTTAACATAGGTCTTGCATTTAATTAGTTAAGTCCTAGGTTGCATTATTAGATAAACCATTTAATAAATGGGATAATATTTCCTTCCTTGTTTGGTGGGATAAGATTCTTTCTAGAAGATGAGTTGTCCTTCTATAACATATCTCAACATTTAACAATCATCTAGATAGGGTTCACATGTTGTTAGATCAAGACACATGGCAACATCTCATGCATCTTAGGTTTTACTTCTTGCCTATATAATCAGGCATCTTGTTCATTTGTAATATATGAAATATCCAATATCAATATCAATATCATATTATCAATAGAATATCTTGTAGAAGTTGAAAAACCAACTTCACAGTCCCCAAGAATCACATGTAAGCAATCACCTATCACATGCAATAGATATTTAGAACAAAAATGAAAGATGTTCTGTAAACTCTCAGAGCAAGTTTGTGCAAGCAAAAATCAGCATTATGATATTGAATGAAATTGTCTTACAAAATAATACAAAAGCTTTCAAAAAATGGAATCATGTAAAAAGCAAGACATGCACAACCCTAATCCTATTTTGAGCAAAAAGACAGCTCAACTAGATAAGGATAATAATAACCTAGGAAAAAGAATATTCCTAAGTAAACTTATGCTAAAGTGTAATTAAATAATTAATTACACTAACACCCCCCCCCCCATAAGTGCAACTTAGGGAGAAGCAAATTATTATGCAAGAGATGAGTCCCGACAACAAGGCTTGATCAAGTACTCATTTTTCAAATGCAGTGATGAGGTACAGAAGGAAAACTCAATGGGATGAAACCCCCCTACAATGAGATGACTGCTGCAAAGAAGCACTGGAGGAACACTATGGAGTAACACTGGAGCCACAATCTGACAAGTAAGGAAAAATACTTATGTCTACAACTAAAACCAAAAATAGAATCATGATAATGCAACAATAGACTCGATGCCACAGAACACTAGAAAACTCACAAACTAGAACAACCCTGGAATCTGTGAAGCAATAGTAGATGAGATGAAAGAATCTAGAAATCATGTATCTCGATGCTGATGCCAAACTGTGACTAAAACTCTTCCATGGGAATGAGTACCATAAAAACTCTCAAATATTAAAAATAAAAACATGGCCCTCAAACTGAGAAGGATCTGAACCAATGCAGATCAATAACCATAAACTCCCAATCTGAAGTGTGAACTAATGAATCTAATATGTGTCAAGCAATGGCAAAAAAGTAGACAAAAGAAACTAGGAAACTAGATAACCCATACGAGCTACCATCAAATCAAGATGAAGATGGTGATCAAAGTGCATGCACACTCTAATCAGATTATTATGCAACAAACCCCCCTGATGGAACTGTTGTCGAATGAAGTTTGCACCCTTGCTAAGCTATCAACTATAGCAACCTATCGACACATGGGAACACTTCGAGGTTGTGGGTGACCTGGGAATGAAGTGAACCTCCAGATTATGGGCTGGTTCCCCTTAAAATACTTTGAGAAAAACTAAAAAAATGATAAGGGAAAGAGTAAGAAGGATGAACTCGAATTTAGAACCTATCACTAACAGGTGATGCACCAAAGACAAAATATGACAACACTGCAGAAAACTCACAGAAAATCTCAATAGAATTAAAAAAATCTCACAATACAGAGATTTATGCTTATAAAAAATGAGTCTATATAAGGTTCATACTGTTCTAGTGCTTAACACAAGGAAAACAAGATGTATTCACATATATAAACACAGTAGAAAGAGATCACTAACATAAACAAGCTTTATGACATAATATTCTTTGCATCTAGTACTAAAGGAATCTAATAAAATAGAGGATTACATAGGATTTTATCATGCAACTCACAAGCAATACTAAGATAACAAAGAAAATCTGAAAGGAAATGACTTCCTATTAAGAAAATGAGGAGTCCCTGTGTTACAGGTTTGTAATATTATGAAAAATGAGTTACAAAGTCTGAATAATGCTCTTTCAGCAGTCTCCTAACCAAGAACTGCCTTACAAAAAGGTAAAAATGCCATATATATAACCAAAGAATGTCGGCCCCTGCCTTAGGGTTTCAAAAAAATATAAGTTAGTGCCTGAACACATCGTCCCTAGAAGACCTTCGAATGAAGTCAATGAAGCATTCAATGTGCATCCCCCCTCCATGTCGACAAGAGATTGCTCCAGGGATGTCTTAAGATCTTTTACAGCCGTCGCCATTAACTCGCAGCCTTCGAGTCTGCCATTAAGACTTTTTCAAAGTCACCTTGAATGCTCTACGACATGGTCATTACTGCCTCTTCGCTCCTCCAGCCGTCACCTCCAACTGCTATGGTGACTCATGGCTACCTCCCCTTCGAGAAGCAGCATCAGATCCATCTGCTAGATTCAAATGCCATTACTGACTGATCACCTTCGATTTAGAGTAGAAGCGATATGCGTCATGTCTCTCGATCTTGTTTAGGGGGAAGTCGAATAGTTAAACCACGATATGCCCTAGTTTGATTATCGAGTTTGTGCAGGTAGATTCCAAAGGTCAAAGGTTGCTTCAGAAGGATCGTATGTCAGCAAGACTTTGGATGTCGGGGAGAAGTCATAGCGGGCAGATAGAGTCATACCGATATGCCCATTCTTTCGGCAAGACACACAACGGTCGACAAGACCTCATGGCAAGCTCCCAGAGTTATATCGATCTCACAAAAACTATCAGCAAGACCCCATCGGGTCAGCGAGACACTATGGCAAAGGCAAGATCCTTCAGCGAGCTTACTCCATGTCGGGGAGACTTGGATATCGGGGAGACATTTCTCTGCACTCATTTCATTTGAGACCACTTACTATCGGGGACCTTTTGTCAATTTCCTTATCTCCTTGTGAAGGCACTCCTTTTCACCAAGACTTTTCATATGGCGGGGACAAGATGGAACCGAAGGGAGGAGAAAGGGTAGAAGTGAAGACAAATGAATCCCCATTTAACTAGGATTGGGATGGAATGGGGGAACAAAGAAGCGAGAATCCGAACGAGAACCAAATGCGGGCTCACTCTTCAAGTTTCAAGTTTGGATTCCATTCTTATCCCCTCGATAAGACCGAGAAATAGAAGGAGGAAAAAAGAAAACATAAGGGGGACCAAATAGAAGAGAAAAAAGAAAGGAGGGAACTAGGGCAAAAGCTAAAACCGAAGCTCGAACCTTAAAAAAAGTTCAGGTTTTTACCTAGTCCGCCCATCGAAAAAGAAACAGGCAAAAGAAAGAAATGCGGATCGGAACTAAATTCAATCGCTCGAAAAAAATGAGCAAAGACTCAAACTAAAAAAAACGCAAGGGAAACTGAAAAGACAGAAGAGGATGAGGAAGAAAAGGAAAAACAGTTTTAAAACCACAATCAAAGAAGAAGATAAAACCAAGCTGGAACCGGCTCGCGTGGAACTTTTGGAAATTTCAAAAGTTGATTTTGGTCCAGACTCCACCTCAATAAACAAAAGGCCCAAAAAGAAAGGAAAAAATGAGTCCGAACCGGATTAGAAATAGGAATGAAACAGAAAAGTTCAAGTTCAGGATCCGCGGTTCCACCTTGGTAGAAACAAAGACAAGGAAGCAAAAAGGAAAGAGGGAAAGACAAGGAAAAAAGAAAACCCACCCCCAAACTGAAGACATGCACGCTGGGCTTAACCCTCTTGGGAGCCACATTTAATCCACATGCTGAATTTTTAACATCAATTTCCCCTGCATCCTGCCTATTTGAGCCTGTAGGTGAAAAATGGGTAACATTTCTAGAGACCTCAGTGGGATTTTTGCCTACTAAACATGCAGAACAGTAGCCTAGGCCTATCCATTGGGCATGGAGTTATTGTGACAACTCAGAAAATATCAAGGGTAGCTTTGTACATGGCTGTAACTCATTTGTAACCCATTAAAGCAGGTCAGTATACATGGAAACCTAATGAAAAGGAAAAACTAAAGTGAAACCTTTTACCATGCTGGGACAACACTTAGGGAATGAAAATTGCACCTATACCTATCCTATACTAACCAATATGAAATTGGTCAAACAAAACCATTCACGGGATGGTTGAAATAGCTGCCTTTTCTTCTCAATATGCAATGGTTCTCAAGCTTAATGGCAGCTCAATAGAGATGGTATACTGAAAAATATTTAAAATTACAATGCACTGCCAGATGAAAGAGGGTAACAAGTTCACTTACCTCCTTAAACTAATCATATGCATTTGTATTCAAAGGAGGATAAGTAAATTGAACACACTCTTTATCAACTGTCAGTGCATCTGGGATATCTTCTTTTGTTGTACCTTCATGGGTAGGTACAGGACTAGTGATTGGTGTTGTGTTGGACTCCATCTGAGCTAGGTACCTGATTGGATAGCCCCTGGTAAGGGTAAAGCTTGAATTATCCTTGTTAGCCTCTTGCTCATGCATTGCCACTTTATAGCCTAGGCTAGAAAAGTCTAACCCCTATGACTGACTTAGTGAGGAAAAATAAGCTTCCTCAGTAAGCTCGAGTTGTTCATGATTAGCTTCATCAAGAGGCAATAGTTCAACACCCAAATTGGTATAAAAAGCTTCTAAATCACTCCAAAACATATCCTCTTCAATGTCTTCTTTACTCCTCTGAACAGAAAGACCGAAATTAGGACTAATGCAGCTCTCATCTAGCTTTAACAAAGCATCAAAATTACCCTCTTTGCAAAACAACAAGTCCAGTTTAGGGACTTGTTCAACTTGAGGGGTACTTTCATGCACATCAAAATGTGGCTCTCCCTGAGCAGTGCTACTTAAACCTCCTTGCTCTAGAGTAAAGACTTCAAACTCACCTTCATCAACCTCATGTCAGTCCAATTCTTCATCTTTGTCAACGAAGTAAGGCAGATCATCAAATGAGAAGATTAACTCTGCCTTTTGATCCTCAACTATGTCCATGACAACAAGCTGCTCAGCCTGATTCCTCTCACCTTCTTGCAAAAGTTTAGATTCCTCATTTTCCAGTATTGAGAAAAACTCTGCAATAACCTCATCTTCATCAAACTGAGAGAAAGGAGATAGTCCCTTATTCCAAGCTGTAAATTGTCCTTTCTCAACAGCTACTTTCACTTTGTCCTCCTACTGCCCAATCATTTGCTGCTGCAATTGAGAACACCTTATAGCTAGATGCAAAGGATTCACATTTTTAAGCTTCTCCCAGAGGATTAATTCATCTTGCTCAATATGTTGCTCCTCCTCTGTTTTCTTTTCAACAGAAGTTTCATTCTGTTCAAAGCCTGGAACATTGAATCTCGTGTAGTGAAGTCCTTCCTCAAAGAAAGGATTTGGAAAGGTAGCAGTTGATTGGGGCATTTGAGAAAGTTGTTCTTCAGGATAGTTGGACTGATTTTGTTCAAATTCTTGTAATAAATGGGATCCTCTTTGTGTCGCAACCTCCTGCTAATGTAAATAAGCTTGATAAGCAAGTTCCTCCTGTTGATTTTCAATTTCTTGAAACTGCTTTTGGAAATATAAAGACATATTCTCTATACTCATTTCATCTAAATTTTGAGGCTCATGTGAAGAACAAATTTTCTGATTGGAGATAAAATAACCCTCCTAGGGTTGTTGATGAGCATGAGCATGCCACTGCTAAACTTGTGTAGGGGTGGGTGGGTAGGTCAATTAAGCTTGGTGGTAACCCACTGCTATATAATTATTTTGAGTGAAACTAGCGGTATCTTCAATAGGGTATGACTAATAAAAAGATGTAGGCACCATACCTTCATGAAATGGTGAATGGTAAGACATATTATCATGAAACCAGCACTTAGACTGTTGAAACCAGATACTTCAGGCTTGGAGTCACCAGGTATGTTAAAAAATTTCCTCCAAAGGCAGAAAGTACTGTTGTACACACCAAACAGCAGTAATACTTGGTACAAAAGGGACTAACACAGTCAGTTCTCAGTCCCACCAGGGGTGCCAAAAACTGTTGTCAAATGAATTTTGCACCCTTGCTAAGTTATCAACTATAGCAACCTATCGACACATGGGAACACTTTGAGGTTGTGGGTGACCTGGGAATGAAGTGAACCTCTAGATTATGGGCTGGTTCCCCTTAAGATACTTTGAGAAAAACTAAAAAAATAATAAGGGAAAGAGTAAGAAGGATGAACTCAAATTTAAAACCTATCACTAACAAGTGATGCACCAAAGACAGAATATGATAGCACTGCAGAAAACTCATAGAAAATGTAAATAGAACTAAAAAATTCTCACAATACAGAGATTTATGCTTATAAAAAATGAGTCTATGTAAGGTTCAGACTATTCTAGTGCTTATCACAAGGAAAACAAGATGTCTTCACATATATAAATGCAGTAGAAAGAGATCACTAACATAAACCAGCTTTATGACATAATATTCTTTGCATCCAGTTCTGAAGGAATTTGGTAAAATAGAGGATTACACAGGATTTTATTATGCAACTCACAAGCAATACTAAGATAACAAAGAAAATCTGAAAGGAAATGACTTCCTATTAAGAAAATGAGGAGTCCCTGTGTTACAGGTCTATAATATTATGAAAAATGAGTTACAAAGTCTAAATAATGCTCTTTCAACAGTCTCCTAACCAAGAACTGCCTTACAAAAAGGTAAAAATGCCATATATATAACCAAAGAATGTCAGCCCGTGCCTTAGGGTTTCAAAAAAATATAAGTCAGCGCCTGAACACGTCGGCCCTAGAAGACCTTCGAATGAATTCAATGAAGCATTCAATGCGCATCCCCCCTCCATGTCAGCAAGAGATCACTCCAGGGATGTCTTAAGATCTTTTACAGCCACAGCCATTAACTCGCAGCCTTTGAGTCCACCATTAAGACTTCATCAGAGTCGCCTTGAATGCTCTATGACATGGTCATTACTGCCTCTTCGCTCCTCTAGCCGTCACCTCCAGCTGCTATGGTGACTCAAGGCTACCTCCCCTTCCAGAAGCAGCATCAGATCCATCTGCCAGATTCAAATGCCATTACTGACTGATCATCTTTGATTCAGAGTAGAGTGATATCATCATGCTTTGTCGATCTCGTTCGCCGGGGGAAGTCAAACAATCAAACCACTTGATATGCCCTAGCACCTTTTGATTGGTCGAGTTTGTGCCAAGTAGATTCCAAGGCAGTCAAAGGTTGCTTCAAAAGGATCGCATGTTAGCGAGACTTTGGATGTCGGGGAGACATCATAGACGCAGATTAGAGTCATACCGACATGCCAATCCATTCGACAAGACACACAATGGTCGATAGGACTTCATGGTGAGCTTCCAGAGTTATATCGATCTCACAAAAACCATCGGCAAGACCCCATCGGGTCGGTGAGACACTATGGCGAAGGCAAGATCCTTCGGAGAGCTTACTCCATGTCGGGAAGACTTGAGGTTCGAGACATTTCTCCACACTCATTTCATTTTTCCATCACTCTGCTATCGGCAGGACATCATAGCGAGGTCCTCGTTTCTTGGCGAAGGCACTCCTTTACACTGAGAATTTTCAAAAAACTGGCGGGGGTGGGGCCAAGACGAAACCAGAACCGGGACCGGGGGGAGAAAGGGGGGAAGCAAAGATAGATGAATCCCGGCAGAACCGAGATCGAGACCAAAACGAGGGAAAAACAAAAAGAGCAGAACCGGAATCGGGACTAAATCCGGACCTAAAACTTTCCTCAAGTTTCAAGTTCGATTCCATCTGATCCTGCCCCGATAAGACCAAACACGGAAGGAGGAAAAGAAAAACATAAGGGGGACTCAAGGAGGAAGAGATAATTCCTCAAACCTGTGCCCCAAGAAAGGAAAGAAGAAGGGACTGTGGTCTAATGAAACTAAGAACCGAACCTTTGGAAAATTCCAAGTTTAATTTGACCCGGTCCCGGCCCGAAAAGAAAGAAAAACACTCAAAGCAAAAGAAATAGCGACTGCAACTAAAACCGACTCCCAAGAAAACATAGTGGGGGCAAAAGGAAACAAACCCAAAACTAAAACTTTCATCAAGTTTCAAGTTCGAATTTCATTCTGAACCTGACTCCAAAAAATACAAGGAAGAGAGGAAAAAGGACAAGGAAGAAAAGAAACGGAAAAACTACCCCACAGTCAAAACACAAGGTCAAAGAAGAGAAGAGGACGCACACAAGCGTGAAACGGGAACCAAAACCAGAACCAAAACAGAATTTGGAACTTTTGGAAAAGTTCCAAGTTTGGTTTTGGTCAGACTCCACCTCTGATGGAAACAAAGAAGGGGCCCAACCAAGAAAGAAAAGGCAAAAACTAGGGTCGGAACCGGATCAGAAATAGGAACCGAAACATTGGAAAAGTTCCAAGTTCAGATCCCGACCCAGTTCTGCCCTCGGCATAAACAAAGAAAAGACAAGGAAGCAAAAAGGAAAGAGGAAAAGACAAGGAAAAAAGAAAACCCACCCCCAAACTGAAGACATGCACGCTGGGCTCAACCCTCTTGGGAGCCACATTTAATCCACATGCCAAATTTTTAACATCATTTTCCCCTGCATCCTGCCTGTTTGAGCCTGTAGGTGAAAAATGGGTAACAGGAAGTTTATCTTAGTTCATTTATTACAGTACCCAATGATTGTAAAAGGAGAGAATGCAAAACATGCATAAACTATGGAGAAAATGTAAACCTAGTGCATGAAAACAAAACCGAGTGCATGCACAAACCAAGGTTCACATTTGCCTCCATGATTAAAACGAACCTTAGATCTATGTAGAGGCTAGAACTAGCTTTCTGATGGTATCTTACTTGCAAAAATCCAATGCCATGGACAAAAGTTATGAATTTTTCAAAAAAACTAAATTTAGCCTGCAGGAAATGGGTTTTCTAGCAAAAAAGTTTACTTATGATTTAATTTCTGGAAAATTTGTTCAAAATGAGTGGACAAAAACATAAACCCAAAAATATTTTGAAGCTAGAAACAAAACCCAGAAATTGTTTTTGGATCCAGCAAACAGAAAATGAAAAAATAATATTTTTTAAAATCTTCAGCCAAGAGGAAAATGACATGTGCTGATTTTTGTACCACAATTTTCTCTAAATCCGTGAAAGAAATAAAAAAACTAAAAGACACCCACATCGTATTTTGACCTTGGCTACAAAACCCAAAAATCATTTTTCCTGCAACTGAGTGGAAGCTGAATTTCTAAAGCAAAAATGAAAAATGACTTCAATCTCTTACACAGAAAAATATGCTATGAGAGAATATCTTCAAAGCACGAATAGGCAGCAACAGGTCTGGAGCTCTGATACCATGTAGAAGTTGAGAAACCAACTTCACAGTCCCCAAGAATCACCTGCAAGCAATCACCTATCACATGCAACAGATATTCAAAACAAAAATGAAAGATGTTCTGTAAACTCTCAGAGCAAGTTTCTGCAAGCAAAAATCAGCATTATGATATTGAATGAAATTGTCTTACAAAATAATACAAAAACCTTCAAAAAAGGGAATCATGTAAAAAGCAAGACATGCACAACCCTAATCCTATTTTGAGCAAAAAGACAGCGCAACTAGATAAGGATAATAATAACCTAGGAAAAAGAATATTCCTAAGTAAACTTATGCTAAAGTGTAATTAAATAATTAATTATTCTAACATCTCTATTGTGCATGCCTAGTTGCAACACTCTTCTTTGTGGTTGATTATTTCCTGGCTCAAAGGTCCTCCATTGAAGACTGCAACGTCAAGGACTGTGCATCCATAATCTCAACAGTTCTTGTCCACCAATGGAGTCAAGCATTGAAGAAGAACCTTAATGTTCACCAAACTAGTATAGTCTATGTTGTAACTTGATGTAACTATCATTTAAGTGCTTGATGAAAAATGTACCTTGAAATGATATTATGGCCTTTGGTGCCAAGTGAACATGATATTGTAATTTGACTTTTGAAGAGAATATAATAATCTTTGACTCTTTTCAATGGACATGTGTAGCTATAATTGACTTTAGCCACTAGTTATGTCTCTCTAATTTGGAGTATATTCTTGTGTCATTTACAATAATTATTAAATAAGGAATAATTAGGAATAGGTTATCACAATTAGTATCAGATCTTAGGGTTTATCTCTAAGCCTTTTTGAGTCTACTATAATTGACTAGGGTAGCTGCCCCTTGATTCAAAATTGGAATTCCTAAGAATTGACCAAACCTAAACTAAATGTAAGAATAGGAAGGTCAAACGCAGGATGAAGGTAAGGGAAAACTATTAGAACCCCACACAAGAATGACATTGTCATCAATTTTTCACCATAGCTCAAATTGATAGAGTTGGTTATTCAAATTCATTTTAACGTGAAAAGTTTAAGTTATTTCTATTGTTGTTTAAACCATTACATGTTTTGAGTTTTGAGTTTAAAAGGAAGTGTAATGTGTTTCAATTTTCCATTCATCATTTACATCATTAGTATAAGAGCTTAGGGTTTAGCTCTAAGCCTTTTTGAGTCTACTATAGTTGACTAGGGTAATTGACCCTTGATTCGAAATTGGAAGTCCTAAGAATCAACCAAACCTAAACTAAATGCAGGAATAGGAAGGTCAAATGCAAGATGAAGGTAAGGGAAAATTATTAGAACCCCACACAAGAATGAAGTTGTTATCAATTTTTCACCATAGCTCAAATTGATAGAGTTGGTTTATTCAAATTCATTTTAACGTGAAAATTTTAAGTTATTTATATTGTTGTTTAAATCATTACATGTTTTGAGTTTTGAGTTTAAAAGGAAGTGTAATGTGTTTCAGTTTTCCATTCATCATTTGCAGCATTAGATATTGAAATGTAAAAGAAAATAATTCATTTTGTATTCAATTTTTCATTACACAATGTTTCATACATTTTTTGCAAAAGAGAAGTATGAAATTGAACAAGAACTGCAAAAATGTTGTTTTCTATTCATTGGGATAAAAAGAGAATCAAGTGTCCCACACAAGCCATGGTAGTAGCTAAAACAATGAATCATAAAGAATACACTATGCTACTAAAGATGACAAAGAGAAAAGAGTACATAAGATGTAACATAGCCGTCATTGCATGAACATGTCTTTGAGCTTCCTTCAGTGTTGTGGATTCCTCTCTTCTCCCATCCTCCAAGTGAACTTGCAAGTGTTTGAATGTTTGTTAGAGCTCATGTTATGAATCCTCCTACATGATCTATCAACAGTAATGTAGAATACTATTTATGATGAATTGAATCAACTAAAAAAGACAAGAGGCCTGTAAGAGAATACCAAGGAGGAAACATCATAAGAAACCTTGAATTTATTGTTTTAATCTAACACTGTTTGTTAAAGTCATATTGCTAATCTACTTTGAATATTTTAAAGCATGTGGTGTAAAATGGGCTCACACAAGGGTTGAGATTGGCATGCTTCCCCTTAACATTCCATAGAGGGGTTCATAAAGGAAATAATTTAGTATTTCTTAAAAGAGATATGCACCTAAAGGAGTACATCAAGTGTCATAAGAACTCAAACAATTTACCACTTAGGACAATCAAGTCTAAAAGTGCAATGAATTGAAGATCATAAATGATCAATTGCTCAAGTAGATCATCATAAGGAGTGCATCATCATGGAATGAGATAGTGAATAGGCACACATATTTCCTTGTTTACAAATCAACAATAGAAACTGAAGCAATTTGAGAAGCTTAAGAACACCTTCATCAGGTGTTGTATTTCAAAATATTCTTTGCATAGATCAAAATTTCACATCAATTTTTTCTGCATAAGAGAGATAAAAATTCATGAAAAGTACAAAAGAGAAATTTCCTTCATTTAGAAATACAATTGTAGGTGGTTTTAAATGAAGCTTGAAGGTCAAGGGTGGAGGAAAAGAAACATTGTTGAACTGAAAATGTAATACACTAAATGCTTGAGCTGAGTGTAAGCTGAAACAACATCATTTGTCTCAATGAAATACCCTGATGGTTGAGTGCAACCTTACAAAATAAGTGAAATGAAAGCATCATACCCTTTTGGCTAAAACCTATTTTGATAGAATCTTCTCGAAACAGGACTAAGTCACCCAGCTTGGTGTAAGTGTCCCAATTGGCTTCAACATTAATTTTTCCAAAGCCTTTTTGCATCACATTCTAGTTTTTAGGTGCATGTCTCTAGTTTTATTCTTTTTTGTTATTATTTGTTTGCATTCTTAGGTCATTTTTCATATCACAATGTGTTTTCAAACATCTTGCATTTCTTAAGTTTTCCATTAATAATTCATTTCCTTTTTCAATTATTTTCATTTAGGGAATTCCATTTAGGTATACTTTAGTCATATTAGAATTATTCTTGAGTGAACCCCCTTTTTTTTGTGGGATACCTTTCTTCTTTTAGGTGAAAAACCCTAGAAGCGCAAGAGAGAAGCCCCTACAAAAAAATTTAGTTCACCTACCTCTTCCTTCAATCCAAAAAAGTCTCAAATCCAAGTAAGTGAAATAACAATAATACCATTTAGTGATGAAAAATGAGTAAAAATCAAAACCTGCATGTTTCCAAACCAACTAGCTAATTACATAGGTAGATTTGGTGTTAGAACAATTCACAACCCATGCATCTACTCAACCATATATTTCATTTAGAAGCATCATGACCCCACTCCAATGATTATTTCAAAGAAAAATAAATAAAAAATTAACTATAACTCTTATTGAAGAGGAATCTACCTAAAATATCCTACTGCAAAGATTGAGAGGTTCCATTTCCACAAAATTAACTATCATATACATTGTAACCGGCCAAGAAATAATAAAATCACCTAAGAAAACTAAGGGGAAAACTAATGACTCCTTTGAACCATAGTAGGTGTTTGTGCCACAAACTAGAGCTTATTTTAGAACACTACAAGTAGAGGTGAGGACCTAGAATAGGAGAAGGAAAAAATTGAGAGAAGTGATGATCCACCTATGAAAATGGGATATGAAAAGTAGAAAAAAAAAATAGAAAAGCATACAAGAGCCATTAGAGGTTTGTATAGAGAAGACACCATAGGTTACACTATAAATATCTATCTTCCATCTCCTCCTAGCCTTATCCCTTTTAAATTATTCCTTGGATTCCATATTGAATTAGCACATAATTAAATGATAAATCATTGGTGAATCATTTTTGAAAATATTGAAGTTGTTTAGAATCAACTAATAAAGTTGTTTAGCATCAATTAAAAAATATTCAAGACAAACCATGAAGGATAGCAATGAGAAATGCTAGGGCTAACCAATTAATAAGTATACACATGAATACATAGTATACACATTAATACAAAGTATATGCATGAATAAAAGGTATATGCATGAAAACACATAAGCCATAAAGTATACATTGGAATTTACACATAAGTCAGAAAGTATACATGTAAGTTGTAAAGTATATACACTTGAATACACGTAACTCATATCTATTGAACTGTGGATTTATAATGAAAATATGGACACCATCGATAAAGAATATTTGTATTAACCAAATATGTTGGACTCAAGAAACACTAAGAGGGGGGGTGAATCAGTGTTGTGCAATTTTTAACTTTATTAATCTATTCTCTCAAGTGCCTATAACATTAAATCAAAATAAAGATGTGTGAGCATAAAAAAATAGGCCACAACAGCATAACACAAAGATTTTTACATGGAAACCCTATTAGGGGAAAAATCATGGTGGAGATCAATCCATAATTTGAGTACTCAAACTATAAGTGTTTTACAAAATAGGAATGCACTTGCATTCAAGCACATTGCCTAGAGCTCACTACTCAAAATTAGGAAGGCTCACTGCCTTACAAAAGATTTGGATTACATCAAAAGGTTGAACTAGGAAAGTAGCATCTAAAAATTCCTGATTATAGTTCCAGTTAGGATAATAGATCAGATTCTCGACCTTTTGTCTAATTCTGCACTTTGCTCTGTGTTGCCCTAATTCGCTTCACAAAATATTCTTCTGCACAAGTGAAAATTTCTCAACTACTCTTTTGATATTCACACACATATCAAGACATCTTGAACTCTCACACAAACACACCAAAATTAATTAACCAATCTAATATATATATCTACTACTAAGGATTCAATCATTCCATGTCCGCTTCAATAAAATAAGATGTTTTCCAACTATCGGCTCAAATCATGAATAACATTTAATGAGAATCTAGCAAAGTTGGCCACAGCATAGTGAGGACCCAAAAAAAAATCTTCAACACATAAATACTCCAGAAAATTTCATATTAAACATTTGCAATACCCCATATTCACTTAGTCAGCCTTCTAGCATTGATGAATAGAAAATCAAATGATCGGATCTCCTAACTTGTACACCAATTGATGCAAGAACACAAAACTCAAGAATAATCCATTTTGTATACCCGAATACCTTCCCTAAGATCCACAACCAAGGTTGATAACCTTGTAATGCAAACCACATGACATATTCAACTTTAGCTAGATACCCTGTTCTTTACTCGGTCTTTTGGCATGATCGATACTAAAGTGTGGACGGATCAATGACTTAGGTTGCCATCAATGGAAACACTAGATGCCATATGCCAACAATATCCCCTTTGGCATTGATGGAAACACTTAGTGAAAAATGACTAAGTGTCAAAACCTTCAAAACTTCAAAAATCCATACACCAAAACTCAAAAAAACTCCCCCTAAGTTTTATAAGGCATTTTTCACTGCTCTCTATCCCCTTTGAAATCAATGAAAAAAAGATAATAAAATACTTTCTTTCACCCCCTATCAAGTGTAACCAAGAACTTGAGTTATGGTGGGCTTGATGGAATGGATGTCTGCTCTGAGGGTGAGGAGCTAGGGCATCCGCGCCCTAGCTTCGTGGTTGCTTTCCTTGTTTCGCTATGCGGGGTGGGTGTTCTCTGTGTTTCAGGGTGGTTGTTCTTCTTTGTGGTGTGGCTGGCTGTGTGGAGGATCGGCTGGCAAAGGCTCTGCGATTTTATGTGCTTTTGGTGAGATCAGGATCTGAAATCCGCGTGTAGGTGTGCTTGGGTGAGCTCTGGGATTTGGGCCAGTGCTTGTTTGGAGCGGCTTTCTTAGTGAGAGGAGCTTGGAAGGAACCCACGGCTGGTTTCTTCTGGTGTTATTTTTCCCTCCTTGCTTGGTGCGGGTTGGTAGGGTTGGAGTGGAGGGTTTTGCCGAGATCGGGCGGCGAGTGTGGAGTGGGATTAGTCCCCTCATCTCCTTTTGGGGTTCATTTAAACGGCCTAGGGCTTGATGGCCTTTTCTAAGGGTGAAGCCTCTGGGGTTATCTCTGATTTGAATTTCCGAGCAGCAATTGGCTCGAAGTCTCCAAAGCAAGGGATGTCGACATTTAATAACAATTTATTTGCTTCGACTTTGGGACGGATGGTGCGGGGCTGTCCTCTGGAGCGCGGATCACAAAGATTAATGGTTGTTTGGAGCGTTGCAAGGAGAGACCGAAATTTGTTGTTCCGTCTGAGATGATTGCTGAGGATATTGAATACTACTCAAATCATTCTTTATATTGCAAATTTTTGGGGATGAGGGTTTCGCTACAGTTTCTGGAGACTTGGGCCCAAAGAACTTGGGAGCCGGAGGGAGAAATGGAGATAATGTTGTTGGCTAACAATTACTTCATGGTTACGTTTAACTGCATTGCTGATCGCAATAGGATATTTGAGGGAGGACCTTATTTTCATAATAAGGTGGGGTTGTTTATCAAGCCTTGGCATGCAGGATTTAACCCTGCTGAGGAGCTTCCAAATCGTGTCCCAGTGTGGGTTCGTCTACCTCGGCTACCGGTGGAATGTTGCCGAGAGGATGTGTTGCACTTGCTGGCTTCGTTGCTCGGAAAACCAGTGGGAACTTCATCTCAAACCTTGGGTAAAAAGGTAATGACTTTTGCACGCATTTGTGTTGAAATTGACCTAAGTAAGCCTCTGCCCGATGCAATAGATATGTGTGCGGGTTCTTATTCTTGGGTGCAGCAATTGGACTACGAGACCCTTCCTTTCCGCTGCAGGCTCTGTCGTGAATATGGCCACTTGCTGAGAAAGTGTCCAAGATACAAGTCGATGGATCCCCTGCCTTCTCAGCCTTCTAGGGAGCCTCCCAGGGCGGATAAGGGGAAGGGAAACGGCCCTACTGCGGGGGTAGATAATGATGGTTTTGTTCCTGTCAAGGCTCGGTATAAGAACAGGGGGCAAAAGAGGCCTTTCAGCGAAAGGCAAGAAGAGGGCACTTTTAACAGGTTTGAGGTTTTGGACGACCTTAGTCACCAGGAAGTTAACCCAGGTTTGGTAAACTTGGAGCAAGGGATTGAGGTGTTTGCTCAAGAGGGACCTGCTCTCGATTCTTCTATGGAACCACAAGGTGATTCTGGTGTGCTCACGGATGCTGCTATGCCGACAGAAGGTCTGGAGGCTCCTGTTTCTTTGGCCGTTATTCCACAGTGGGGGAGGATTCTTCTCCTCTTGGGAAAAGTGCAGATCTGGATTCTGCTAAGAAATCTAAGCCTCCAAAATTGGGTATTTTGCAAAAAGATATTAAGAAAGGTGGGGCAGAGAAATTTGCTAAACCAGGTAGAAAGAAGGATGTGGAAAAGATCAAATTGACAGGCGAGAACTTGGTTGAGTCAGGGTCAGTAAAGACTCTGGATTCTCACTTTTCGAGCCCCTTGAAATGATAGTTCTTTCATGGAATGTAAGGGGCTTGAACAGCGGCCCTCGACAAAAAGCGGTTCATGATTTAGTTCGAAAGCATGGTCCTGATGTGTTTTTTCTTCAGGAGACTAAGTTATCTGTTGAGAGTATGCTTGACTTGGCACCTAGGCTATGGAGATGTGGTGAGTGTCAATGTATCGGTGCTCATGGATCTTCTGGGGGTGTGGCCTATTTTTGGAATCCTCAGAAAATTTGACCTCTTTGGTGGGTGTCTTCTAAATCCACTATGTCTATGATTGCTTCTAGCTTTGAGACAGGGGAGGTTATTCTCTTTTCTAATATCTATGCTCCTACTGATATCCGGGGTAAGCAAGCTCTGTGGTCTCATATCAGGTTAGTCCGATCTATGGCACCTTTCCATCCATGGATTATGGCTGGAGACTTCAATGCTATTTGCGAGTTGGCTGAGAAGCGGGGTGGTTCTGTGAGGCTGGAGCCCTCTGCTTTGTTGCTTCGGGATAGCATCAACTCTTTAAACCTTGTTGATATCAAGCCTAGTAATGGCCAGTTTACTTGGAACAACCGTCGACCTAGGGATTATTACATCGCATAAAGGCTGGATCACTTTCTGGTGTCCTGCTACTGGGTTGGGGGGATGTGGTCTTCCCGCTCTGAGATCTTGGATTGGAAAGGTTCAGATCACTGGCCTATCAAGCTTGTCATTGATTCGACTTGTGCTCCGCGTACACCTTCTTTTAGGTTCCATCTCATGTGGTTGCGTGACCCTTCTCTGAAGGATTATGTGGCAGAATGGTGGAGTGGTAGACCTGCTTATGGGACGGCAATGTATATTTTTTCCAAGCGTCTTCAACATGTTAAATATCAGCTTAAGCGCTGGAACTCTCAGTGTTTTGGGAATGTCTTCAGGGAAAAGGCAGTGGCTCAGGAAGAATTGGATAGTATCACAAGGAGGTTAAGGGAGGTTGGAGTGACGCCTGAGCTTCTTCAGGCTGAAGCTCAAGCTGTGAGAACCTTGGAGGAATGGGAGCTGAGGGAAGAGATATATTGGAAACAGAAGGCTCGAATAGTTTGGCTGCAGGAAGGGGATAAAAATACGTCTTTTTTCTTCAATTCGGTGAAAGCACGGAGGCATGGGAATTCTATCTCTGGTCTTGTGAACGATGGGGGAGAACATCTGTCTTCCTTCCCTGAAATTTCTAATGAGGTAAGACAATACTTTGCTTCTCTCTTTAGGGAGGACTCGCAAGGGGGGTCTCCCGAGGAGGCTCAGGTTCTTTCTTGTATTCCTCATCTTGTGTCTAGGGAGCTGAACCAACAGCTTATGAATGATATCACTCTGGAAGAACTTGAAGGAACTGTGTTCCAGATGCAGAAGGGGAAGGCGCCAGGTCCTGATGGCTTCCCGATCGAGTTTTTCCAAGAATTTTGGGATATTATCAATTTGGATCTCCTGGAGGTTGTGCAAGAATCTCAAAGGAACAAGCAGATGCTAAGGGCTTTAAATTCTACTTTCCTTGCTCTTATTCCCAAGTGTGAGGGGGGGATAGGTTAAGCCAATTTTGACCCATTTCTCTTTGCAATGTCATCTATAAAATCATCTCTAAGGTAATTGCTGACAGGTTGAAAAAGGGTCTTGAGGAGTTGATTTCTGAAGAACAGAGTGGTTTTGTTGCAGGCAGACAAATTCTGGATGGGATTGTTATTGCAACTGAAGTCATCCATTCTATGGCCAGCTCCAAGGAAAAGGAAATGTTTATCAAATTGGATATGGCGAAGGCTTATGAGAGAGTTCGATGGTCCTTCTTGTGGAAGGTTCTTGCTGCTCTTGGGTTTGCGGCGGAGTGGATTCAATGGGTTATGAGTTGTGTCACCTCAGTCTCTTTCTCTGTGCTTATTAATGGGAATCATTCTAAGCTTTTCGGTGCTTCTAGGGGCCTTCGTCAGGGGGACCCTCTCTCTCCGTACTTGTTTATCCTCCTCACTGAAGGTTTGGGGAGATTGCTTAGAAGGAACGTGGAGATGGGTAGCATACAGGGTTGGCAGTGGGGAGGTAATTTACCTCTGCAGTCTCATCTACAATTTGTGGATGATACTGCTCTGATGGGTATGGCTACAATGCGAGAGGCTTATAATTTACGTAGGGTGTTGGATGTTTACTTGGTTGCCTTAGGTCAACAAATCAATGAGGATAAGTCTTCTATTTTCTTCTTCAACACTCTGCGCCCCATTCAGAGGAGGATTGTTCAAACGTTGAGATTTCAGATTGGGACTCTTCCTTTGACCTATCTTGGTTTCCCTATCTCGGTGGGCAGATTGCCTCGGGAGTCATGGCAGAGCATTTTAGATAAATTTAGGGCGAAGGTTAATCACTGGACTCACCGGTGGTTATCCTTTGCTGGTCATGTTCAACTTATCAAGTCGGTGGTTCAGGCTTTGCCCATTTACAGATGCATGTTACAGGTTGCCCCTTTGGGTTTTGTTAAGGATTTGGATTTTGTACATGACAATTTTTATGGGCTGGTTGCTTGGAGTCTTCCAAATGGAGTTTGGTTAGATGGGAGGTGGTGTGCAGCCCAAAGCAATATGGTGACTTGGGTCTACGGCAGATGGCTTCGACTGGTGTGGCTTTGGCTGCGAAACTATATTAGAGGTGGTGTAAGGAGCAGGATAAGAGTTGGGCCAAGATTCTTTCTCAAAAGTATTTTCAGGGAATCCCTCAGTTGGAAATGCCTCGTTACCCCCTTCTTGGAAAGGGCTCAGTGATTTGGAGTACGCTTAAGAAAGGGGCTACTCTTATTAAGGATGGTTTATTTTGGATTTGTAACAAGGGGACTGAGATTCAATTCTGGTCTGATTCATGGGATGGTTACCCCCCATCATTTCTCAGTTTCCTCACTTGTTAAATCTCTGTCAGAGATTTCGTGAGATTGGCTGGACTCGGGTAAGTGACTTTAAGTCATTTTCCTCTCGTGGTCAGTTGGAGGTGGCCGGATGGAAGTCTCCAGATGAATGGCCTGATGTTGGGTTGCCAGAAGAATGTGTTGAGCTACATAGTATCCTTTCCAGTAGACGTTGCAGCCCTCTCCAGTATGATGATGTGCTTGCCTGGTCTCCCAATCCTAAAGGGGAATATACTGTTGCTTCTGGCTATCGGGAGCTATTGTCCCATAGGGTGGATGGGGATGAAATTCAGTGGTGGAAGAAGATATGGAACAAGTCTTCCTGGCCAAAATATAATTGTTTTGTGTGGATTTTGGCTTGGAATAAGTGCTTGACCTGGGATAATATTCAGAAGCGTGGCTTCCAGGGTCCCTCGGTCTGTGTTTTGTGTGGAGCTAACGAGGAGGACTCGGCTTACTTGTTTTTTCGCTGCCCTTTCTCCCTCCAAATTTGGCATTTCTGGTGGGGGGTTTGGAATAGTCCTTGTGTTCATGCTTCTTCCTTGATTGAGTTTTGGCAGAGGTTGGGTAGGCCTCCCTCTATGGCTTCCTTTTTATAGGTGGTGTGGTCTGTGGGTCCTATCTTCATATTGTGGCAGATTTGGTTGGAGCGGAACCGGCGAATATTTCGTGGAGAAAAGAAGTTGGTGCAACAAATATGGCAAAGAACTTTGGGCATGGTTCAGGAGACGGTGGTGGCTAAGTGTGAGTTGGAATTCCCCTTGGGGAAAAGGGATGCTGAAGTGGCGGAGAGATTGGGGATTCAGGGGTTGTCCTTGGCCTCGGCATGTGTAAAGCGTGGTAAGCATTTGAAGCAGAGAGTTCAAAGGTCTGGATTCTGGCAGCCTCCCCCATTTGGGGTTCTAAAAATCAATACTGACAGTTCCTCCAGAGGCAATCCGGGGCCGGCTGGTATTGGGGGGATTGGTAGGAACTATTTGGGTTCAGTGGTTTTCCTCTTTTCGGTCTATGAGGGTGTTCATACTGTCAACCTTATGGAAGGGTTGGCAATTCTTTGTGCTTTTGAGAAAGCTTATGATTTGGGATGGAGAAGGGTTGTTTGTGAATCTGATTCCCAGGTTTTGATCAATTTACTTATTAAGCAGAAAGTGGAGGATGTCAGTTGGCAGTTGACTGGGGTGGTGCAACAGATTTTGCGGGTTAGTTCATTAATGGAGGTGGTGACTTTCATTCATATTCCAAGGGAGTGGAATAGGGCTGCTGATTGCTTGGCGAAATGGGCGTCAGAGTATGCTGAGGGATGGAGAATTGAGGAGTGGGAAATGGTCTCTCCGGCACTTCGTCCTGATTTTGAGAGAATTCTTGCTGAGGACAGGGAGGGAGAAGGTGATGGTTGATGGTGTTGATTGTCTTTTCCTGCTTGGTGGTCAGGATTTTCCTGGGGACTTTGGTCTCTTGATTACTTTGTAATGTTGTTCTTTGAGTTTCAATAAAAATTTTACCTTGTTTTAAAAAAATTAGGGTTAGGGTTCAAATAGACTTAAGATAGTTTAATTTGGGTTAAGGTTAGGGTTGGGGCTATGATGGAGCCAACATTAGATTAATTAGAGTTAGGGTTAGGATTTGGATTAAGATTATGGCTAGCTATATAATAAGGATTATGATTGGGTTAGTATTAGGGTTAGGGTTAAAGATAGAATTGGAATTAGGGTTACAATTAGGGTTAGAAAAAGAATTAGGATTAGTGTTGAAATTAGTGTTAGGATTAGGGTTAGGGTAAGGGTTAGAGATAGAATTAGGATTAGGATTGGGGTTGGGGTTTATGTTAGGATTATGATTATGATTAGGGTTAGGGTTAGGGTTAGAGATAGGGTTAGGATCAGGGTTAGTGTTAGGGTTAGAGATAGAATTAGGATCAAGGTTAGAAATAGAATTAGAATTAGGGTTCAGGTTAGTGATAATATTAGGGTTAGGGTTAGGCATAAAGATAAAATTAGGATTAGGGTTGGGGTTAGCATTACAAATAGTGTTACGATTAGGGTGATGGTTAGAGATAGGGTAAAGATTAGGGTAAAGGTTGGGGTTAGAGATAGAATTAAGTTTAGGGATGAGGTTTTTGTTATGATTAGGTTTAGGGTTAGGGTTTTGGCTAGAGATAGAGTGAAGATTAGGGTTAGATTGTAATTAGAGATAGAATTACATTAGGGTTAGGATTAGTTGGGGTTAGGTTAAAGATACGACCAACATTAGGGTTAGGGTTAGGGTTAGAGATAGAATTAGGATTAGGATTGAAGTTTATGTGAGGGGACCAATGTCTTTCAAAGTTAGGGCTAGAGTTTAATTAGAGTTAGGGTTATGGCACAATTAGGATTAGGGTTCAAATAGACTTAAGATGGTTTAATTAGGGTTAAGGTTAGAGTTAGGGCTATGATGGATTCAATATTAAATTAATTAGGGTTAGGTTTAGGATTGGGATTAGGGTTAGGGTTAGAGATATAATTGGGATTAGGGTTAGTATTAAGGTTAGGGTTAGGGTTAGAAATAGGGTTAGGATTAGGGGTCGGATTCAGGTTAGTAATAGAAATAGAATTAGGATTAGGGTTGTGCTTTGTGTTCATATTAGGGTTAGGGTTAGGCTTATAGATAGTGTAAGGGTTAGGGTTAGGGTTAAAGATAAAATTAGAATTAGGGTTACAATTAGGGTTAGAAATAGAATTAGGATTAGTGTTGCAATTAGTGTTAGGGTTAGGGTTAGGGTTAGAGATAGAATTAGGATTAGGATTGGGGTTGGTGTTTATGTTAGGATTAAGATTATGATTATGCTTAGTGTTAGGGTTATAGATAGGGTTAGTGTTAGGGTTAGAGATAGAATTATGATTAGGGTTAGAAATAGAATTAGGATTAGGGTAAGGGTTAGTGCTAATATTAGGGTTAGGGTTAGGCATAAAGATAAAATTAGGATTACGGTTGGGGTTAGCATTACAAAAAGGGTTATGATTAGGGTGATGGTTAGAGATAGGGTAAAGATTAGGGTAAGTGTTAGGGTTAGAGATAGAATTAGGTTTAGGGTTGAGGTTTTTGTTATGATTAGGTTTATGGTTAGGGTTTTGGTTAGAGATAGAGTGAATATTAGAGTTAGGTTACAATTAGAGATAGAATTAGGATTGGGGTTAGGATTGGTTGGGGTTAGGTTAGAGATAGGGCCAAGATTAGGGTTAGGGTTAGGGTTAGAGATAGAATTAGGATTAGGATTGAGGGTTTTGTGAGGGGAGAAATTTCTTTCAAAGTTAGGGCTAGAGTTCCATTAGAGTTAGGGTTATGGCACAATTAGGGTTAGGGTTCAAATACACTTAAGATAGTTTAATTAGGGTTAAGGTTAGGGTTAGGTTATGATGGAGGAAACATTAAATTAATTAGGGTTAGGGTTAGGATTGGGATTAGGGTTATGGTTAGAGATAGAATTAGGATTAGGGTTAGTATTAAGGTTAGGGTTAGGTTTAGAAATAGGGTTAGGATTAGGGTTTGGGTTCAGGTTAGTGATAAAAATAGAATTAGGATTAGGGTTGTGGTTTGTGTTCATATTAGAGTTAAGGTTAGGGTTAGGATTAGAGATAGTGTAAGGATTAGGGTTAGGGTTAGGGTTAAAGATAAAATTAGAATTAGGGTTATAATTAGGGTTAGAAATAGAATTAGGATTAGTGTTACAATTAGTGTTAGGGTTAGGGTTAGGGTTAGAGATAGAATTAGGATTAGGATTGGGGTTGGTGTTTATGTTGGGATTATGATTATGATTAGGCTTAGGGTTAGGGTTATAGATAGGGTTAGGATTAGGGCTAGTGTTAGGGTTAGAGATAGAATTAGGATTAGGGTTAGAAATAGAATTAGGATTAGGGTTTAGTTAGTGCTAATATTAGGGTTAGGGTTAGGCATAAAGAAAAAATTAGGATTAGGGTTGGGGTTAGCATTACAAATAGGGTTACGATTAGGGTGATGGTTAGAGATAGGGTAAAGATTAGGGTAAGTGTTAGGGTTAGAGATAGAATTAGGTTTAGGGTTGAGGTTTTTGTTATGATTAGGTTTAGGTTTAGGGTTTTGGCTAGAGATAGAGTGAAGATTAGGGTTAGGTTACAATTAGAGATAGAATTAGGGTTGGGGTTAGGTTAGAGATAGGGCCAAGATTAGGGTTAGGGTTAGGGTTAGAGATAGAATTAGGATTAGGATTGAGGGTTTTGCGAGGGGAGAAATGTCTTTCAAAGTTAGGGCTAGAGTTCAATTAGAGTTAGGGTTATGGCACAATTAGGGTTAGGGTTCAAATACACTTAAGATAGTTTAATTAGGGTTAAGGTTAGGGTTAGGGTTATGATGGAGGCAACATTAAATTAATTAAGGTTAGGGTTAGGATTGGGATTAGGATTATGGTTAGAGATATAATTAGGATTAGGGTCGGGTTAGCATTAGGATTAAGGTTAGGGTTAGGGTTAGAGATAGGATCAAGATTAGGGTTAGGGTTAGGGATAAAATTAGGATTAGGGTTAGGGTTTGAGTAAGGATTAGGGTTAGGGTTAGAGATAGGGTCAGTATAAGGGTTAAGATTAGAGATTGAATTAGGATTAGGGTTAGGTTTAGGGTTAGAGATAGGGTTAGGATTAGGGTTAGGGTTGAAGTTTTTGTTATGATTGGGTTTAGGGTTAGGGTTTTGGCTAGAGATAGAGTGAAGATTAGGGTTAGGTTACAATTAGAGATAGAATTAGGGTTAGGGTTAGGATTTGTTGGGGTTACGTTAGAGATAGGGCCATGATTACGGTTAGGGTTTGGGTTAGAGATAGAATTAGGATTAGGATTGAGGTTTGTGTGAGGGGAGTAATGTCTTTCAAAGTTAGGGCTAGAGTTCAATTAGAGTTAGGGTTAGGGTTCAAATAGATTTAAGATGATTTAATTAGGGTTAGGGTTATGATGGATCCAACATTAAATTAATTAGGGTTAGGGTTAGGGTTAGGATTGGGATTAGGGTTATGGTTAGAGATATAATTAGGATTAGGGTTGGGTTAGCATTAGGATTAGGGTTAGGGTTAGGGTTAGAGATAAAGTCAATATTAGGGTTAGGGTTAAGGTTAGGGATAAAATAAGGATTAGGGTTAGGGTTTGAGTAAGGATTAGGGTTAGGGTTAGAGATAGTGTTAGGATTAGGGTTAAGGTTAGAGATAGAATTAGGGTTAGGGTTAGGGTTAGGGTTAGAGATAGAGATAGGGTTAGGATTAGGGTTAGTGTTTTTGTTAGAGATAGAAATAAAATTAGGATTAGTGTTAGGGTTTGTGTTAGGATTAGGTTTAGGGTTAGAGATAGTGTAAGAATTAGTGATAGGGTTATGGTTAAAGATATCTAATTAGGATTATGGTTATAATTAGGGTTAAAAATAGAATTAGGATTAGTGTTGTAGTTAGTGTTAGGATTAGGGTTAGGTTAGGGTTAGAGATATAATTAGGAATAGGTAACCCTTTTTATATATGCTAACCCCAACCCTAACCCTACCGCTCATCTTAAACATAATCCTAAACCTAGCCCTATTCATAATGATAACACTAATGTTAATTCTAATCCTAACCCTAACCCTAACCACAATATCATAAATTTAATCTAACCATAATATCATAAGTTTAACCTAATTCTAACCCTAACCCTTACCCTAAACCTATCCCTAACCCTAACCCTAATCCTAACAATAAAATTCCTAAAACATATTCCTAACCATAAACCTATCCCTAACCCTAAACCGACCCCTAACCCTAACATAAACCTAACATAATTCTCACACTAACTATGACCATAAACCCAACCTTAACACTAAACCCTAACCCTAATAATAATAATAAATCTAAACCAAACCCTAACCCTAATGCTAACCCTAACCATGATATAAACCCTAATCCTAAATACTAACTCTAATCATAACTCTAAATATATTAATTTATTCAATGTGTTACGCATGCCACGACTACTATTAGCATATATATATTATTATTAATAATATATATAAAAACATCGAGAGATATCCTTCTTGAGGCGTCTATTTTTTAATTAATTACTCACATAAAAGTGAAATAGACGCCTCGAGAAGGATATCTCTCAAAGTTTATATATATTAATAATATATATATATATATATATATATATATGCTAGTTATAGTGTATATGTATATGTGTGGGGGAGAAGGGATAGGGTAGGGGGGTTGGTCGGGAAAGGGTGGAGGGGGGAGGGAAAGGTGTGTGTGTGTGTGTTTTCAAACAACTTAAAAAACAATTGAAGCTTCGAAGTTGAATTTATAAAATTGAAATAAAATACATTAAAAGCTTGTATTGAATGATGCATGTCCTTATGCAAGCTAAAACATCCCTATGGAACTTATCAAAGACATCTTTGCAATCCTCTAAAACTCAAAAACAACTGTAAGCAATGAAAAATAGAAAGCTTTTTGGAAATTTGGAGTGATTAGTAATGTGCTTTTGCATTTGTGTTTTATCACTTTTGTGTTTTCAAGTCTTTTTTAATGGTTTACAAGGGTGTTTTAAGGTTTCTTTTATTTTAAATGATATATCTTTTAAGTGGAAATGGGTTGCCTACCTTTTGTGTTTGCTCGACTAAGTTGGATTTCACCCAAGGCACTACCCAATATGCATATAGCGTATCTGAGGTGCCCAAGATGTGGCCTAGCCCCCAAATACCAAGCCTCAAAGCCAACACCCAACCCATTTGATCCAACAATGAGGAGCTACTAAGTGAACCCAATAACCTAGAGAAAGAGGTAACTATTCAAGAGGTGCAAAAAAGCATATTGGAGCTTATCATTTACATTTCATGAGATTAAAGATCCTAAAGAAAAATGCAACAATGCAAAGAGGTGAACAAAAGCATAGTGAACCCTAACATTTACAACTTCATGAGTAATGATCCACTTAGCATGCATTCCAATCACTAGGATCAATTTTGATTGTTGTATCTTATTCATGCAAACAAAAGATCTTAAACAATCGGTGTGTTATGGTCAATTGACCCATTAATTACATCCAATCAAGAATTTGGCCAAGGTTTGGCTATTTTTTCCAAGCAATCCCTCATAGATCTCAAAAAAGATAGATGCAACCCACATTAGATTGTTACATCATTAAATATAGGACAAATGGAGCAAAGGTTTCATTGTGCTTCCTAGATCAGCCATTTATATATGTAATGACAAGCGCTTAGAAATAGCACTATATGGGTGAAGAAGGGTTTGCAATCTTTTCCCCTTGCAAATGGCCTCTTAAACATTTTATGAAATGTCTATTCAGAAAATGTAGAGATATTGTAGCCCTTACCCAAAAGAACAATAAGACAACACAAAATGGTTTAAACCTTCAAGGAATTAGATTAAAAACCAAGAGAGGGCAATAGTAAAAATGTCTTCTCTATTTCAAAATAATCTCCAATTAAGATTTTTCTTTCAAAAAGCACTAAAAACCTATAGCAGCCTAAGGGGAATATAAAAAACTCAATCAACAGACTTATCAATTTCAGCCAAGACAATGCAAGTCTTATCATATAGCTGATATAAGAATACCAAGACATGAACAAAAACTGAAAGTCCCAACTCTATATAACCAAATAAAACCATAGTAAAAAAGCAAAGATCACCTGCTTCAATGTGAGAAGAGATCCACACCTTTTACCAATAAGAAAGTTGATATACCTGACTTTTGCTAAGGAACATTGTAGGAAATGGACAAAAACCTAGCCAAAATCAAAAAATATCAATCTCTAAGTGGCATTTGACAATGCTACTAATCAACAAAGCAAAAAATGCCATTGTGAAGACAAGAAAAGACTCAAATGCAAATCATTAATGATGAGCAATTTGGCAATGAAATTGTTAAGAAACCTATAGGAAATAATGCTATAATTGAACACAAGCAACAACCTACAAAAACAAATTTGAGCAACAAGGCCTCACTGTAGAACCTTGAGAAATAACTATGGAAAATAAAAATCCTTGACAAGATAACAACTATTATTGATATCAAATTTCCACAATCCATAGAGATTAGCTGCAAAGTTTATGGATTTGATTGTGTGAGTTTATTTTGCATCAATGTTTTGGATCACACTTTGTGATCCATCATTAGGATGAAGTAGAGAGCATAAGGAATATAACAACTAATTTTTTTATAGAAGTGCACAAAAGCATAGTGGGCCTAATTGACATTTGCATCTTCACATGAGTAAAGATCAAATTACTACACATTCCCTTGTGCCTTATTAGTGCAAATGGAAGAACTTAAATAGCTTGTGTGTTATCATCAACTAGCCAATTGTTTACATACAACACTAGCAAACACCAATCACCCAACTATGGTATACACAAGAGGGGCATACTATTGAAAAATTAATTTAATGCACAACAATCTCTAAAAAATCTATATACAAAAAATGGTAAAATCTAGGCATATTTCCCATCATCATTTAATTTTGACCTTTTTGATATTTTTTGTCCTAAAGATGTACTATTTTTCTTTGTTTTTTATTAAGATAAACACAGGAAGGGCCTGGACCTTTATAGAAAATCCAAAAAGACAAGCAAAATGAATCTCACAAGAAGTGAGACTGAAACCAACAATCAACAACAAAGCAAAAAATAGAGAATTAGCAAAAAATGAGAGAAACAATAAAAACCCAATTATATCTCTCCGAGAATTTTAAGGCCACTAATGGTCTACCACTCTCGATTCATAAATTCAATTTTTTCATCAAATGTGGCCTCCCTAGAAACGTTGGTTTGGGCACTAGCTATGCCAGAAGAGGACTCAGTGTGAACAACATCTCTACCTGTGGGAACTTGCCTTCTAGCAACACTAGCAATGCTTGAAGAAGAAGAAACAACTTTAGCTTTAGGATCATGGATTTTAGCACAGGTTTTGTCAACAGGGCTAGACTGAGGAGTATTAATTGTATTGGCATGTTGTTTAGCTCTCTTTTTTCAATTCAGATTGAAACACAAAGAGTGGCGGTAAAGTTTTTCATTGTTTCTTTACTAAAGGCAATAATTTCCTTCATGTTGTTATTGATGATTTCCTAGTTATGCTTGATAGACTCCACTTTCTACTCCAAATGTTCTCATTTAGCAAATTTGTAGGCATAATTTTAACTTTGTCCCAAATGTCATCCTCAACCTTATCACTTTGCCAATCAGTGGTGCATAAAGGGAAACGTATTCCAAATGTTGTATTTTTTCTTGGCAATATGCATTTGAGCCAATTGCCATTTGAGGACCTCATTCTATAGATTATACGCCTCAAATAGTGTCTTAATTTTTCCCTCCAATTGCCAGTATTTTTTGCTTTATGTTTTGATTAAGGTAAGCAAGGATTTTGAAAGGTCCCAAACCCTTGTACAAAGAGACTAAAGAAAAAGAATAAAGAAAGCAGGAAACTAAGGTCCCAACCTTTACAAAGTTGTCGTAAGGCAAGGAAAAACAAGCCCAAGCTAGCTAGAAACAATAGAGACAACCAAAAGATAGGGACGGCAACATCCAAACTACAAACAAAAGTAACAAATGAATGAACTTGAGTTGGGACCCCCTAGGTCCCATTTAAACAATAACAAGCCTAGAATGGGTTGGCTTCTCGCTCAACACTTGAAAATGAGTTTGGGGAAGTGATATAGGACTTTTCTTCCTCACAACAGTAGCATCCAAATTCTCAGAACAAGGGGAAACAAGGAGGAATTCCCTCATGGAGAGCCCATCAACACACAATAAGAGAACCAAAGAATTCCAAGATGAAGGGTGGTCATCCACCACATGAGTAGTTTGGATCTAGTCCAAAAAGAACGGAAAATTGGACTATGAGGTCAAGACAAGAGATTCCACAATAGGGTCTCAGGGACACATCAAAGCCGCACCAAAAGCAAAAGACACGTCCTCATCCTAAGAGGAGTCATCCAACCAAGAATCAAAAGAATGAATAGTTAAGTGGTCTTTGTTAGCATCCTTCCACCATATAGCAAAGCCCTTGCAACACTAGAGAGGACAATCCATAACTAGGTGACCAATGGAGAAGCATTGATGACATCTAAAGGGAGGCCCTCAAAGCTTGAGTCCAAGGCTTATCCCCAACCATCAAAACTGCATCCTCGTGAAAAGACTCGGAGACGTCAATATCCACCAAAATGCAAACAAAAATAGAGAGCCCCATGTGGGAAGTGGAATCATCGACTTTCAAAAAGCGACCAATAGAGTTGATTGTGGCCTCATAACGTAAAACCTCCCAAAACTGCAAAGAGAGGTTCAAGAGTCTAACCCAAACCAAATGAACCTTGGATGAACATTTAGTGGTTTAGTAAGAGGGTTAAAGGAGTCAGACCAAGGCTTAACGAAGAGAGAGTGCTCCCCCCAAGCCCACAACCTACCCAAAACCACATTTCTATCCTCAAAACAAGCGAAGAGGGCAATGAAAGAACTTTAACACAGGGGAAGAACTCAATCTGACCTACCAAAAGAGGCCTCCAAGAATCCAACACCCATTTGTGAAGATCGAGAAAAGCAAAACAAAGATTGAAGAATCTACACACCAAACCCCAACAATGATAGAAATCTACATTTTCCACCACATCCTAGTCACAAACCACCACCGGAGATGATTTAGCATAGAGAAGAGGACAGGATTTCTCCCTCAAAGGGCAAGCAGTTCCAAAGCCAACCGCCTAAGCAAAGCTACGACCACCAAAAACAAAAGCAAGCACCAAAGGGGAGGATGGGGGAGCAAGGGGGCCAGCCAACATTCACGACCCCAAAAGCTAGGGGCGAGTTAACCATAGGCTCAAACGTCGGTATAGCAATGCCAAAGCCACGTCCAAGCACGACATAAGGATCTCGTGCCAAAGAAGCGAAAGGTGAAACCAACGGAACCCCAATGCAAAACAAGTGCGCAACAACAAACTCAAAATCAACTGAAGATGCATCAAAGAGCGGCACAGAGAGCAGTGGGAAATGATTTTTTGAAAGTGAGTCAATAGAAACAATAGTAGTCGAGAGCACAAAGGAGGAAAGTGAGAGCACCTCCATCTTAGACTTCCATATTTGTTGAAGCGTTAATGTTCTTATGCTTTGTTTTTTACTTTATGTTAGTTAATTTATTTGCAAATAATATTTTCTTGGTTGCTTCGTGTTTTATTGATATTGTAGATCCATCTAGTTTAGATACATTACTAGCTGAAGTATTAATAACAATTGAATGCGCTATTTCTCTTGTTGGTATAAACACTTCATAAGTGTGTACGGCTAAAGACCAGACCAAACCTGTAGCCAATTTCCGTAGAATTGACAAACACTAGGTAGTTTAACATTGTAGGAGTCACATGGATCATTCTAGAAGACAAGGATTCAAACATCTTTATCTTTAGTTGGTATGATTTTTCCACAGTCCATGAAGTATATAGTGCAAGCTTTTGGATTCAACTGTGTATGTTTTTAGATCAGCTTTTGGATCACACTCAGTGATCCATCATCAGGAAGAGGAAAGTGGAGAATAGGAATGCAGATGTAGCCTTAAAAGGGAGGAAAGGTGAGGGAGAGGGATGGTAGAACAATAAAAAATGAGTGTGGAGGACAATGAGTGATCAAGGGTTCCCAAAAATTACAATTAAATTAAAAAAGAAGAAAGATTATAAAAGAGAGAGGCAACCAACTTGAAAGGAGAAGAAAAAATATAAAAAATGAGAGCAAAGAAAAATACAAGAAGGGACAAAAAAGAAATTCAAAAAATAGAGCACAAAAGAAAGTAACAACCAAATAAAATACATCTATGAATACCAATTAAAAATAAATTACAAATTACCTAATGACAAAAGGAAGAAGATATTAATCAAGAAAATTAAAAACTAAGCAACCCAAAATAAATCCAACACCTCAAACTAACAAAATAAAATGACAAAGTTTTTGATAAAGTAAGCAGCATTTATAGGGTGTTGTACCCTTTACACAGAGAACCCTCAGGGCCAAAAACAAGCTAGTTCAAAACAGGACAAGAACAACTGACAAACCGCATGTCGAACGAAGGACGAGGACTAGACAACCCCAGAATCTAAGGGGACAAATCTGACTCCCAAAACCCGAGGCCGCGTTTTGGGCAGTCCCTTCTCTTTTCTCTGCACAACAGACCAGGAAGGCTCAGAGACGAAGTCCACTAGGCAAGGAGAGATGAGCGGTTCCTCAACAACCATCATGGACAAGGAGTCACCATGTAGCAAAGCCAGCAACGTAGAAGAGGAGTCAGGAGCATTCGGAGGATCAGCAGAAGTGTTCATCGAGGGACAGGTAGGCTCTGTCGACACAACGACAGCAATACGGGGCAACACTGGTTCCACAAAAGGAATAGCCGAAGGAGGATCCTGGGGAGACACAGCCTCCAACAAAGTTAAAACAAAAAAGGGGAATAATATACAAAGAAAATGGAAGAGAAATAGTATTTCTTGACAAAATTAATAAGGGAATAAAAAATTATATATATATAATCTAAAAAATATACTAAATTAAAATAAAAGCTCTATCAACTAAAACCAAATATATATATATATATATAAAGAAAAAGATCAAATTATATATATATATATATATATAAGAAGATATATAAATATATATTTATAAAAAGAAGAACAATTTAAATAATATGAATTTAATTCTAATAAAAAGAAAATTCCAAAATACAAAAAGAAGAATAAAAACAAATAAACACAAAAACAACAAAAAAACTAATGCAAGCAATAATTAAAAGAGAATGAAAAGATAAATAAAATAAGAAAAGCATAAAAAAGCAAGGCAAATTATGAAAAATGGAAAGATCAAAGAAACAAAGAAAACACAAGAATAAAAACGACAAACATGCACACAAAAAGGAATAAAGATAAAAATAAAAAACAAATGCAAGAAAGTATGAAGAAGAAAAGAGCACAAAACTTAGAAGCGAAGACAGGGCGGGCACACAAGGGATTAAGAAAGGAAAGGAGGAGGAGATGGAGAGGGAAGGGGAAAGGGTAAGAGGGAAAGGAGGGGAAGGAGGGGAAGAGAGTTCTAGGGTAAGGGGTTCAAATGGAGGGAGTTTAGAAGGGGTTGCCATGTTGGGCTTATGTGCCATCCTTCGTCACGATTGAGGTTGGTTGAATGGTTTTTGATGGTGATGGCTTCTTGGAGTTTCCTTTTCAAATAATTGTCTTCCTTGACCATCATCTGGGTGTTCTCAAGGCAAATATGGTGCTTGGTGTTGCTGGAGTGCTCAGCTAGGGCAGACTTGGAGATTCGGTCATGTATGATATCAACACTATGTTCCTTGTGTCTAGTGCTAATCGATCGACCAGTTTCGCCAATGTAAGGGATGCCACAAGAGCAATCGATCTTGTAGACTCTGGGGTGGGGAAGAGGAGGTAAGGGGTCCTTGGTAGAAGAGATGAGATTTCTAGTGGTGGAGATGGGCTTGAAGGCACAAGAAATACCTCTTTTAGTAAGGAATTTTGAGATCTTATTAGTGAGGCCTTCAACATAAGGGAGGGTGGCAAATCGAGAGGCTTCGGGTCTAATAGGTTTAGGTATGGGATTCATTCTACTTTTGGCTAGGTTGAAAGCTCGAATGATTTGCTTGGGGCGATAGCCATTAAGTTTGAAAACTTGGTAAAGGTGGGATAGCTCTTGATCGATGTGATCCTTATCACAAATGCGTAAGGCTCGAGTTGTGAGGGTATTGAGGACACTAGATTTTTGGGCGGGATGGTGATGTGAGGAGGCAAGCAGGTAGAGGTCAGTGTGGGTAGATTTTCTAAACATACGACGAGCTAGGGAGCCATCCTCTTTTCGAATGATGAGGATATCAAGGAAAGGAAGTTGGTTATCAGACTCGAGCTCCTTAGTAAATTGGATGCAATCGACCAACTTGTTTAAGTACGAGTGAAAAAGTTCAAGTTGATCACAACCATGAGGCCAACAAACAATGGTGTCAGCCACATAGCGTTTCCACCAACGAGGCTTGAGGGGGAAGGAGTTTGGGGCTACATACTCAAAATATTCCATATAGAGGTTGGCTATGACAGGGGACAAGGGAGAGCCCATAGCAACTCCATCAATTTGCTCATAAACAACATTTTGGAAGGTAAAGAAAGTGGAACGAAGAACCAGAGAGACAATTTCAATGTTAGTTTTGTGCTTGACCAACTCGATCGAGTCATGCAAAGGAACTTTAGTTGGTATTCATAGATGTATTTTATTTGGTTGTTTCTTTTAGTTTTGCACTTGACCAACTCGATTGAGGCAATGTTATTTTTAATTGCTATTCATAGATGTATTTTATTTGGTTGTTACTTTCTTTTGTGCTTTATTTTTTGAATTTCTTTTTGTCCCTCCTTGTATTTTTCTTTGCTCTCATTTTTATATTTTTTCTTCTCCTTTCAAGTTGGTTGTCTCTCTCTATTATAATCTTTCTTCTTTTTTAATTTAATTGTAATTTGTTGTGACCCTTGGTCACTCATTGTCCTCCACACTCATTTTTTATTGTTCTACCATCCCTCTCCCTGACCTTTCCTCCCTTTTAGGGCTACATCTGCATTCCTATTCTTCACTTTCCTCTTCCTGATGATGTATCACTCATTGTCCTCCACATTCATTTATTTTATTTGGTTGGTATTCAGTCATGTTAGTTTTGTGCTTGACCAACTCGATCAAGGCAATGTTATTTTTAATTGGTATTCATAGATGTATTTTATTTGGTTGCTACTTTCTTTTGTGCTTTATTTTTTGAAAAAACAAATTGTCCCTACTTGTATTTTCCTTTGCTCTCATTTTTATATTTTTTCTTTTCCTTTCAAGTTGGTTGCCTCTCTCTTTTATAATCTCTTCTTTTTTAATTTAATTGTAATTTGTGGGCACCCTTGATCACTCATTGTCCTCCACACTCATTTTTTATTGTTCTACCATCCCTCTCCCTCACCGTTCCTCCCTTTTAAAGCTACATCTGCACTCCTATTCTTCACTTTCCTCTTCCTGATGATGGATCACTAAGTGTGATCCAAAACGTCGATCTAAAAACATACACAGTTGAATCCAAAAGCTTGCACTATAGCTTTATCCTTGCATAAGATTATCATTGCATGCGGATCACTCATACAGATTCCCACAATTAATTTGAAGTACTAATGTCAAAGATATAAACACTTTGTACCATCAATTACTCCAGAATTGCATTCAAAATTTGTTTCTACTCTCCAAGTTTCTGGTGAACGAATGAAAGTGAACTTTGAATGTAGAAAATTGTGCAAACACAAAACTGGAACCATTAAAGCATATCTGCATTTCACACACCCTCTTCACTGCACCTACCAAAGACACTTGACACAGAAAAACTGGAGATATTAATTGAGTTGGTAGATCCTTGTCGATTCCAACTGATACTGGGTTCGGATACATTACCGATTGCAATAGTTAATAACTGAATACATGATGTTTCTTGTTGACATAAAACCTTCATAAGTGTGTACAGCCACAGGCCGCACCAAACCTGTAACCAATTTGTCCTTATTACAGACAAAAACTAGTATGTTTAATATTTTAGGAATTGCCTACCTCATTTTGAAATACAATGATCCAAACATATTTTGTCCTTGCTAAAGACTATCGTGACATATCTCGTATTGCCCTAAACCTCCAATCTGCAATTAATCACACAGTTTGCAACAATTAATTTCCAGCACTATTAATTATCAAAGATATGAGCACTCCTAATCCAAATTTCTACTCTCCATGTTGCTGCTGAATTTGCAAAAGTGCACTTGACTGTAGAAATTATGCGAGCACAAAACTGAATCAGAAAGCATGTCTGCATGTTAAACACCCTCTTCACTGCACTTACCAAAGACACCAGCACTGAAAAGTTGGTAACTCCTTGTTTCACCTCGGAAATGCAGAATTAACATCTTGGGCCATCTTGACAGTAAAACGAGGAGTTTCAATCAAAACAACAATTTCTATACTTATTAATTAGGGCTGATAATTAAGTGCTGCTTATCATTGAAGTGATGAGCACAAAAAATAATAACACCAAAAATAGAATCAGGCGCCAAAAACTAAACAAATCAGTAGCATTTACAGCTCCTGCTTAAACAGTTGTAGAATTCTACAAAATAAAAGTTTTTTGAGGCTAGCTCATGACCTTTGTTGCCCCAAAACCTTAACTTGAGCCAAATCTGATGGGCTTCTCATCAAATTTTCAAATAATCCAAACACAGGAAAATAAACCATCATCGCATTTGAATACATGATTTACATTGCCTCTAGTGGTACTCCTTATGCTGGCAGTGTCTACGCACAGAGGCTTGATTCATAAAACAATTTAGCCTAAGGCTTCCTTCCTTACAGTAAAACTATTGAACTCCTGACCATCGAGCCCAATCAACAAATTGCATGCCACCATAAACATTGTTTGCAAATCGTATTCCAACAGTAAAGGCAAGGGCAACTGGAGGGATCCTTTTAGCCAAGATGGAGCTTTCAACAACGCGCTCCAGACCATTAACAATTTGATACCGCGTATTTGATGAGACAGCAAGGAAAACACCTGCAAGGAACAGAGAAGTAATAATTTGAGCACTAAATAATAAGGTTACTAAAAAATCCAAAACATGTACTCAACAAAGAAGGTAACAAAGAGCAAAGATGACTCAGTAATTTCACTACATTGATGTTAATCGAAAAAAGAAAGCACCAAAAACTTACAATAAGTTTATGAGCAATATCTCTTTGAAACTAAAAAGCATATAACTGAAAGACATACACTAGGAAAGAATACAGTACAGAACAGCCCACAGGTCGAGAAGCAGAAGCATTTACGATTTTGCAAACTAGGTACTAGCATTGGCACCCTTGAGTGGAGTAGAGGGTAATACTTGAAGCTCTGTGTTGTAAAATTATTACACATTTCATATAAATATTTTTTGATTTAAAATGATAGGAAGTGAAGATAATTTTCTCCATTTCAAGTAAAAAAACATTTAGTATTAAATTTTGTTAAAAGAGAGTGGCTCCAAGCTAAGTTCTTTGCAATATACTTTTAATTACATTAATCGCATCAAGCAACAAGAAAACATAAAGAAGGCGCCATTCGTTCATGTGCTATAATCTAGAATCCTAGTTACAAAAAGACCCTGGAAATGAGATCTTCAAAAAAAAAAACTATAAGGCGCCATTCGTTCATGTGCTATAATCTAGAATCCTAGTTACAAAAAGACCCTGGAAATGAGATCTTCAAAAAAAAAACTATGGATGTAAAGCATAATTTGATATGTCTACAAAGTTACAAAGTTGTACTCTAATCTCAGATAGAAATCAAATCAATAAGGAGTGTATTCATGGCATTCACACTCTTAGGAATATCAATAAATTTGTTTTTCATACTAGCTCTACTATAAAATATTGAAACAAATTAATGTTTGGTTGGAGAAACTTCCCGAGAATTACTGGAAAAAAGAAAACAATAGATAAAAGAAGCAAAGAAAAATATTTGGAAGAAAGCCTTACAAATCTAGAATCCTATATACAAAAAGACCCTAGAAATGAAATCTTCAAAAAAAGATTTACCAATATAAAGCATAATTTGATATGTCTACAAAGTTATAAAGCTTAGGGAGGCAAATATGAGGCAAAGATGAACTAACTCAAAGAGGTGGGGATAAGGGAACAAAGTATTTCTTCAACATTCTAAAATCCAAATAGACAAGGGGAGCTATTGATCCTATAATGATTGATGAGACATTGTGAGAATATTGAAGATATGAAAGATGCTTGGTGATTTCTATAAAAAGCTTTTCTCTACAAAGGATGATAACTACCAAAGTAAGGAAGCAAGAGATCTCTGTGTAAAAATTATTCCCAAGAAACTTATTAAAGAAGATGTTGTTGAGGTTGAAAAAGAAATTCCTAGGGAATAACTAGAAAGAACCATAAGGTCTTTTGAAAATGGTAAATCTCTAAGTGCTCAAGGTATTCCAATTAAATTCTACAAAGCAAATATAGACTGGATCACCAAAGACTTGACTGAGGTATACAATGAAGCCATTGAGCAAGGGGTATCATTAAAATACTTCCGTAAGAGGGGGCAATTTTTCTTATAAAAAGTTGGAAGCCAATAATTCTCCTTAGTGTGTCATATAAAAACTTGACTAAATTACTAGCCCTTAGACTCACAAACACTTTCCTTAAAACCATCTCTGAAACTCAAACTAGTTCATAAAAGGCAAGTACATTCTTGAAAATTTAGTTACTAGTTGAGGACTTGAATGGGCAAAAAAATATAATTAGGATGTGTGTATAATGCTCTTGATTTTGAAAAAGCTTATAATAGAGTGGAATGGTCTTTGATCCTATTAGTTTTGGAATATTTCGGCTTTCCTCCAAAATTTTGTAATATGGTTAAGGCACTCTTCAATGATGCTCAAGCTTAGATTGACAGCAATGGATCACTAACTGAGTCCTTCCCCCTGCAAAGAAAGAACTATAGGACCAGGATTTTAGCACATTTACTATTTGTTATTACTTCAGATGTCTTACAGTATACATTCTAATATATAGAAATTGGTCATCTTGTGAAGAGAGTATGTTTGCCAAAAAAGATTAATTTGATTAGCATATAGTCTGTTGATGACACTGCATTATTTTCTGCGAGGAAAATTTTGATAATGTTATGGATAGACTAAATGTATACTGTAAAACATCTAGGGCTAAGATTTCTAAAAATAAATCAATTATACTTGATTGGAGTGATTCTCCTCCGAAGTGGCTGAAAAATAGAAATTGGCAATGGGGTGGGCCTAACAAGATTGTAAATTACCTAGCCATAGCATTTGTTGTTGACTCTTCTTTAAAAGAAATGTGGGAGCAAATGTTTAAGAAAAAAATAAAAAACATCAAATGGTAGATTTCTTTCTCTCCCTAATAGAATTCAAGTCAAAAGGTACTTTATTTTTACAATATTGTTACTCTTCTGATTGGTTATTGGATAGTTTGACCAAGTTGAAAAAATACAAAAAATAATGGGAAACTTCCTCTAATCAGACAATAAAGGAAATAAAATAGAAATATTGTTAAAATGGGTTGGTGTAGTCTTCCTAAATCAATGGGGTGTTGGGTCTTACAGAAATCAAACTGCAAGGCATTGCTCTTGCAGTTAAGTATACTATAAAAGCCTTTGATGGACCTTGGAAAGTATTAATAAAAATCAATGCTGCTTTAGTAGTTCCAAAGAAAGGTAGAAATTAGAAACGCCTACACCCTCATGATTTTTTGTTTGGTAAGTTCTCTATCAAACCTTTTGGTTTTAATATATTTTGTAATATTTGGAAAGCATGGGAGGCTATCAAACATCTTATGGTGGGACACAAGACTTTCTCTAGACTAGATGGGAACTTCATCAATTGCAAATCTATTTGGTGGAATTTTGAATAGAACAATAAACCACTTGCAATGTTTCAAGGTTGCTCTGCTAAGTTTTGGGCATTTCAAGGGATTATAGATTTTAAAGACATCTTTGTTAATGGTCAGCTCTTGAAGTGGGAACAAATACAATGTCGTTTCTCAATACCTAAAACTCACAAAACAACCTATTATGTGCTCCAAAATGCTAAGCTTATTGTCAACTTTCTAGTATCTCTAAGACTAAATTCTGAAATTATTGACAATTTTGTTTTGTATCTCTTCTCTAAAAGTCAATTCCAAGAAAATTTATGCTGTGCTGGTTGACACCCAAGAGATTCTTAACAGTATTAATCATAAATGGAATCTAAACTATATAGGCAAAGTCAGCTAAACCTGAACCTGTCTCTTTCGAAGACAGTTGGCCGGAACATCGGCTTATAATAACCCAATACTTATCCCAAGCAACCAACTATTAGAATCCTGGCAACTGAAAACCAATGTTTGCAAGAAATGGCACAAGAATCCCTAATTAACCTGAACAAATAAAATTGCTGAGCGTTAACACGTTTCTGCTTTTCCTTAATTGGCCTAGGTATATGAAGCAAAATATCAAGAGGGTCATGTTAAGCAGAATTAAAGTGAAATATCAATTGTTTAATCTCATCTGTAAATACATGATGAGCTAAACACTATTAGGGTTTCTTAAATGAACTATTTGACCGGACTCACCCGGAATAACCCTGTTGAATCAGGGTTGTATTCCTATGCATCGTCAAGGTGCGAATAATTGCACCAAGTTGGGGGCCTATATAGTTATAGTCAGCTCAACCTGAACCTGTCTCTTTCGTAGACAGTTGGTCGGAACATTAGCTAAAACTAACCCAATACTTATCCCAAGCAACCAACGATTAGAATCCTGGCAACTGAAAACTGTGCCTGAAAGAAATGGCACATTAACCCCTAATTAACCTAAATAAATAAAATTGTTGAGCATTAACATGTTTTTGCTCTCGCTCATCCTTAAATGGCCTAGGTATATAAAGCAAAATATCAAGAGGGTCATGTTAAGCAATCCTGGCTGCAAGAAAGGGCAAAATAATCCCTAATTAACCTGAAAACTTAAAAACACAGAATGGTAATATGATTTTGTTCTCATTTTAAATGGCCTTCGCACATAAAGCAAAATATCATGAGGGTCTTGATATGCAGAATTAAATCGAAACAACATTGTATTTGAAAACTCAAATATTCTTAAACCCATTCATCTGCAAACTCATGATGAGACAAACACTTTCAAAATCTCTAAAATATTGTTGGATCACATCTAAAACTGTAACCAAATATTCCAGATATTCTGAACTTCGCAACATTGTTTAAACATCAAACCATCCATTAAGATGAACAAAGCAAGATGCAAAAAAGTACTTTAGGGTTTCTTAAGATTTCAATTCACGTAGTAACCCAAAACCAAAATTGAACATAAAATCTTTTTTGGAATACAACATTTTTTGGCAACACATTCTCAGACTTTCCGAACTTTGTAACAGCGATATATTCATATAATATTCACATAAGTCTTTAATTTCTTACCAATATACATTATCAAACTGTACGTTAGGGTTTACAGCCAAAAAAAGTGTAAACTTGCACTAAGGCCCCTAGCCCAGGTTTTCTTTTAAAAACACTATGAAAAAGCTCTCAACAATGGATTCCTCTAGAGCGTTCTTATCTGAGAACTTGCCAAAACCGATTCAAACCTTTTTCTCTAGCTGGCTTCATAAGCATCGAACTCCTCTAACCATTCAAAGTCATCCACGGGCTCAGACTGGTACAATTTGCGCAGAAACTTATAGCCAACCAGAGTGCAGCTCTGATGAAGCAAGAGTTCCCCAACCTTTGTATCAAGAAGAAACGGCATAAAACGAACTCCGAGTGGCATTCCTAGATCCTGAAGGAATCCCAACTTCGAGCTGAGCAGCTCCCAAAACCCCTTCCAGCCCACCCAACAAATGAAGGCAGAACAACTTCCAAGTCATACTCCCAATTTCTTCCTTAGGAACGCATAGGTCTAGAAGGGAGGCGATGAAACGGGCTGGAATGTCTGTATTAACTCGATGGCGCTCCTCGGAAACAAGAAACTTTTCACCCAAAATAAGCCTCCCGGCTTTCATGGTAAGCAAGCCTCTCTCTATCAAGACAAGCTTCAAACGTTGTTTTGTGATCCAACCTAGAAAGGATAACTAACTACAGTCACAAGTTAGCAATATGGGGGTCTCCATGGTAACAGAAAAGTCTAGACTCTTCATAGTGCAATCAACCCGGAGCCAAACTTAAAAATGGGAGCCTAAGCATGCGAAATAATGGCATAATCGGCCAAATCCCTCGGCAAGTTTAAGATGTACCATAACACACAAGAACCGAAGAGGGAATTAATCACAAATCAAGTAGAAAATACCTTCACCTTGGGTGGGTTGTATGTGTTGCTTAATTTCACTTGTGAAGTAGGAATGTAGAGCGTGCCAACCAACACATAAACCTCTGAAAACCTCCCCTGTCAAGAGATATCGAAGGAATGCAATATGGGGGTCTCCATGGTAACAAAAAAGTCTAGACTCTTCATAGTGCAATCAACACGGAGCCAAACTAAAAAATGGGAGCCTAACCGTGCGAAATAATGGCATAATCTGCCGAATCCCTTGGCAAGTTTAAGACGTACCATAACACACAAGAGCCGAAGAGGGAATTAATCACAAATCAAATAGAAAATACCTTCACCTCGGGTGGGTTGTATGTGTTGCTTAATTTCACGTGTGAAGTAGGAATGTAGAGCGTGCCAACCAACACATAAACCTTTGAAAACCTCACCTATCAAGAGATATCGAAGGAATGCAAATTGGCGTTGCCTTGGAAGCCAAATAATAAGGAAGTGGGGCCCAGGTAAATACTGATGTGGCAGGAGTCAGCACAAAATCCCGGACAAAAATATGTATGTCAACATAATACAAGGCCCACAATGTAAACGGTAACAAAAATAAAGACTGAGCAAATGGAAAACCATCCATTTTGCAGTGTTAATAGCTTATCGGGGAGTTATCACCCCTAATTTTCTGATAACACCTATCTTACCAAAATAAATAAATGGAATCTAAACTTATCTAATGTTTATTGGTCTAACATTTTAAAAGGTTTTTGGTTAATAAAAAGGAGAATAATTAATATAATTAAAAAACTGAAATTTAATGAAGTTTAGTTTCAACGAAAAGTCAAAAGGCATGTAGTTTAAAGAAAAAGTCAAAAGGGAGAATAATTAATATTATTAAAAAACTGAAATTTAATGAAGTTTAGTTTCAACAAAAAGTCAAAAGGCATGTAGATGAAAAGTTATTTCTATTAAAGAAAAATGGTATATAAGGAAGATCAATCAAGGAGAAGGGAAAAAGAATTTGTGAAGAAATATTAATGAGTTTCCTTGTGAAATATTAAAAAATCGAGGACGAAACTCCTAAAAGATTCAGAGATTTAAGGACGAAGACCCTTAATTTCTCTTGCCAAGTTGGTGGATGGAAACCCGTAACTTTAGACAGAAATTTAGAAAACACTTCAAGACATTTATACAAGTGCGGCTACAAATTGGAAGAAAGATTACAGCAGAATATAAGTTTAATATTTTCAAATTTGTATTAAAGCTTTAAATCCAAAGTTTATGACTATCAAAATTATAAGTTTAAAGTTAAATATTTATAATTAATTATGCAAGTATTATTGTGATTGTGGAATATTTAAGGCAAAAAATTCAAGAAAATTTAAATGGAACAATTACATGGGAACAAATACAATGTTGTTTCTCAATCCTAAAACTCACAAAACAACCCATTATGTGCTCCAAAAGGCTGTGTTTATTGTCAACTTTCTAGTATCTCTAAGACTAAATTCTGAAATTATGGACAATTTTGTTTTGGCTGATGGTATCTCTTTCTCTAAGTCAATTCCAAGAAAATTTATGCTATACTGGTTGACACCAAGAGGTTCTTAACAGTATTAATCATAAATGGAATCTAAACTTATCTAATGTTTATTGGTCTAACTTTTTAAAAGTTTTTTGGTCAAGTGTTCTAGAACCCAAAAAAACTTCAAGTGGCTTCTCCTTCTTAAAAGGTTAGCTATTGACTCAATTCTATCTGATCTTGGTTCATCTGCCCAAGTCTATGACATCTGTAACGTGGTAGAGCATTTTGAACATCTTTTCTTTATTGCAAATATCCTCGTAATCTTTGGTATGCATTTTGTGGCAATTGTATGGACTGGGCCAATAAGAATGATTTTACATGGCATGAAATCTTATTTGGTTATGCAAATGATTTTGATGATGTTCTTAATATTTTTTTGTAAGTATGTCCACCGAAATTCTTTGGCATATTTGGAGAGGAAGAAATGACGATGTATTCCAGAACAAGAAAACAGAATTTCTTACTGAACTCACATTTCTTCATATTGTGATGCACGTTACCATGATAATGGTAACCCCCAAGGACAGGTTTTTTAGGTTGATAGAAGATGGTTTGACAAATGTAAACAGAAAGGAAATTACAAAAGCTCACTTCTGACCTCATGAAAGAAGAGTGGTAGATGAGCGTAGTTTGTTAGAGATTACATTGAAAATCAAAAAGACTATTTAATGATCCAAGCATATAATATTCCTGAGCTCTATGAAGAAAATATGTTCCCAAAGGATAAAGATCAGGTGGATCTTGAAATTAAGCATCAAAATTCAGTGCAGACTGCTAAACATACTGGAAAAGAACAAGAACACAATACCGATGAGGCTGAACCAGTTGGAACCTTTGATTGTGATTTCTACAAATGTAGTAAAAACATAAAATGTTTCAGAGTTTAGACTTTTTGTCCATTGACTGTGTTTGCTCACAGGATGGATTTCAATGTACTACGAGAGTAAACTAAGTTATTCACAGAACATAGATACGTACAGCATATTCAGAACACATGATGCATGAAATAAGAATTGCTTTTATTCATTTATTCACAGTAAGCAGAATGACAACACTACAATAGCATAGATGTCAACAGTACCATAATAATATTCCCAATTACAAAGACTCTCGTACATATAGCCACTAACGGTTGGTTGAGAAACCAACCATCATGACGCTTCGCAAGAACTAATCTACCACTAATTGCGACTTAATTACCCGAACAGAATGACATTTGTTACATGAAATATTTGCATTTAACTATAGTTTTATTAAGCATAGTAAACTATGGCCGACTACTACTACCCAACTATGACTAAGATATGACCGTCTACATCATCCCCCCCACAAAAGAAGACGACATGACAAGCAAAAGGGGAATGATACTACACATGATGCTACTGAGAAGAGGGGGGAAGTGAGGACGTCCCTGGATGAACCGATGAAATCGGGGTAGTCGTCAAAGATCTCAGCTCACTCAATCGCCTCAACTCTGTATGTACACGGAGTTGGTGGTCGGCCAATATCTCTCGTTCCTTGGCGGCTTTGACCATGCAAGCCACCTCCATCAACTAGCTCTTGGCTTTATCTACATCTGTGCTCCTCGCCGCCAGTTGTTCCTCCAACTCCTTGACCTATTGCTTCATCGTCTATACCTTTTGTCGAGCCTCTTCCTCTACAATGGTTACCTTGGCTTCCAAGGCTATGCGCAAGCTTCCTCAGCACTGGCAAGTCAGTTCTACTCAGCCAGTTGTGTTCGGAGATTTTCCATACTTCCTGCCGACTCTTCTTTCACCTTTTGCATCATCTGAAATGCCTCCACCTTCCTCGCCACTGCTACTTCTGTGGACATTGTTTGACTTTCAATGAATAGAAAACATTCCAAAAGGCCAACTCAATGTTGTAGAGGGCCTCGAGAACTCAAGCATCCCTTCCTACCACCATTGGTGGTGCACCATGCCAAACTCTAAGCATTGTTGCAGTCTCCTCCGCTGGCCAACCTTGATTGGTAAAAATACGAGCAAACTCCGACTCACACCCTATTTGTACAAATCCACAGATATGTTGTACCTCTCGTGCTACAAGTGGAGAGCGGCCAACCTTGAGTTCCTTGGAGATCTCTCCCACTTGCACCATCAGTCGTCCCATGTGTTGGAGTTCCTCGACATAGCATTGCACTGTTCCCAAGGGATCCCATGGATCCGACTGTGACATCTCCACAACCAATCCTCTAGACTCATTAGATCCATCCTCCTCCTCTTCGCCAGATGCTGGTTGCGGCCCCTCAACTGTCATGGGGGGCTCCATCATGGACGATCCCCCACTCTCCTGCACGGCTGCTACTAGCTCAACCTCTCCTATCCTCGATGGTCCCCCACTCTCCTACACAGCTACTACTAGCTCAACCTCTCTTGTCGCCACTAGCGGCATCTCATGGTGTGCCTCCTCCTCTTCTGTCACCCTGGTAGTAAAACTTTGTTGTGACCGGAGGAGTGGACCTCCCTCTGGGCCCTCTGCCAAAATCTTTGAAGGGCTTGGCAACGTTGGGACTTCGAGCGCCATACCAACTGACCCCAACCAGTCGTCGATCTACGCCTTTCTTGGCACTCCTGGCGATGCAACAAAAGGCACTGGCGATTTGGCCGATGTTGTAACTGTGACTGGCTCTTATGTTGTGACCGTTCCCCATGTGGTCACTGGCCTAACGGTTGCCCCTGGTGCCAAGGTTGGCACTGAGGATGTGGCTAGAGGTATCGACAATAGCGTGCCTAGCGGCACCAACTCTGACAATGTATCAACTAGCAATGCATCCACTGGCGGTGCTCTACACATAGATCAATTATATTCAATTTCACATTCGCTAACATGAGATCCATCGTTACTTCCATCTTTTGGCTACTCTACACATAGATCAAAAAGTTTTGTAGTATCAACAAATTCTGAAATTTTATTGTCAGATAAATCAGCAAGCCTTCCAATATTATCAATTGGTAATAATGTTGATTCAAGATCCATGTGCTTGTCATAACGTACAACTTGATCATCCAATAATGAACCCCTTCTTTCAAGAACTGTCCATGTACTGGAAGCTCAAGAAGTTCACCAGCTAGGCTCTGTAGATAGAATGAATCTTCATCATAAGTATTAGATATGAGATATGGTCCTAACCACAAGGCATCAAATTTTCCATGCTTGCCCCTGTCCTCAGACCTTGCATTCCATACCAATACCATAGTCCCCACTTCAAATTTCCTCTTAGAAACCTTTTATCATACAGGCTTTTAACCTGCATCTGCAATTTCACATTATTTCTCCTTTATGTTGTATTGAAACTATTCTTCAAACCTTATTTGCTGGCCCTAGGCCCCCAAAAACATTGAACCAATACGTACCTTTGTCAAATACTTTACTTTCAGCTGTTTTTACTAGGCCAAGTCTGAAAACACTGCCATGAACTATCCACCAACTAACCCTGTTAGTGGCATTGCCGTTAACCATCATTACCATGTGTCTGAACTTGCCATTGTCATCATTAATTCTGTCGATCTGAAATCCGCAATCAAACATTAACTGAAATCCATAATCATTGCGATACTTTACCTTGTTCAATTCACTATCATGTTCTATTAAATGCTCATCCATCTGGACTGAAAATTGAAAACACTCATAGTCCACTTGACCATTGACATCAAATTCAATTTGCACATCAAACTGAAAACTTTCATAAACACTTTGTTGTGCACTATGCAAACAACCCCCAGGTGCATTAAAAGGGGAAAGTGCATATTCAGGAACTTCTTTGAATTGGATATCATAACATGAGCATACATCTAGGCATTCTGATTTTGCAACATCAGAATACTCCTTGGTATTAAGGAAATGAAGATCATATGCATCATCAATATTCCAGAACTGAGTAAATGCACTCATCTCAGGTTCATTAACATATTCTGATTCATTTTTCAAGTCATCATTTAGCTCAACGCAAAATGTTTCAAGGATGGCTCAAATAATTCAGAATTAATAGGGTCAGCAGCAAAGCACTCATGTGCATGGGTATCTTCATGTGCATCATCAATTGATAGACATACTGAAATGTATGAAGTTTGTTCAATAACAATTGAACAAGCATCTTCATTCTCTTTCTCATCAATGCACTCCTTATTGGATGAAAACATGTCCATATTCATACTATAAAGATAAGAAACATCAGAAAAGAAACAACAATATTCAATTTCACATTCGCTAACATGAGATCCATCGTTACTTCCATCTTTTGGCTACTCTACACATAGATCAAAAAGTTCTGCAGTATCAACACATTCTGAAATTTTATTGTCAAATAAAACAGCAAGCCTTCCAATATTATCAATTGGTAATAATGTTGATTCAAGATCCATGTGCTTGTCATAATGTACAACTTGATCATTCAATAATGAATCCCTTCTTTCATCAATGTGCACTTCATCATCCTCTTCATGTATAGCTGACATTTCCATCTCTGCTTCATATAAACAATCATGAGCAGCAAGGACATAAGCACGTTCATCAGCATCTTTATCATCTCTAGCACTGTGATTAGGATCACGATACTAAACACACATTCTTATCTTCAAATTCTTCATCATTCACAAAGTTAACATGCTCCATTGATGGTAAACCCGAATTACATTCCAGGTATTTATCAAATGGGGTTTGCTCATTCACTTGTGAACAAGTGACCTCATCAACATTCATATCACTGCATCCTTTATATGAAGAAAACACCTCTAAATCGTCATCATAGAAGCATTCATACTCTTCAGAAAAATAAATAGGTTCACTGTCATCATGATCCTCATTACAAGAAAATTCATCACCACATAAACTATGCTTAAAAATTTCAGAATGAATGCCTAAAGTTTCATTTTCAAAATCATGACCACTGATCTCAAATGAGATCTCAGCAACACTTGCAAGTGTATCATCATCTTCATCACTGATATATGGATCCGCATATATGTTGCTTGCGAGCTGGTTAAAATCATTACCTTCATCCATATAACTAGATGGATGTTCATTTCCTGATATACCCTTTTCAGTTGTTTGCATTGTGTTATGACTTTTCTCAATAGGACAGTTGTTACTAGCATTTTGAGACATCACATTTTGTGCATAATTACATTGGGCTCCTTCAACAATGTTTATCCAGTCAAGGACTTGATCAAAACTATGAGGCTTCAACTCTCTTGGCAAGGTACTTAGCCCTGGCTTGTAGATTTCACAAAACAAATCAATGCATATTGAATCCTTTGGTCTGAAATTTTTGGGGACCTTCAACAAGGCATCCAAAAACCTCGAGAACAAATCATATGGTGATTCTCCCTTGTGTCTTTTCATATTAGACAACTCTCGAACAAAAGACACAGGATCAACACTGCTCAAAATTTGTTGATGCTCAACATGTAGTTCACTGTGATTTGTATGTTGTATGATGGAAAAATTGGAACAGCAGAAGCATTGTCATCCTGACAATCATTTCTATTGTCTAATTCATGAATTCCATTTGCACAAGGTGTGCTAGGATAACCAACACTTGCGGCCATGTATCCCTTCATCATTGAATATTTCAAGTTGTTTTCAATATCCATGGCAATTTGATATGCATTATGAAGTGTTGTAGGATCCTTATCTCTTAACAAATAACTCATCTCTTCATCAAATGCACCCAAATATACAACCAAACATTTTGCATCATTTGGTCTTATATTTTCTGGGATATCCCTTATTGCTTTTGAAAATCTGAGATAGAAAGCAAGAACCAACTCATCTTCTTCCTTACGTTCATAAGTTTTTGTCTTGCTAAACTCGGATTAACTCTTTCACCAAACTGTTCTATGAATGCTGCCATAAACTCGTTCCATGAAGAGATAGAACATACCGGCAAATATGAAAACCAATCTCTAGCATCTTCCTTCAGAGATTGAACAAAGAACTTCATGACAACATCTTCATAACCTATCTCATAATCTCCCATCAAATCAGAAAATTCTTGCAGATGCTGAGATGCTGATTCTGATCTTTTCCCTTTGAATTTTGGCAAGTGTTCCCTAACTTCATTAGGAACAAGGTTTGGGAAACCGTGAATATCATTAAATTTAATGGCCTATACCTTTCAATAGAGAAGTTTCTTTGATGACATGATAGGGGCTGCATACTCTACATGTTTACGTCTGACACCCCACAGGGATGTACAGGTGGATGATACATTTTCTTACACCCCTTTACAAACTTCAAACATCAACTCTACAGTTGATCACTGCCCTATTTCTTGCTCTCATCGTGACCTTAAAATATTACAATGCACAACTCAAATACATCTACATCTAAGATCTTTCTAATGGGCAGATTTCAAGAACAAGCATACTTCTTCAACACAATACAGAGGCTGCAAATTATAACTCAGAAGTATGTAGAATTATTACTATCATTCCCTTTCTTAGTGCTTAGTTTCACTCAATAGGGAACCAAAATTTTTTAGACTTATCAAATATGGTTTACATAACAAGTTTATGCTTCTTGAAAACCAAATGATGAAAAATACTTGGATATGTTGCAGCTGCTGTAAATTATCCTTCTTGACTGGAAACATTTGTAGACTGAGATTGTCTTCACAATTTCATCAGGTTCTTTCCATAGAGTCGCCACCTCTCTTCACAGAAGACTAAACTTCAATAATATGAAATCCTTCCAAAGATTAATTTCATTCTGGGTCTTTTCAAACAGCAGTCGCACAAAAATCCCTTTATATTTTTGCTACAACACAACCCTTTCCAGGTCTAAAACTTCAAAATCTGAACCAGATGTTCAAATTCACCAAAAATTTTAACTCTTTCCAAATGAACAGTATTGGAGCCTTCTGAATTCTCCTTTTAGCTTCTCATCAGGGTGCTTCATCATATGAGCTCAGGTCCGCCTCATCTCTTCTCAGTAAATTCTTCATTCTTAATTTTTCTTGATTTCCTCAAATAATGCACACTGGTACAGAGATCTCAGAGTCGCCACCCACACTTAGTGGGAAATTATGAAAATGTTCATGGAATTATGGGTAGATCTTGACAAAATTTGCAAGCTCAGAGGAATTACAGCCAACCCTAGGCAACGTATATGAGAATTGACTCACTAACGCCAAAGCTAGATTGAAGGATGAACTTATATTTGTGAAATGTTGGACTCTAATACTTCTAATCTGGAACTAGAGACTTTGTATGGATTGTCCCCAGTAGAGTCGCCAATCTGTTGGTTATTTTTTAAGAACCAAACTTAATCTCACTGGATGCCTATGAATTTGTCATAATTCAATGATCAGCAAAGGTAAGGATTGGCCAATGAACAGGTAGAGGCTTGCTAGGCTTCTACCTCTGCACTTTGGGCTCTGTGAGACCTAGGAGGGTAATCCTGACAATGTTTAGATGATACTCTTGTGCCATTTATCATGAACATTGTGACAAACAAATACATTCCTACCAGCTGCAAATAGACATAATTCTTCAAGAATTTGGCTGATCCTTTAGCAAATTATTACCTAAAGCAAGGAATGAGTGGTACTTCATCACACTTTACTGCAATTACAGGTGTGTCAGGGATTGTCATTAAGATTTGTGTTCTTTGTCAAGTACGAGCAGGCTCACTTACATCTAGGATAACCAAATTAATAGACCAGTGTCTTATCCATGGGTAACGGATTCATATTTATAACAAACTGTAACACATTAGCAATTAAACTCAGCATTTATAGACTATTGTTATATTGCTTTGCAATACACAACTAAAGATATTCGGAAGCAAAAACTACTTAGTAATCCTTGAATTCCATCTCACAAACCTATGATTTCATTAAAGTATTTAATTAGTTCTTTGAACTAAAGCAGAAATAAAACCATACATTCAACCAAAGCGATTGAAGACAAATAAAAGATCCTTGATCATTCTATTCATAATTTGAGAGACAAAATACATAGGAGAGAATTTGTTCCAAAATTTGCAATTTTCATTCATATGCCACTTGCTATTGTAAAATTGTTATGCCTATTACAAACTAGAATGCATACCTAGGACTCAACACTCTTCTATTTCTCTGTGTTTGAATTACAAAATTGCTCTCACATGAGCTCAAATGCTTAACCATCAAAAGACCTCTGTAATTGGCCTTGAATTCCCATTTATAGAAACATGGGAGCAACAAGCTTCGGGCCAAATTACAATTTCAGTCACATTTTACATTTGACATACATTTGCAATTTTATTTCAAAACTTCCCCAAGCGGTTATATTTGCTCTTTGCAGAAAGGGGGGAAAGCACATAAGACAAAAACTATTTTCATTCGTTGAAGAAGATTTACCCGCCTTCCAAAAGGCATCTTTCATCGTTGTAGCAGCATCAAAACCTCTCATCCACGTCAATATCTAAGACAAAAACTCCAAACCGGGACTCTATTTCTGCAAAGGTTCATCATCTTCAGGATCAGAGTATGCATGTCTCCTTTGTGATTTTGTTGAAATTGGAGAATTTATCTCGCCATCATCAGAGTCTTCTAGACCTGCAACTACAAGAAGATATTGGGCATATTCTAGATCATCTTGTGCCTTATCACTCATATAATTTGTCTCATCTTTCATGGCAACATTAGGCTCCCCCATATAAGAATCATAAGCCTTGTGGTCCTTATCCTTCTTCTTTTTCTTCTTAGACTTGGTCAATTCCCCTGATTTAGTTCCCTGCTTTTTTGCACTTTGTTCCTTCATGAACATATTACCAGGCTCACCCTGATCGCAATTAACAACTCTACTTCTCAAGTTGCAAATATTTTTGGCTTCATCCTCCATGAATATGGCTAAAGTTCTCTTCTCTGCCCTTGGCTTTGCAGATTTCTCAGGTACATCTGGATTAATTTTAGGGGTGTTATCCTGGGGTTTAGGCCTCGTGACCCTCCTATGTTTGAGCTTTCTTTCTGGCCTAATGCTTGACTCACTAGGCTCACTCATTTTCACAATATGATGGGACTAGGGTTTGCAAATTTCAATTTTACAGAAAAACCCTATGGTTTATGGTCTCAAAAACAAACTTGCAAAACAAAAACCCTCCCAAACCACGCACAATTCTTGCCAACCCAATGGAATTTGCAAATAACCAAAACCTTGCAAACCCTAAGCATCTAAAGCTTACAAAACTGTCAACAATTCCCCAAACCAGCGAATTTATGCACAATTGACACACAAAGGTGTGGATACCTGCTTAATCGAGAAAATTTGTCTTTAATGCCCCTGCAACTATTTGCCCGAGCTCTTCACACCTTCTTCTCTGGTTCTAGACCAATTCCTCAACTCTCGACGATTGCAATTGTGAAAGAAAATGGCCAACAACCCTCTTTATGGCAAATAACTGGAGCGTCTCTGCCATCAATGTTCGAAAGAAAGCCGCACGAGCAAACTAACAACCAGCCACTCAAATATGAATCATGATTGTTGATCCTCCAGATTCAAAATTTCCTCTATGGCTCTCCTTCACCCACATGCTTTTTGTTTGTCGTTTTTGTTTTGAAGCCATCGCTCATCGTAATAATGCCTTGAAGTTATGTCCAAACTTCAACGATGAGCGACAACCCTTTCGATAGAAGGAATATTCCTCAACATATCCTCCATCACTTATCGTCGTAATTGATTTGGAGTTGAGAGTGCTTTCAGCGATGGGCGAAACCAGCGATGACACGAGATGCTGACAAGTGGCAAGATCACATCTCTCCATTCTCAACCTTTCCATCGCTCATCGCAATAACTGAAAAAGGCTATGAAATATTTCTACAATGGTGCAACAAAAGGAAGAAACAACATTCATCGCACTTTGTTGAAGAGGGACCAAGATATTAAAATAATATTTATTATTTATTTATTAATGCTCAATATTGTAATTTATTGTAAATTAGTAATAAGATCGTCTCTGATCTTATCTGGAGTTTCTTTTTAGAAACTTCCCGTTTTTTGTAAATTCTGTAAACTATTTATTGAGCACATTGCTCTTGTTAATATCATCAAATATTTTACCAATTACTTGCGTAATACAAGAAGCCGAAAAAATTCAGCGATAAGCGATATCAAAGGCGCATAGCCATATCGCTCATCGCAGTAATCAATTATGAAGATCAAAAGCTTTCAGCAACATGCAATGTAAAAGAGAACCAAATGCTCATCGCTCATCGCGATAATGAACCCGATGATAGAAACAACTTCAGCGATGAGCAATAGACTTGAGTGACGGAAATATGCACGTGCACAAAGTTGTTTTAAAAGAGGGGACCGCCTAGGACAATGTAAGATAAAGCCTTAAAAGACTTAATAACAATTTGTGCAAAGGATGTAAAGGCCAAACAAGGCCGAATATCAACCTTCTAAAATAAAGGAATTTCTCAAACCAAGGCACATGAGAAAATTTTAACGACAAGTAACGGGGAACCCTAACCACAAGGGGTCAGTCACTTCATGAACTCAAGGACATAAGTTGTTTTAAACCGACCGGAAACAGGCGATAGCAAGTCAACAAAGGATTAGACCAAAAGACTAAGGGTTTAGATAAGGAGAAAATCTTCTAAGTAAAACAACTCCCCACATAAAACCCTAAACCCTAGTCACACTAGGCCAAACGGACACCAATGGAAATGCAATTTCAAACCAGTTGAACATGAAACACTTAAGGTCCCACCATGGTGTACGACTTTTGTGTGCTCTCTTCATCATATGATTTGCTCGCTTTTTCGCCCCTTCTTGTTGATGTAGTTTTGGCGTATAGGCTCTCTTGTTGCCTTCCATACAGTGCTCTTTCTTTGCTTCCTACAGTCTCTCATACGGACCCATCCAAAGTTCCATTTTTTTGTCGTACGATGTATGGCTTTAACTTAAAAAAAAATTCCAATAGTTCCTTTCTTTTGTAGATTCGTTTAGTGGTCGTACAGCCTCTTTCCTGGGTGATAAATAGATTTTAGTAATAATTTTAATTTTGATATTTTGCACTTTGCTTTTAATACCGCTTTTCCTATTGTTTATTTTTTTTATTTCTTTTCTCCTCACTTATTATTTTTTCTCCTTCTATTTCCTTGTTTTCTAACTTTTTATTTTTCGCCTACTTGTTCATTTTTTCCTTCTCTTCATTTTTTGAATTTTTTAATTTTTCCTCTATATTTTTACCATCTTTCTCCGTTTTTTCATTTTTTCTATTTTTTTCTAATTTTTAACTTCGCCTTTATACTCTTTTCGATTTTTCCATTTTTCCCATTTTTCGAATTCCCCTTTATCTTTTTTCATTTTTTGGCTTTGACACAATTTTTGGACTTGTGGGTTGGCATATCGTCCGGTTTTGATAATCTTTCTTTGCACTCTTCGTACTCGACCGAAAATGTTTGGTTGGACTCTCTGTACTCGGCCGAAAATGTCTAGTTGGATTCTCCATACTCAGTCAAAAATGTCTAGTTGTACTCTCCGTACTCGGCCAAAAATATCTAGCTGGACTCTCTGTACTTGGCTGAAAATGTCTGCCTGGATGTGCCCTTCTCTTCTTCCTGGATTTCTCCCATCTATAGCATGTTACACTCTCGGTGGAACACCTCGTAATCCTCCATTTGCTAATGAAACAAACCATTTAGGGAGCTTGTCTCATTCTCCAAGCAACTCTCGAGTTCAAGTACGCCATCAATGTTCGGTTCCATAGCCTTCCTTCGCCGACATCTGACTCTCCTTCGTCATATTCTAATATGGAGGAAGCCAATTCTTCGCTCACAACTTGGTTCTTCAAGTCAATGACGTATTTCCGCTTGTTGCTCTCGATTGAGAGTATGTTCCTCTTCCAATTATGATCTGCCTTGGCAGCAATCAACCATCCTCGTCCCAACAATGCGTCGTACGCCTTCTTCTGTAGTGGGATGACGACAAAGTTCAACAAGAATTGTTGCGTGCCAATCAGGACTTTCTATGCCATCAATGTTCCCAACGGCTTGATGTCGTGTTGATCGGCACACACTAATTGGAATGTTGGCGGCCAAAGTTTAGGCTTCCCGAGACTCTCCCATGTGTCTTCGGGTAGTACGTTGACTCCCATTCTCCATCGACGATAGTGTTTGTCAAGATTTTCCCTTCAATCTCCATTTGTACGATGGTTGGCATCTTCCCGATGTTTGTCGTTAGCAACATTGGATCGATGGTTTGTTCACTATACGGTGGTGGTTTCGCTATCAATTCTTTCCTTTGGCCTTCCTGTCGTTGATGTTGGTCATCATCGATGACGTTCATGATCACCAATCCCAACTGCAGCATAGTCTGGAGAAGGTCAATCACCTTTATGGGTACGGTGGTCTGCAGTACCTGTCGTACGATGTTGTTTTCCGCCTCCAACCGCCAAGAGGTGTTTTGTGTTCCTTCACCATCGCCAGTTCCACTTTTGCTTTTGCTTCCTTCATTCTTTGTTTCTGCGTATGTGGATCTAGATAGGTGGCCTTCTTCAATTGCACTCTAATAATCGCCAGCACCTCTTGCTCTTCCACATCTAACATATGGATGCCTTTTTGCTTGGGGCATTCGTTGTCTTCATGATCACCCGGTCCACACCAATTGCATAGTCTTCCCCTTGAACCTTGACCGTTCTAGCATTCCCTAGCGAAGTGGCCCCATTCGTTGCACTTCCAGCATTCTATCATGGGCCTTCCTTTACCGTCGTACTGCATCTTGCTTCTCGGACTTTTGTTGCTTCAGTAACCTCCAGGGGATGCATTGCTATTGTACTAGGGCTTCGGTGGTGTATCCGGCAGTGTTGACGATTCTCCCTGAGTGAAGAGTACTTGCACACTCCTTGCTTTCAGATTGTATGGGCATTCCTTGATGGAATATCCCATCACTTGGAAGATATCGCAGAATAGCTTCTTTAGGAAGTTTTCCTTTGTGTGACCGTCCCCCTTGCAATCCGTACACCACAATTCTCTGGCTTCCCTCGTACACTCCTTGTCGGCCTTCAATTATTTCATCATTCTCATCATGTCCTTCCTTAGTGCTTGTACGGTCTTGGACTCATTGTCACTACTGTCATCCGTACTCTCCTCATCATCCGTCTTCCTTTTCCCTCAGGAGGATGTTTTATTTTCACTCTCTATATCCATCACCCAATTGTACGCTTCGTCGTACGACGACGGAGGCACAACTTTCATTTTCTTTCTCAGCGATGGGAGTAACACTTTGATGAACCATCATTTCTTTAGCCCGTCGATCAACTGAGTCTCCAGTTTTCCCAACAATTCTTTGAGTCTCCGGTTGTAGGTGCGCACGTTCTCGCGCTTCCCTTACTTCGTATTGTAGATTTCCACTACAATTTCACTATCATCTCTCAAGAGTTTGAATTCGTCTTGGAATGCCTTCTTGAGTAATCTCCATGATGCCCTATGTACTTGGTCCAACTCTGTGTACCAGTCGATGGCACTGTCTCTCAACGTCGTTGGAAATGCTTTCAGCCAATAGTCCACATCATCTTGCCCATTGGCTATCCAAATAGTCTTGCACGTCTTGCAATGTCATACTAGATCTTCTGACCCGTTCCCCATGAACTTCGACAGGTTTTGCCTCTCGGTCGACGAAGTCACCATCCTTTCCCGATGCCCTCCTTGTGTGTTGGACCTAACTGAACTAGTTCTCCCACAACGTCCTGACGCATCACTTGCACTCTTGACCACGTACAAGTCTCCCCCACATCCTCTATCCTCGTCCTCTACACCTCGAGTCTCCTAGGGTTCGTTCTGATGCTCCCTCTGCCCTGGGGTCTTAGGCTCAAATCTACTAGTCTTCAACCCTTCGTCGTCGTCTGATATGGACAACTCCCGAATGTGTCGAATACTACTCTCAAGCTCTTCACTTAGTTCATTTTCATTTTCATTAATTCTATATCTTTCTCTACTTGCTATGTACGGTGTCCTAAAGAGTCCTTCGTCCCTTTCTTTAGCAAGGTTTTGGTGTGCTCTTGTGATAGACTGGTTTATTTCATCAAGGTTTTGATGTGCTCTTGTAATGGATTGGTTTATTTCATTTATATCTTCATTGATTTCTTTGTCAATTTTCTTTAGCCTTCGTCATCGATTTTCTTGCTCCTGTAACCTGAGTGATCGTTGTACCTTTTCTTCTGGTGTTTCTTGCCCAATTGGTACTCGGTTCTTATCCTTATTAGGCTGTACAGGCATTAAATGTTGGTTGTACGATTATTGGTTGTCGGAAGTACGTCTTCGGCTAGTATCCCATTCTTCCTCCTCCTGCTTAGTTCTCTCCTTGTACCCTGCGATATTTGTTGCCTTCGTCATTCCTAGTCGCTCTTCACCCAAAGATCCTACAAGATGATGAAATGGCGGGCCAACAACCTTGGCAATCGGTTGAGGAGATGATTGACCTCGTCGTTAACTTGCAGTCTACCCCCAATGATTGCCTAAGGGATCTCTCGCCTGAGAGCTTTCCTCCGTATGTGATCCCTCAACAATATGTCCCACAGCTTCACCAAACCCTTTGTCAAATCGTCTTCTCGTTCCTCGTTTGTTTGTACGGGTTCCTCTGTCGATCAACCCATCACAACACCATTCTACCGTCAGGTGGTTTCCCTAAGTATGCTTAGGCAACGACGCCAAATGTTTACTCACAAGATGGATTTCAACATACTACAAGAGTAAACTAAGTTATTCACAGAACATAGATATGTACAACGTATTCAAAACACATGATGCATGAAATAAGGATTGCTTTTATTCATTTATTCACAGTAAACAGAATGACAACACTACGATAATATAGATGTCAACAGTACCATAATAATATTCCCGATTACAAAGACTCCGTACATATAGCCACTGACATTGGTTGAGAAACCAACCATCGTGACGCTTCGCAACAACTAATCTACCACTAATCGGGACTTAATTACCCGAGCACAATGACATTTGTTACATGAAATATTTGCATTTAACTATAGTTTTATTAAGCATAGTAAACTATGGCCGACTACTACTACCCAACTACGACTAAGATATGACCGTCTACAAAATGAGTTTGTTGAATTATTTGTGAACACTATTTGTTAAGTTGTTGAACACATTGTGCTGTCTTTACTCTGTGGAGAGGTCTTTCCTGTTTTGGGTCTTTACTTTGGTATAATCTTGTTGACACATTGGTCTTTGTTGGCTTACTGTCCTAGTGGGCCACCATATATTGTAACCTGCTTTTTTTGTTCAATTTATCTGTACATAAAATAGACAGTGGAAGCATCAGATCTCTTATTATATATTGTTTATCAATCCCATATACTGCATGATGTCAAAATCAATTAAATTAAATAACAGGAATGGAAATAGGTGTTTTGTGAGGGTTTTGGGTCCACAACGGTGTGGCATGTGAGGTGTATAAGTTTTACACAATGAATGGTGGTGGTATGTTCCATCATAGTGTTGGAAGGGGAAATATTTTCGTAGCCTAAGATAACTCTCAACGCTAATCTGTCAAGACAGAAACTATGTCTGAAGAATCTTTTGGGGCTTCCTCCCCTTAAAATGCCTATAAGTAGACAAGTGAATCAAATGCATCACAGAAATGAAAGTGAAATTACATAATTTCAAGAAGACAACAAAATTCCTAAATTACCAGATGAATGTCAGATTAGTGTTAAACGAAAACATACCCCAGAGGGCTGCGCTTTTTATAAGAGGAGGTACAGGTACATCACGCTCTTCTGATTTCTTTATTTTTCTGCAGTATACATGAAACAACATTGAATAACATAAATGGTATACATGAAACAACATTGAATAACATAAATGGAGAAATGAGTCTTGCTTGGGAAATTATTATATCCTGTAAATTCAATAAATCATACTGAAAAATTGTATTCACATTACTCAACCTTAAATTTCTAACAATATGATGGCAGCCATTAATTTCTATACAATATTTTATGGTAATCTTATTGTGCTTCTTTGATATTAGCTTCCTTTTGTATTCTCTATATGCATCTACCATATATGTGAACTCGTTAAGACAAACATTGTGCTATGATCTTCTGCAAACAATCTATCAGAAACAAAAGGGACAACAAGCATTTGGGATGCAAAGCAACTAGGAGAAAACAGAAGTATCAACCTGAGAATAAAACCTGAAAGAATATAAATGGTGCCCCAAATAAAAAAATGTAGTAAAGATTTATACCGTTTGAGCGTCATGATTGAATTAGCAATTCCCTGACCAATAATTCCACATACAAAACCAACTGCTCCATATTGAATACCCTGGTCACGTGCATAGGATGTATTGAGTAACAGAAATCATGATTAAAGAACTTCACTCATAAAAATTGACAAGAGCATTGATAGAACAAATCCAACTATACCAACTTCTTCAGCATGTCTCATCAGCTCATTTCTGTTTTTGATATTCCATTACAAATATCTTATAATCTTATAAAGCTAATAGTTGCATACCCTCTTGTACTCTCACTCAATCTTAGATCAGCTCAAACATCTTATAACCAATTAAGCAAGGCATAACATGTACATAATAATGTAATAACTAAACAAAATAATCTCCATAATTTGTATCTGTCAGTTCCATGATAACTTCACAAATGTAAACCATATTGGACATCTTCTGTTCAATAACCATCCATATATCAGTCGATTGCATTTGATTCAAAAAACATCAGCCATTTTCAGAACACCTAGGAGATTTAAAATCAATTCAATAAGACCTGCCAAATTTCTTGCAGAAAGTAGGGAAGCCAATTTAATAACCATGTTAAACACTTCATCAAAAAAGGTTATAACAAGACCTATAACATTGAATACATAAGGAAATCTTCAAGCTCCTAGCAAATCACCTTGTAAAAATACGTGCCAATTCGCTGTTGAAGAGAAAACCCTCGACCTGGCATCTCAGCTTCAAAAACACTGAACAGAAACGACGACATATTATTCTCATTGTGAAAAATTACAGGCACAAATGTAGAAAAAAATCCCTATCCTCAAAAAATTTGTGCTGTAGTTCTTAAAATATATCTCACATCTGTGTTTAGAGATTTATGGCATGCACAATCTATTTAGCTTAGAGGTCCAAGTAGTATGACTGTATCAGAGAGATGATCCAATCGTCCAAGTAAAATTTAGAAGATGGGCTTGTGAAACTTCCATACTCATGTATACATTGTATTGAGAGATTGTATTGTTCATAGTTATTTCATCCTTCTCATACTCATGGTTATCTCATGCAAAATATAGGACCTCACTGATCACTTAAATAGCAAAACATAGTATTTATAGTTGCATCCAAGTTGTTCCAACACTGTCCAATTTCATATATAACATCAAACAACTAATCCATATACAAGTAGTAAAACGTCACCTAACCGGTAATCAACATATTGTATTGTATCCCTTTACAATGCATGCACAGCCAACATATGTATATACTATATATGAAATACAGACATCAGATATTGACTAGGGACAACAACATATGAACAATATAAGAAACACATTCATGTTAGAACATGTTTGACATGGATTCAAAACTTTAAGCACTTTAACTATCCCCAACTAATATAACTAAAACTGAGAAACATCCCACATGCAAATGATTGAGTAATAATGGCCAACACAGCAATATTTTTATCAACCATGGTTGAAAAAACCTGCGATTAGTCACCGTACTCGCAAGTAATCATGAGTCAATATGAGCAGCGAGTAGTTCGCACTATTACTCAGCACCAAGTAATGCAAAAAACTCACTCTGAGTTAAACCTAAAAGTGCACCAAACTTGCAGAAGAAAAGGATGAAACTCAGAGAGTAAAAACTCAACCAACAATTAAAAAACGTCTTTTATGACCTTATTGTCACCTTTCATGGGTGTTTTTTTGGTCAATGGATTGTTTGATGATTTTCTGTGTGTACTAAGGCATTTTTCAATGGGTAGCTGTGTGTGCTGAGGCTTTGGTTGATGGGATACAGTACAGAAATCACAGATCTATCCCTATATCAAGGGTCTGCTCCTATATCAAGGGTCTGTTTCTATTGACCATATCATTAGTTCACTTGAACATTTTCTTCACTTGTGGCCTGTGGCTTATGCTGGTTTCCTACACCATTATTCCATGTAAAACAAAACGAAATGTGTTTATTACTTGTACCACAAATCAGATATTATAGTAATAGAAAAGGTTAACATTTTGATTAAGTAATTTAAATATAACTAATGATGTACATGAATCTATTCTTCGGTTTGAACGTTATTTTCAAATTTTCATTTTAAGTTCAGTAGTAATTGTGTTTTGTAAACTTTATTGATAATGAAACTTGAAGTTTATATGTATTGCTCATTTTTTTGTATATTATGTGTATGAAAATTTGGATTGATCTATATGTAAAGGAAATCACTAATATGTTCTATACATTCACTAATATGCACGTTTTTTAAGAATTTTTTTAAAACTTATGTATTTTTTAATGTTTAATAAATTAGCCAGATTATTGCAGAGCTTTTCCCCAAATTTTTGCCAAGTCCAAAGACTTTATAAAATTTTGGGTTGGCCGAGTTATTGCTGAGTCCAATCTTCAACCATGTTATCGACAATGCATCCATCTACAATACTCATATATATCTACAACAGACATATTAAGTCATGAAAAATAAGGCAGTCTAAATGCAATAGAATATGAAAAAATATGTAAAAACTGCTTAATTTTAGGACATGGTATTCTACAATGATACTATGGCATGGTTTGAAAAATCTTGAATAGTCATACAGAAAATGTGGCAAGCATACAAAAAATTATGGGAAAACACAGAAAAAATATACTGGGAAATATATCTAATAGTACGACCTTTTCAACCTTGTGAACCACTCATAGGACTCCAACAACCAAAACTGTATTTCCTCCCATAAAACACTCTGGAATATGCAAGATTCTGCACAATATACGAATCATCTTATGAAACCTCCTGCCAAAACAAACCATACAACAATTTTATCCCCAAAAAGTTTTTGGGATCATGAATGTGACACGCTTAGATAATCTTACCAATTGAAAGGACACATCTACAACTTTCCTCAGCTAGTGGGCTTCTTTGTTTTAGATATTACATAATAGCTAAAATCTGAATAAATCACAATGACAAAACTCAACTTTAACAATAGATGAAAAGAAGTTGTGCAGTAGTACAAAACAATATTTATGGATGATCATGAATGACTTATTGATGCCCTTTAGCATGGACCCAGGTAAAAAAAATTCAAAATGCAAAACTAAATGAAGACAAATACCTAAACCCAAAGGTGGCAAAACCTCATGCAAGATCCAAACCTCCTCCATGGAAATTCACATGTTAGGAATGGTGGGAAAATCAACTACTGAATCGTATTCAATTATCTCCCTGCTCAGCTATTGATATCCAATCAAATCAAGAACCCTACACCCCACATACATTCCATCTGACAAAAAAGCTTTGCATTCATCAGCATGTTGAACCCACGCATCAAATTACACCATGCCAAACAGCTTCTATAGTGGCATTCAATGGTCAAAAACAAAAGTAGATAAAGATACATAACCCACCATCAACCTTATCATCAACAGCCAGGTAAGTAATATCTTCTCTCCATTTCTGATGCAAAGCAGGGGTAATCAAACTCAAAACAACCTTAAACAAGTGCCTTTGTTCATCAAAATATGGTTTCCTTCACAAACCCTTCGTCTTCTTTGTAGCCTTTCAAAAAGGCAAATTGGACATATCTTTTGACCCAGACCTGATCTACAGAAAAGGAGACCCATCTAGAATACCCATTTGGCCATTCTTACACATATCCAAAAATAAGGTAGGGTTGCTTTGTACGGAGTGGCTCAAAATTTGACTGTCCTACTTCTAAGAGGGTTTTTTTGGACTGTCTACACACAAATGCAAGCAAACTTTCGTTAGTAACTCCATCAAAATGGAAAACTATGAAATATCCTCTAAAGGGTTTTTAGATACCCTCAAAACAGAACCTTTCACCAATTTTTATAGATTTTTGATAAAGGGAAGAAAAGATATGGAATTTTCTTGTTCGCTGGAAACCCTAGGGCAGATTCAGACCTGCTGTAACAGAAAATGCTATAAACTTCTCTAAACTTAATGAAATTTAACCAAACCAAAACCAAATGAAAGCTAACTCAATTATCTTTCCAACCATACCACATGCAGGTCATACAAAGGCCATATAGATCCGTACCACGTGAAAGAACAGGACTGTTACAAGGAAAAATGCACAGAAAACAAGGGTTTCATTTATCAAAACTTCAAATACACAATGTTTCCTCATCCTTTCATCATCCTAACCTTTGTGTCGACCATACAAGGCCTTTTTAAACATTTACAACCATTTTCCAGTGGTTCTCAACCAACTTTTCAAATTACAATTGTTCATATTCCACCAATGTGCAATTTGACAACATTGACACTTTTTGCAACTAGACACTTCCATTCACCTAATGACCTAACTTAGACTCCAACACACATGAAATGGTCTTAGAAGACCTTATTACATGTAAACAACTCAAACAAAACAAAATACCAACTTTTGACCCCTTGGAGGCATAAAATGACCTGTGGGTGCCCCTGCACCAATTTCCCTCCCACAGAATGAGTTGCTCATTCCATAGTGGCATATGTTTTCTCAATAACAAGCAAAACAAGATATTAATATAATATAGGCTGCATTGGTTCCATGGATTGCCTCTTGTTCCACCAATTTCCACCTCAATACCTTTAGTTTCAAAATCTTTCAAACCAATAAGGTTCTAGAGCACTGATTGCAAGTCACACACCTAAGTGTTTTCAGCCTCTAAGAGATTTTCTTTGAAAGCATCCTAAGTCTTCCTTCTCATGTCATCAAACCCAAAGCTAGTTGACTAGACCACCTTTAAAACCCATCTTTAATTTTTATCAGAGCCTCATCTAACCACATAATCCAAACTTTTGGCAAAACCCTGCATCATGCATAAATGACACCTTCTCCTACTAGATTATGTTTTTCCATTTATTAGGAAACCATTTTCATATCTTGGCCAAAGATGAAGGGCCATGGAATAAAGCTAATCAAGAAGATTGTTTGCAATTGCCTAATGCCTTTTTTGATTATTTGTATACGACAAGAATGGACAATTTTAGATGTTGAAGGAAACATAATCAAAACTCTATGACTTAAGGTGACGCATCAGTCAAAAAGGCTGGCATGAGGCATCATGCTCATTGAGAAGAAAAACGATAGATATTGTTGCTTCCTCAAATGATGTGCCAATTGAAGGTGACTATTGTATGTAGCAATGGTTCATACTCTGCAAACATTGTATATTTTACAAGCAATTGTAGATTTTAATTGGTGCTTGCTTTAATAACCCTTCTGCTTTTTTTGAAATAACTACCCTGCCATCTTGTGGATATCTAGGCTATATCAGCCAGTTCAAGGATAATTTTAGAGACACAATGAGAAGTTTTATAGTGAAAAAAGCTTCATATAGCATCAGATTGCTAAATACGACATAACACATTCATTAAGATGCCTTTTATAGTTATGAGGTTTGACCCTCTTTGAAACAGCTTAAGAAGAACCCCCAAATACCAAGACAGTGAATTTCCAATAGCACCAATACCAACGTGATAAATACAATGTGTCTCTGTATAATCAAGTATTCAACGTTCTTTCAACCACAAGAGGGAGAGCATCAGCTGGGTGTTTTTCCTCCAACCACAAACTAGTGGTCCCCCATAAACCTTCCAACTAGAAGTGGCCCTACCCTTCACAAGGGTAGCAGGTAAATAAATCTGCAAACATATCATGCCATCTGAGAACTAGCGCAATGTACTAACTCTATCACATACAACTCCAAATACCCTCTCACTAAGCATGACAATTCCAAATGACATGCAACCTATCAGACACTATGAACCGACAATGCAAGCAGAAAATTGGATTACTTTGGCCAAAGTTTTATAATACATCATATTCCAATATGGATATGTGCATCATTGTTCACACACCTCTATCTCAATCTTATCAACAAAAGATCTCTTTATACTCACTTAGATACTTCACAATAACATACCAATCTAACTCATAAAATACCACAAGTAAAACCAAGTTTCACTATAAAAAAGATAACCAGTTTTCAACATGTTTTGTTTGAACCACAACATTGTGAGAAAAATATCTCTATATTTTTCCCTTACAAATACATATATCTTAAAGAATGTTATAGCAATACTCATCTCACATCTCAGATTTCATAAACAAATAGCAGAAATTCATACATATATGTTAATATAAATATCTACTTTTATGTGTGTGTGTGTATATAAATATATATATAGGTCTATATAGATATATGTATACATATGTATCTGCATTACACTATAAAGACTGAATTATTAAGATCTTGAAACCAAAGATCACAAACACTCTCAATGAAGGAATAAATATTGAAACCTATCGTTCTATTTACCATTCTATGAATGAAAGGGTACCGTCATTGGTCTTTATGTGGGAATCTATCCACAATCTCAAAACATGGATACATTTACGTAGGACTAAGCACAACCTGAATATGGTCAAAACTCAATACACAATTACTTCTACTTTATAGACAATTTACAGTCCTAAATACAGTCAAATTATTAAACCAAAATTATTTGTATTAGAGGCAACTCACTTATCTAACTATGGACAATATAATATGCTAACTTGTTGTTAACTTGTTACATTCAAGGCCACACACAATCTTGTTTAAAGACTATTAAGATTATACAGTCTCATTACATTCAAGACTCCTCACCAACCAATTTATGGTCTAATGAAATATACTCAAACTCATAATCTTTCAGTCATAAATAGAACTCTACATAACTTCATTTATGGATAATGATGTGCAATGACTATAGTTTCCATTTCTTTGAAAAGTACACACTGTTGTTGTTTATTACAAATTAGATCTCTGACAACTTTGTTTATGTTTGCAGGTGATAACAGCAAGGTAATTATGACTGTCAATAACTTACATTTTCAGACGATATGGTACAACTGCTCAAAATATATATGAATATGGGCTGTGAACCCTTACTTGATTGAAAGTATGGATGCAGTCAACCAAGTAATGATTCATATCAACCATTAAAAGATGCATTTTTGCATTCAAATAAAACTCACTGTTGGGTCTTATAACATCAACTTATATTTACCATTTACAAAGCAAAACATAATTTATGAGGTATAATTAACATCACCTAAATACATATTTTGCATTCACCAATATCCAACATTTATGTGGTCTGATCAACATCAACCCTATATCACATTTTTCTCATAGCAATAGCCATCCTTATATGGGCAAATTTAACTTGACTCAGCACTCTATTATACATAATATTATCATGGTAACGATATGGCAGTTTTTCATGCAAAGCACAACAGTATGATACCATATAAACCTAAATCTATACATTTGACTCAGTTTCTCCAACACAGCCAAGAAGATGCTACTGGCAACCATCTTTACGTTGCTATAAATTGCAGGTATAGTATTTCTACAGCCAGGGTTATATATATATATATATATATATATATATATATCAGACTTTGTATACATATGGTTATACATGTTTATACTCAGTATACACATATATACATATGTATACAAACTTTTAACAAAATCATACAACCAACAAAGTGAAAAGGTCCAAATCAACTTCCATAACCTCAAGCAACAAAAAGTGTAATAGAAATTCTTCTATTAATAACTTATATCCTTGGCGGAGTTAAGGTTTTGCCCTATTATTTCACATACAAATTTTCAAACATGCAGAAAGCTCTTTGCAAATGTTTCCACAAATTTACTCATAGGAAAGCAGAGAGATAAGATAACCAAACTGACTTGGAAATTTCCCTTTCATTCTGTTTCTCTCCTTATTTTTTCTTCCCTCTGCAATTCATCTCCTTCCCCTACAAAACCTAGTCCACAAAATTATGTCATTTTCCTCTGCATTCCTCTTGAAAGTAGTTCCCCACCTTCTCCCCTTATTTTTCTCCTCCTACACCACATCTTCGTATGCAAACTCCTCTCTTTTCTTCCACTCATCCGGAGTTCTGTCCGCTCCAAAATCGATTTTCTTTACATCAATGTCATTTGAGTGATAAGTGCAATGGTGATGAACTCCAAGGGACTTTTTCAATTCATTTAATTCAAATTGAATTTCCCATGCTGCCACTTATGTGGAGTTTGATTTTTAATTTATTTTCAAATTAGGAGTTTACGATTTTTAATTTATTTTCAAATTAGAATAAACACAACCAAATAAAAACTTATTTTTAATTTAGAGTAATATACAAATAATTTCACATAGAGATAAAAAAATAGCACTCCTAATATCAGGATGATACCACGAGGATGACGCCATTAACATCAAGGAATATGATCAAAGCAGCAATATACCAACTTGGTTGACCATAAGGTAATCAAAACAAAATGATGACCAATACACTCTATGAAGGTGAAAATATCGACTTTTGACAATTTAGACACCAATGCCGTAATAAAATAATATTTATTATTTATTTATTAATGCTCAATATTGTACTTTATTGTAAATTATTTAGATAAGATCGTCTTTGATCTTATCTGGAGTTTCTTTTTAGAAATTTCCTGTTTTTTGTATATTTTGTAAACTATTTATTGAGCACATTGCTCACTGTTAATACATCAAATATTTTACCAATTACTTGCATAATATGGTATCAGAGCCAGCAAGCTCAAAATTGAATTTTTAATTCATAAAAAATCTCTCAAGATTTTTTTGTTCTCTTTGAATTAAAAATTCGATAAAATCTTCTCAGAAACTATTTCGAAGATTTTTTTGAAGTTAAAAATTTCAAAAAAAAAATCGGAATTTTTGTGGCTCTTCTGAAAAAAAAAAATTGAGAGTTCTAGTTTCAAATTTTCATGGATTTTCTCCTCTCTCAAAAATCGAAACTCTCTTTCTACAATTCGTGGGTGGATTTTTGGCGGATCTTTGCAGAGATCGTAAGTTTTTTCTGCAAGCACGCGTTAGGGTTTCTAGAGGTCGCGTTTGATATTCTTCTCAGATATTTGGGCGTGATTTTGATAATATTTTGTGCGCATCTTTGGAAAACTTTTGCACGCAATATCTCTGTTCGATCTAGGCACGATTATATTATTGTCGCGTTTTGATTTTTTGCCCGCATTTTCATCTTCGACAGCGCCTGACGGGAGTTTTATCTGCGGTCTGGCGGTGTGTGATCTGTGAACCTTGATCATCCTGCATCTCTGTCGGCGCGGCATGCGAATCTTCTTTCCTAGTGCAACGTGAAGATTTCTAGCTGCGTGTTTATCTTTTATGCCCGCGATTTTTTCTCTTCTGGCATGGACCTTGACCAAGATTTGAAGACTCGAAACATTTGTGATGTCTGCGGACGTTTTTCTGCAAATTTTTTGTACCTTTCATGGCGAACTAGGGTTCCAGAATTTTCGGCTAGGGTTTTGACCCTTTAGATCAAGTAGAAAAATTCTTCTGATTGCAGATTCTTAGTGGGTTTTTCGAGATCTCAACTGTGTTGGTCTCCGATTTTTCTAGGTGCATCGTTTTTCATGCCTTGAATTTTGTGCCAACGGATTTGCATTGTTTTCCATGCCTGAACCTGCCTCATTGTATTGAAACTCATGTGTCGGGTTTTGTGCATCAGCCTCTTCTCAGTACCTCATTTTTTGTGCCTCAAAAAGCGTGAAGATGGCCAGTTTGAACAACATTATGTTGGAGGGCAGTTAGCGGTTCAACGGCAAAAATTATAACACCTGGAAGCAGCGGATGATGACCATCCTTGAATACCGCTGCCTTGATCAGATGATCCTCGGCAATGCTACTCGTCCAACAACGGCAGGTAAGGATCAGGAGAAGTTTGATGAGCAGAATAGTGAAGCAGTAATGCTTATTAAGCTTTCAGTCACTGATGATCAGCTCCCTCAGATTCCACTTGGAAAATCGACTAAGGAGATTTGGGATCATTTGAAGGGTTTGCATGAAACTTCCAACAAAAGTCGTGCGTTTTTCTTGAAGAATATGTTGTTTTCTATCATGATGGATGAGAAGACAACTCTGCAGGCGCTTCTGAACAAAATCTAGGAGATCCGAGATCAACTGGAGGCGATTGGTCGGAAAATGGAGGAAGAAGACATGGTCGTGATCACTCTGAAGAGCCTACCTAAATCCTATGAACATTTCATAGAGACTCTCAACATTACGTCTGCTAATGCTGACCTAAAGTTTCCAGAACTTTGCACTATCCTCTTACAGCAGGATTGCTAGAAACAACAGTTCGGTAGCAGTGCATCATCATCCTCCACAGAGCAAGCCTTTGCAGCTAAAACCTAGCCCAAGCACAAAGGCAAAGGTCGACCTTCGCAACAGAAAGGCTCTAGTCAAACCCCAACCAGCCCTAAGAAGAAAAATATTCAGTACAACTATTGCCACAAATATGACCACATAAAGAAGGATTGTCGTGCACGTTTGGCTTCTAAACAAAAGAAGCAAGGAGGGTCTCAACAGAAAGTGAATGTCGCCGAGCACTCCGAGCAGAAGGAATCTGTCTTTTATGCACTCATGGCAAAAAGGCCTGCAGACCATGTAAAATCCTTTGCTTGGTACATTGATTCTGGTGCCTTGCGTCATTTCACTCATCGGCGTGACTGGTTCACAGATTTTTCCCCTTGCACTGACTCAGTGATTTTTGGAGGAGGCGAAGAATACACAATTGTCGATATAGGCACTGTTCAGGTTCAGTCTGGTGGGAGGAATCTCATATTCCTCAACATATATTATGTACCTGATATGGAGCTCAACCTTCTCTCAGTCAGTCAAATAATGCGACATTCTCCTCAGATGGATGCGGTGTTCAACTCACACAAATGTTCTATTGTAGATCGGGAGACTCACACAACAGTGGTCGTTGGTATAGAGGATCATGACCTCTACAGGCTTGTGGACACAGGTGATTCTCCGGAGTTAGCCATGGCAGCCAAGAATTTTGTTGTCGCCAGTCTTTAGCATCAGCGGTATGGGCACTTGAATGTGCACTATCTCTCTCAGCTTGCTCGGGAGGGACTTGTAGCTGGTCTACCTGACATTCATACTCAGCATCAGGGCATTTGTGGTGCTTGTCAGGCCGGGAAACAGCATCGGGCACCGTTCACAAATGGAGACTCTTGGCGAGCTTCTAAGGTACTTCAATTAGTTCATGTTGATATTTGTGGGCCTATGTCTACTCCTTTTGTAACTGGTTGCAAGTATTTTCTACTTTTTGTTGATGATTTCAGTAGGAAAATGTGGGTGTACTTTCTTAAGCAGAAATCAGAAGTGTTTAATGTATTTCAGAAGTTTAAGGCCTTGGTAGAAAAAGAGTTTGGTTCTTGCATAATAACTCTTAGGTCAAATAATTGGGGGGAATTATGTTCTAGTGCATTCTCCAACTTCTGTGATACACATGGAATTAAACACCAGTTAACCACACCCTACACTCCTCAACAAAACTGTGTTGTAGAGCGACGCAATCGTACGATTGTTGAGATGGCTCGCTCCATGTTGAAACATAGGAGTGTTCCAATTAAGTTTTGGGCAGAAGCAATTTATATTGCTATCTATCTCCTTAATCGGTCACCTACTCATGCCATTAAGGGGAAGACTCCTGAAGAAGCTTGGAATGGTCGAAAACCCAGGATCAGTCATTTGAAATTTTTCGGCTTTCTTGCATATGTTTGGATTCTAGATGCCAAGCGCTCTAAGTTGGATTCCAAGAGCTAGAGACTAATGTTCACAGGGTACAGTGACAACCATAAGGCATACTGGCTGATTGATGTAGACACCGATCGCCTTATCTTCAACGATGTTGTCTTTGATGAAGAATGAGGACCGTTTCACTTTCTTCTCGCCTTTCAAGATTCAGAGGACCAATCCTTAAAGGCTCCGACATTTGGGTGTCCACTCTAGGTTCACCCATGGGAGGGATGACGAAGAGTTAATCTTTGATGATGCTCAACCCGATTTTCCTCCTGATGATTGTGAAAATCCCCCGCCGAACCTTACTCCAGATCCTACAACCTTAGCTCATGTTACATCCTCGATGTTGGCACTTCTACTTCTTAAATGGTGGCTTTAAGACTATCAGTGATCTTCGCCGTGATGAGCTCTTGAGGGTAGATCATCCAGAAACAAGAGCAAACAGCAGTCTACAGTGAATTTTGCTCTCATGGCCAACATTCACAGTGTTTATGAGCCTCAGACATATTCAGAGGCAAAAGGGATACCTGAGTGGGAAAAGGCAATGGAATTAGAATACCAGAGTCTTCAGAAGAATCACACTTGGGTCCTTTCAATCTTCCTCCAGGGAAGAAGCCCATTAGCTGCAAATGGGTGTATAAGGTGAAATACAAAGCTGACGGAACCCTTGACAAGTACAAAGCTCGTCTGGTTGCAAAGGGTTCTCACAAAAAGAAGGCATTGAATATGAGGAGACTTTTGCTCCTACAACCAAAATGAGCACCATACTTCGTCCATTGCCTTAGCAGCCCAGTTTGGTTGGAAGGTCCATCAAATGGATGTGAAGAGTGCTTTCCTCAACGGTGAGTTGAAGGAAGAAGTCTACATGACGCAACCTCCAGGTTTCAAAGTTGTTGGTCAAGAACAGAAGGTGTGCAGATTGGTCAAAGCACTCTATGGCCTGAAGCAAGCTCCTCGGGCTTGGTACATCAAGATTGATAAGTACCTCAAGAACATGGCTTTCAGAGGAGTCCATCTTACTCTAATTTGTATGTCAAAAATATTGGTAATGAGATCCTAATTGTTGTTGTCTATGTGGATGACTTGATCATTACTGGCAGTTCGACACATTTGATCGCTGAGATCAAACAGGATTTGTGCAACACATTTGACATGACAGACTTGGGCCTCTTGCATTATTGTTTAGGTGTTGAGGTTTGGCAAACCGAGAGCAGTATTTTCATCTCCCAGTCCAAGTATGCTCAAAGTCTTTTGGATAAGTTTTGAATGCAAGATTGCAAACCTGCCTCCACACCCATGGAAAAAGGGCTTAAGTTGTCAGCTAAGTCCAATTCACCTGTGGTAGATGAATCATTGTTCAGGCAACTAGTGGGCAACCTCATCTATCTCACTGCCACTAGACCTGACCTCAGTTTTGCAGTGAGCTACATATCACGCTTCATGACAGCCCCCAAGGTTGATCATTGGGTAGCAGCGAAGCGTGTGCTGTGTTATGTGAAGGGCACTTCTGACTTGGACTCTTGTACACTCAGAGTCACAATCCTAACTCAGTGGTTCACAGACTCAGATTGGGTAGGTTCAGTTGATGACAGGAAACAACGTCTAGGTATGTGTTCAGTTTGATCCAAAGGTACCACATACTAGTAAGAAAAGTGAGGGCAATGGCTCTCCCTCAACGTAAGTAGAGTATCGTGGAGCAAGAAAGCAAAGATGTGAGGCAGCTTGTTTCTAATGCTTATGATATGCAAATATTCCTGCTGGTCCACTCCCTTTGTTTTGGATAATCGGGGTTCTCAACTTGTCAAGAATCCTGGGCTCCTTGAAAGAACCAAGCATGTGGAAACTCATTGTCATTTCATTAAGCTGGTTGAAGACGGATTTCAGTTGTTGTATGTTCCGATAGAGGCAACAGCAGATATTCTCACCAAGTTGCTCAATCCGATAAGTTTGTAAAATTCAAGGGGCATCTTGGTGTAGTTGACAGATTGAGCATTAAGGGAGGGTATTAAAATAATATTTATTATTTATTTATTAATGCTCAATATTGTACTTTATTGTAAATTATTTAGATAAGATCGTCTTTGATCTTATCTGGAGTTTCTTTTTAGAAACTTCCTGTTTTTTGTATATTTTGTAAACTATTTATTGAGCACATTGCTCACTATTAATACATCAAATATTTTACTAATTACTTGTGTAATATGCCAATATAACCAACTCTATACGTTCAGATATAGAAATACAAACAAATTCTTACAACAGAAATGGCATCTCCAAAAGCACATGTAATCCTAGTCTATGTGTGTGTAACTTTTCTCGATAAACATAATATGATATGACAACCATCTCAATCTGCTGCCCTCTCCCCCAATGATGCTCTCCCTCCTCGACTGGGAGGGGGAACTAAACTATCCTACATCCACCTCATTCATCCACAAGGTAGTTAGTCCATCAATATTATAATAACATTTGTATTTAATTTATCATAATTCAAATCAATCGTCAATTCATCAAATGACATGATAAGATCACATTAATTTCATTCATCATTTAAAAACTAATATTTATATTCCACATAAACATGGATACATGTCAACATAATCAAATCATGTAACTGTATCTATTCCTAAATTTCATAAGAAAATCATAACTTTAATTGCATCATCTAATATCCGAAAAATCAGTCCTTAAAATGTAACATAATTTAATTGTACAAAAATGGGTTGTAACACTCTGATTCATTAGTAAACTAGTGTCTTACCAGTCGAGCATAGAGTCAAGCTATTCCAAAAAATCACCTAAAGAAGATCATCCTAAATCACCTAAATTGCTACGACGACACATTATAAACAAGGAAACACATCATGTCACAACATTCCTATTGCGAGAACCAAAAACAAAAACAAACATGATCTTTTATGAGTGTGGCCAGAGAGAAACATGATGGATTACACAAAACATTTATAGGCTAAGAAAAGTGGTAGCCTCTCCTTACAAACTGAGAATCCAATTGTGGTAGCATGTACTACTGAACATTGTGTGAAAGATCTATTGCGAAGAAACGCTTAGGAAGACTTTGAGGTTTATGTAGAGAAAAATCTAGGTCAGAACTAATCATTGTTGTATGATTCAAGATAGTCGTCCATTTCATTGAAGTTTATCCACATTTGTGGGAGATAGTTTGTTTAAGTCTTATGCAATTGTGTATCTTCATGACTAACGACCACCTCGTGGTTAGTTCCCTTATCTCCTAGATATTATTCATCCTCTCTAGTAATCATTTTTGGCATTAGCTCACCAATGACTATTGAATGTTCAACACCTTCTTCTTTACTAATATACATGGGAGCTATTGAGGATAATGATGAGTCAAACCTCAAGAAAATTTACTATGTCCTCCATTAATGACCTGCTCTAAAGATATTGCAAGAAAATGTCAACGTCTAGTAATGGATCCTCCATATATACTTTCAATCTAATGCATGCCTCTAGGGCTAAATTATCTTCAAGAAGATCTTGTTCTTCATCTAGCTATGATCCTTCCTTGATATCCTAAACAACAAATCCCACCTCCGGCATCAAACTCTCTATCTCTAGTGAAGATGTCAACTTAAATTGAAGTTCCTCATCATTAATGTTCACGGAATCTACTAGACTTGATGCTAAAACCTCCTAAAAGTGAAAAATATCTTGAACTTATGGCAATAGAGTTAGATGTTGCAAAAAATATCAACTTCTTGGATGAGACTTTCCATTTCTTCAACAAATTACACCTAAATAGTTTGCCCTTCCTCTATTTGGTTTTGTGAAGGCTCCTCAAACAACCCTTCAAATGAAGGAAAAAAGCAACTTGATTCGTCATTTTCTCTAATGTCTTCTTGCTTGTTTACAATAATTGGAATGCACCTTTGCTCCTCAAATGCTAATTTGACCTCATCTTCCTTAGAGAACACAAGGCATACTTGGGTATTATTAGGCTCTTCTTCCATCAATGACCCCCGTCAACCTCAAGGAATAAGTACGCAAAATCTATGATTCTTGTGGATATTGTTACTCCGTTTGTAATTCCATCCATACTTTTTCCTCTTTTGTTTTCTTCTTTTCTTTTGCATCCTTATTTTCCTCTTGCCGATTCTATAAATACATGAAATGATGAAATCATTCAATGAATGACTATCCAAATTATTTCTTATTTTGTCAAAATCAAGTTTGTATTCAATATATCCCATCACAAAGTCGACGTTGGGTTTGTCTATTAGACCACTGACAAATGATAAAATCTGACTAAATTTGATGACAAAACCCTGAAGTGATGAAGATTCTGAGCTAAAACTACTGCTGTCAATCAGACATTCGGCTACAAACATTTGAAGAAATGAAGACCTTGATTTCACTTAGTATGGCACACTCTGTTATAAAAGCCTGCAACATTATCTTTGTGAAAACTTGACCATCCATTATAGGGTGCATGCCTTTAAATGCAGCTGGAATTTTGGATTTTCAAAGACTTGTATTCCCTTATGATGGAGCACACCTATACATTGATCAGCATTATTTCATTTTGTGAAAATAATGTTTCCATTTTAGGGAGGCATGCACCAATCAACTGCCATGCAACTTTTGTGTTTTTTGAAAACTTGCTTCTTTGTTATACAGTGCATGCCCTATTATATCCTTGCAATTTTACTTTTTCAAAACTCACCATCAATCTATGGTTATACAGCATGCCTGTGTATAGTTTGCAATTTTCTCTTTGAAAACAATATTTATCTCCATTAAATACTGGAGACTGATTCATATGTCTGCAATTTGTTAACTTAACAAAAACTTGTTCAGTCCTCATAGAGGTGCATGCCTTTCTACATGGGTCACATTTTCGGGATTTGCAAATTATGTTCCCATATAATGGCACATACTCTATAATGGGCCTGTAATTTTCAGTTTGAAACCCAATGTCCACACTCAGAAAGGTGCACACCAATAAACTGTCTGCAGCTTTTCACTTAGTTGTCTCTCTTCTCAATGGTGTGTGCCCGTAGAAGGCATGCAAAATATTCAAACTTGATTTTGTTTGTCTTCACTCTTGTGTGCGTTAATCTATAGGCTTGTAATTTTTCACTTATAAACTTCCAGATTGCCCTGGCATCAGTGTACTCTCCTCAACTAGATAACATTTTTCATGCCTTGACTAATTTTCGCAACCCCTTCATCATTCAAACTCCATTCTTCAACTTGGTGGATGTGTTTGAAAGCTCTTTTTGTTAGCCCTGAAAAGACACAGATGAGAAACAACAAAAACAACATGGATGACCATAACAAATTTGAAACAAGGTGTTTTTTTCAGTTTTGACAAATTCACTGCTTTCCATAGGCAGCAAACTCATCAAATACAGCGGCTCCAGTACAGCAACAAACATATAATTACCCTCTGACAAAACCAGCAAATTCGTCACAAGCATGTGAATGGTTTTGATCTTGGCATTGATTTGCATGTTTGTGTGCCAAAGGAATGTATGGAAACCAATATCAGTTAATTTGCCTCTTCAAATGAAAACTGTGCAAGTGGATGTCATGGTTGAGCAAGTTTTCTGGACCTGTGAACGACTTTGTAGCTTGACAAGCTCTTGAAGACATGCTAGAGCTTCGTTGGTCATGTTTGAGACCTCACTACACTGTACTTGACTGATTGATAGTGGAGGTGAGGAGCTTTTGGCCCTCTTACTGAAGTTTTCTCTCTGTATAGGGTTCCCCATGGTAACTATTGTTATCAAGGTCATTGACTTGCAGTTCTTGTGTTTTGACTATGTTTTCCATGCTTATTTGTTGATGTTGGTTGCATTTACATGTGTTAAGTGAATATGGAACCAAAAACACTGACAACATGGTCTTCGAGGTGTTTATGACAAGCAACACTTCAAGTATCCATTATTGATGAGCTGTTTGGGAGTATCCCACTTAGTTAATGGATCAGACAAACTTGTTCTGAAATTTGCCTCATTGAACACAAACCTTGTATAGTTCACATCTCAGTGGTAATGGTTTTCTATGATCTTTCAACATTTACTTACTTACCCTAAGGTTCTAAATCATTACTGGTGTCTAAAATGATGAATCATTTCCATGCAAGACAAGAAAACCTCCATTTACATTATGCTCTGTTTAGTAAGCTTAACATCCGAATTATTGTAATGTCTCTCTCCTGATTTGCCCTAGAATTTGCCTACTGTTCACAAATTGCAGCAAATTGGGGTTAGAATTCGTCTTACCAAATAAAATATTTCTTTAATGATGCAATCCTAGGCTTGAATCCTGCAATCGCCACATGACAATATATGCAATATATATATATATATATATATATGCTTACTTATTAGAATTTTGGGAGAAGTGACATGATGGGTCCACCCAAAGCCATTTCTACACCAAGCCTAAGAGGGTGTCTACCACAGCCCTCTCCCTTGGCGGCTTGTACCTGCTTTCCCCATCAATGTTTGAACCCCCTAAAGACACTTGCCATCTTGTGGAATTGGGCGAGGGTCGTAAGTGGGCTCTTTTGGCTTTCTGCGTAAGTGCCCTCTGGTCCTAGGAGCCATTATGGTCAACTCTATAAATCAACTAAATAAGAATCTATTATCCATACTTATATTAAAGCATCATAATTACTTATAAGGCTCAATAATTGCTGCAAGCATCATTATTGCATAATCGTATATATATTATTACTTGCATCGTATGAACTTATATATTTATGTATATATGTAATTATAATTATATTAAACTTACTTCCCTTATTATTGATTTATCCTATGTCTTCATATATCTCTCATTGCACCATCTTCTTATTCACACCTACCTCTTCTTGATATCTGCTCTTTAAATCAGATATAAATCCTTTCTGTTATATTCCTTGATTGACTTCCCATTTGTTCCCTATTGCATTTCTGAATGCAGATTATTCTTTACTTCTGATTTCACCATCTTCTTATTCATTCCTACCTCTTCTTGATATCTGCCTTCAAACTCAGAATATATATATGAATATCCCTTATTTATATAATGAGATATTAGTTGCCTTAATATAAAAATGTATTTCTCATGCCCCTCCCCTTTCTCCTTAAGAAATGATCTTCATTTTATACCTTATATCCCCTAAGAGACATAACCCTTCATAAAGTGTTGCTACCCTTTCAGAGAGATCGCTCCTCTTCATAAACTAAATGTTGCTCATTATTAATTATTGCTCTTTATTATGTAATCACTGCCCCTTCCTTTTAATCCTTAATCGCTGCCTTGAAAAGGTAATCGCTGCCTCACAACCTCTTGAGTAATTGCTTATAACCTTTTATCGTTGCCTTTGGGCTTATTAACAATCGCTGCTTGTAATTATATACTTGTTTTGTATTATTTTATATTTATTATTTTATGTTTATTATTTTATATTTATACATTTTATATTGATATGGTATATATTTATTTTGTATTTAATATTTATATTGCTATATTTGATAATTATATTTTCTTATGATAATTATAATTATAATAATATTAAATGACTAATATTTTTAATATGTATTTTTTTTATTTACTTGCATTTCATTGCTTTATATCTTAGTGTTACAATTTCGGGGACATCACAATTATCTGGATTCTCTAGAAATGAAGTTTGCTCTTCAAATGGCTAGCATTCTATCTCGAGAGAGGGATCTTTTTCATATTGGTTGTCGTATATAAAAAATTTAAAAGTGGGACTGTGGAGACAAGATCAAATGCAATCATCAGCAATCTCGCAATGGCACCCATATGAAAAAGAAATGTATGCCCCCACAAAATTGAGTGAATGACATCTTACCTAAATCCACTAACAATATCCCAGGACATATTGGTTTTTTGTCCTTGTTAAATTCATGTAACCCAAAACTAAATGAAAATTTGACTTGAGGAGACTGTATCATGAATAACTTACCTGCTAGGTAATGCTCCAATAGCGTGGTTTACCATTCCAGTCATCCCAGCTACTCTAGTGGGCTGCCCAAAGCGAACAAATGGTGCCAACATACAAACTAAAACAGCATCGACAACAACGCCAACAAGGAGATCGGCAACATAAAGCTCAAATTCTGACCAGAAGTCCTTTCCTCTCTTCTGAACTTCTGCAAATGTTGCGCAGCAAGAATCAATCAATATCTGCATACCAAATGGAACAGCAGAGCAAAGATGATCAAATGCATATAGTATTATAAACAAAAATTATTAATATTGTTCACCTATAATGTTCATCAGCATAAACTAAAAAGAACCTGTTAAGGAGTAGAGCTAGACCTCTATGGAAATTTTAAATAGAAAACTCGGGTCTGCAAGCATGCGGTTCCGTAAATAAGAGCTTGCACGGATGGCTGCCCCTAGGGGCCATACAGCTTCCTAAACAATGGAATCAAAATAAAATTGAAAAGGGACACAAAGCATCATATGCATGTAATAGGGGGAAAATAACATAAGCACGAGAAGAAAAGCACAAAGGATAAATTTGACATTCATACATACTTGCAAATTCAGGTAACGAGAAAGAAGCAATTTGCGTAAACCTGTAGACTTAGCAGCTTCAGCCATGTCAGATGGCAGAACAGCACCTCTAGACTTGGCTTCTTTGAACACTTCTGCAACACTTAATATAGGTCCATATTCACTTTCATCATCACTACCATTCTGATTGCCCTCATTGTCCCCTCCACCACCTCTTCCTCCTCTGAAGTTCCCATTGTCATCCCCTCCAAAATAGTCTCCACCTGCTCCGCCATCAGCGTTTGGAACATTCTTAATGTCTCCATTAGTTCCTATACTTAACTTAGGTAGGCCAGGATCTCCTCCAGCCATTTCAGTAGGAGTAGTGACAACCTCGGGATTCTCAACAAATTTCGAATCAAAATTCATCTCACATCTAACCATGTGACGCTGTGCTCTTTTAACCCAATGGTGCCCACCTCTATCAAATGAAACTATTTTATGATGTATACCAGACTCAATGGAATTTGTTTTACTTCTAAAGCTTTCAAATCTCTTGACATGAACCCATAAAGGGTTTTCATTTTTCAAGATAAGGGCATTTGTTACTCCTTTCTTGGAAAAATCTTGAAAATTACCTTGCCCTTTGGAAACAGGAAATCCCCTTACTTTAACATGAGCACTTCGACCAGCATTGACAAGACAACTAGGCAGATTTGAAGGTTCAGAAGTTGAAATGACAGAAGATTGCTGACAAATACCAGCTGAGATACCAGCCATTCTGTCTTTAGTGGAGAGATTTCCAATATGTTGTTCCAGTCACCTCAATAGTTGTAATTCTAGAGTTTGAGCTAATATTCTCGTCACAAATTCTACAACTTAAAGTCTCAATCTATATGGGATTATTTGCAAAGGGTTTAATGTAAACGCACAGCGTAAGGCCTCCTGAAATGTCGGCAAATACGATTAGAACAATTTCAACTTCTGCCTTGTGAAGTCAATGCTCAGGTACCACCGAAACTCAATATTCTGCTTCAGAAGCACTTTTTCCTAAAAAACGCCACACAAAAGAAAATTATCAAACTTTGATGATTACCCTTCAAATAGATAACATACGAAAAATTCTCCCGTTATGTTTAGATCCTAACACCATAGAACAATATCATGTAATGCACGGAGAATAAGCATGAAAAACGAAAACAAAGTTCATTCTGAAGTCTCTCAAGGGTAAAAAAATTGATGACATCCAAAATATAATCTTATTCTCTAAACCCAAATGGGATGAACTCAAGTGGGAAAAGCAGAGGCCCGGGTTAAAATCCCCAAGAGATAACAAGGTCGTGGTAACAACTAAGCCGAAAGTTTGTCCGTCAAGAAAATTTTACCAAATGAAAAAAGAGATTCATAATCTCAAAATATTGCACAACTCCTTCGAAATACATATTCTGTGAACCAAACAATGGTGCTCAAAATGAAAACAAACACCACTGATCAATCTGTTATAACATGATCATCAATATTTTAACTGTTAAATATAAATAAAAAACGATAGAAACAAAATATTTTTCGTCAAAGAAGAGCCAAAGAGATCTAACACCCCTGTGTGTTTCTAAACCCTAAATAAAACTAATACGTTAACATCAAAGAAAAAACCAAACAGCTGTGAAAACATACCCCAAATGCACACTATTTTTTGCTCTAAAACCACAAACATAATGTATTTCCACCAAACGAACTGAAGAAGAAGATAAGCTCAGATTTCAAATATCATTTAAAGCCTAAACTCTGATCCCTCTTAAACCACACTAAAACCCAAAAACACCTTAAAAACAATATTGAACAACTTGCATGCGTTTAAACACGGGAAATGCTCAATCTTAACCCCGCATTTTATATGATCTACACAAAACCTTTCCAAAACATGAAATACAGCGTTTTTCCGAGCAAAAAACATATGACAAGAAAGACAAAAACAAAGCCGGCATATTGGACGAAGAAAAAATATGCAGTGCAATGCAAGCCCATCAACGACAAACCTGGAATTTTACTGCAATAAGCTAAACAGGGTACAAAGAAAATATTAAAACCCTGCAAATCCTTCCTCTGCAACGCGCAAAAGATTATAACTGATGGAAAAACTAATCTCTGTTTCGGTCTTTGACTGAAAGCTTCTCTACCACAAGATCACTGTTATATTCAAAGATTTTGACATTTTAACGTCAGGGAGTCAAAGTTATTCGCTTATGATGAAACTAGTGGCCGCTAGAATAAGGTTCTCACTTGCAAGGTTCCCACACGCAAGTGACTCCTATGGTAGGCACTAATATGTTCGTGCAATATCTCAAAAGAGCACATTTTCTTTCTAGCATGTTATTTATTCTCTTATTGAACCAACATGTTATTTATTCTCTTATTGGACCATCATTTCTCGAATTTAAATTGTTTTTGACTTATCTAATTTACTTCCAATTTGAGTTATGGTTAATGTTGGATAGTATAGACTATAAATTAGTAATTAGATTTTATTTGTTTTTCTCTTATTGAACTAATCATCATTTTCATCATGTGTTCTCGAATTTGAGTTGTTTTGTGTGACTCTAATGTATTTCCAATTTGAGTTATGGTTGATGTTGGGTGGTGCAAAATGTAAATTAGTAATTGGATTAATATCTTTAATGGACATTATATTGAAGTTTCAATAAAATCTTGTTAGAGAGATAACTAGATAGTTTTTTTCATTGTCAAAAATTTAATTACATGAAAAATAATATAAAATGTATGCAAATTATTAAATGAACTATTTGTTGAATGGAAATCATTGTAATAATTATTATCATAAAGAAACAAAACAAAATTAGAAGTAAATTTTATGTCATAACAATTTGAATGCTTATTGCAAAGCAACAAAATAATTTAACACGTTCATGTCATTATGATGTTTTATCAAGATTCAACTATTTAGTTTTTTAGGAAAACTCATTGATCCATATTTCATGAGTAGTGATTTGCACAAACCCATCTCTCATGAGCTTGAATGGTCCACCTAGCACTCGTTGCATCTAGTTGATGTTCATAGGGGGTGAAACATAAATACTTCCCAAGAGATCATTCATCCCTATACTACTCTAATTCAAGTGCACTTAACTATACAATTTCTTTTAAGATCAAGTCCACTTAGCTTGCTACTTCATTTGAAAAAAAAATTGCAAGTGATGTGCTTTGTGAACCATTCTATAGAACCCATTTAGCTCATCAAATGACAAGCAAAAAGTGTGTGCCATATGTACCTAAGGACCAAGCCCCCATTTGTGTCTTATAAGTCAAGGAGGTAGTAAGCCCTTATTGACCAACCCAAAAAAAGGCTTAAAATAGCATTAATAGACATGAAATTTCCACAATCCATGTAAATGAATTTGAGTGTTTTTGGTAGAAAATTATGTGAGTATTTTTGACAAAGTTTTAGATCACGCTTCATGATCCATCATCAAGAGAGTAAATCATGTAATTTGATCTTAAATACTAAAAATAAACTATTAGATAGTTTCCCACTAGAAATACTTAAATTCTAAAATATCATGTTATGTTGTAAGTAATTAATTTGATGTTTTACATATTTTAGCATTATTTTGATGGTTAAAATGATAGTTTTAAATTTTTTTTGGCTCCTCATAGTCTAATTCCTTAAAAGTGTGTTAAAAATTCAAATAAACAAATAGCAACAAATTATTTTGCATATAAAACTATAACAATGTTCTTGACTATTATGAACAAAAATATTTACAAAGGTGCTCTTTTTAAAATTGATCAAAAGGTCGAATTGATCAAAAACAAATCAGATTTATAACAAAAAGTATACCATCATGGACAGTCAAACAATTTGGTTGAATCAATATTTTGTGAACATTGCTTGAAACATTCAAAAATTATACATGTGCATCAACCATGACACATGTGAAAAGGCCACTCCTATGTGCAAAAACATTGATCGAGAAAAAGGATGCAAACAAATTAATGCATATGATCATGTGTTAGGGAAGAGGACTCAATAGTTGTGCACCTTAACTCCATGTCCCTTAAGCTTTTAAATGGTTAGTTCATTTTTTGTGAAAACTTCAGCATGTTGAGTCATAGGCAACTTAAGAGCTTAAAGCTATTGTTTGGGATTATGGGCATCAATGATGTAACCACATCAACTACTTTCTTCACCAAGTTGTCGAAAAACACCCCCAAAAAAAGTGAGACTAAAACATGTGCATCAAGGCATGTATTACTAATCATCTTATGTGTCCCCATATGATTGGTTGTTTCTTTAATATAACTTGTGAGAATAGATATTTTTTGTCCATTGTTTAAGTACAAACATGACAACTACTAATGCTTAACTTTACAATTAATGAATAAAAATAAAAAAAGGTTCATTATTGTGTATCACTGTAATGACTATTAAAATGCACTCATCTACAACATACTCTCCTCTAATAGGCCTAAATTTATGGCTCTCCTTAGAAATATAACATTGATTTTTCTAACATGTGAATGTTCAATTTTAACAAGAAATAAATTTCGTGAACCAAAAGAGCAATTTTGTGACAATATATCATCAAAGACCCTCAAAAAGGAAAATAAAAAAGGATAGATAGATTTTATTGCGACACAAATTGATTTTATATGTGATAAAAAACATACCATTTGACTCCTACAAATATTAAGAGAGCAAAAGAAGGTGGAGGGGAGCAGAATGTTACATATCCATACCTATCATACTATATAAAAAAGTATGATTAAGTTAGCAATCATGAGATGGAACGATACATATATTAAGAGAGCAAAAAGAGGTGGAGCAGAGCATAATGGTACATATCCATATCTATCATACTATATAAAAAAGTATGATTAAGTTAGCAATCATGAGATGTAACGATACATATATTAAAGGAAAACAAAAGAAGGTGGAGGAGAGTGGAATGTTACATATCCATACCTATCATACTATGTATAAAAATATGATTAAGTTAGCAATCATGAAATATGTTATGAGGTAGAATGTGGAGGAAGATTGTGAGTAGTAGATTTTACAAGAAATCTCTTGCCATATTTTGTTATAAAAATGCTCACAATCACTATATGAAACATTAGATATTTTATTCCCTACTTCCCTTGGAATAGCTTATGTAGTGAACCTTCCATTAGGATCTGTGTATGGTGAATTAATGCATTAAGAATATTTGATGAGATCATATAGTAGTTGATGACATTGCTAACCTCCAATACCATGCCTTCATGTTGTTTATGTTCTAGTGTAAAGCCCATGCCTAATTTTGAGAGAAGCTAGACCAAACATTTTGACCCATTGATAGTTGCTTTGAATGTGTCGAAGATATACATCATAATAGAATATCCTATAAATACATTGAAAACAACTATATGCCAAAATAAAAGAGGATGATATATCCATTACGAAGCTTTTAAGTTGAGAGATAATAGCTTTGGTTATCTCTATAATTACTTGGGAGAATGTAACAAAGAGAACCAAATCATCAATAAAAAGTAACAATCAAGATGCAATATATGGTACACCCATCCTCCTAATCTATGTAGATCTCAAATGAAGGAGAGCACCCTTGTTTGACTTACATTGAAGTCTAAGTCTCTTACAAAGTTAGAATCTTCTTTTATAATGGTGGTGTTATTAGAGTTTAGGGACTAAAAATAGGTAATGGAAAATTAGGAGCTGAAATTATGCAGTCATTACATAATGAAATATGTCACAAGGTTAGACACATTTTCTTCTCTTCTTTTTTATATCTACATCCAAAATGTTCTCTTATTGACATAATATTTAAGGTTAAAAAATAATAATTTAACAACTACTTAAAATAAAAATGAAAAATGAAAAAGCCCCAAGATGCAAGCTCCAACAAAAAGCTCCTAAAAATTTTAAGTAGTCTTGTTAAACAAAATAAATTGAGCAACCACATAGGACCTTACTTTAAGATAGTGATACCACGTATAATCAAATGGTATGTCCTTAGGTACAAAATTAAAGGCCTTTCTATAGTCCATAAAGCAATAGACATTAACAAATTCTTGACAAGCCTTCTCAATCCTAACCTAAATCATAACAAATGCAAACTCAATTTCTTATCTATTTGATATTATTTATGATTATTTAAATAAGATTATTTTGAAAAATATAATAAATATAATATCAACATATTTTTTATGAATCAACTATGGTTTCTTAAATAATATTATTTTTAAAATGTAATAAATGCAAGTTTAAGAATTTTTTGTTTTCTATCATTTATGACTAGAGCTAAATGATACTTTTTTTTAAATGTTGAAATATTTTTTATGATTGTCCTTTTAATTTCAACCATCAATCTACATATTAGTTGAAGTGCTCCTCACTAAGAATTCTCAACATAATAAATAAGGTAAATGGAAATATTTTTTTATTTAACTGTTTATTTTATATGTAATGTTAATATTGATGTTTGTAGTGTAAAATATTTTAATATATTTTTCTTTTCCATTTATGCCACTTTGTGTTTGTATTTTTCATGCATGGTTATAGTATATTGTTGGACCATTTTTGGGCACCCACTAACTAAAGACCAAATTTAGCACAATGTTGTGCCTCATCTCTCTATTCAAAACTCACCTAACTTAGTTTTTATAAAATTGTCTATCTTGGACTATATCACACTTATGAATTGGGCTCTTTTACAACACTCGCCAACCCAAGTCACAATCCATCTCTAATTAAAACTCACCTAACCCAACTCCCATCATATTATCTATTTTAGACTAGATCACACCTATAATCATGTCCTCCAAATAAAATTACAAGCACATCATGACCTTTATTTCAAAATAAATTTTAAATCTCCAATATGCCAAGGATGACAATCCCAAGCTTAATTGTTGCTTATCAATTAGAATGAAAAAAATTCAAATTACATGTTCAAACTTGTATTTAAAGGAATAATCTAGACCCTTTTATTATCATATATTAATTGAAGGATCACAAAAAATAGTTATTGAGATAATAGACTCGCATATCTATCACTAACATTTTAGAACTCTATTGCATTAACTTCTCTAGTTACATCAACATCTAACTCCACTATCAGTATATGTATATCACCATTAACTAAGACTTTGACCAAGACATGAGTAAGTCTTGAACTTTAACCCTTGCAGAATAAATCCCTAGTGTTTCTTAACACTATCAAATTTTTTCCTTGCCCTGAATATCATTACATGAATATGGTTTTGATAAAGTAAGTTGCATTTAGAGGGTGTAGTACCCTTTACACATGGAGCCCAGGGAGCAAAAAAGAGACCAAGTCCAAAGTTACAGCATTAAGCCTAGACACAACAAACCAACAACAAAGGAAAGACCCAACCAACCAAAACACAGACCCACCCACTTACTTGGTTAATCCCTCCCACTTCTCAATGAGAAGTTTCAAGATATCATCACCAACCCATTTAGGTCCCTCACCCCCAATCTTCTTTTCCACTTCCTCTTCGAGTACCTTAGAGAGAGTGACAGTGGACTTGTGGATGATTTTTATCGTGAAGTGTGTCATCCGAGTAAACTTTTGTTCAAGTTTTTCCACCTGAGCCAGCAGTTTGTTGAAATCCTCATCCTTGTCATTTGCCCCCTTAATCGTCTTCTCTTCCCCAACCATGTGATCTAAAGACTGAGTGGTAGAATCCTCATTAATCATTTTGTTCAATTCTGGGAAGTGACTAGGGCCTTTGACAAATTCCTCCATTTCCTTAACAGTATCTTGCTTACACTCCTTATTGTTGCAGGTCTACTCTGAGTTGTTAGATATCTCATTAATAGGAACCTCTTTCTTATTTTTAGCCAACTTGTGAGACCTTCTAACATTAGTTTGCTCCATCCCAATGTCCACACTAGCTGTCACCACAATATCACCTTTAGAATCTTTGTCTGCAGGGCTCCTTCCCTTGGTGTCTATGATCGACACCTCCACATGACACAGGGTGTCCCTTTTGCCCTTGGTCTTGGTTGTTGGTTTGTTTTCCTTCCTAGTGGGGGTTTTTTGTCACTCACAAAGCCCAACTTCACCTTATACTGGGCTAAACCCACCCCCCTTCTTTTTTTTGGTTAGGGGTTTGGATTTAGGCTCATGTTTGGGTTCATAGTCCACAATGGGGTTCTTCCTTTTTGGTTCAACTGAAGTAGCAAGGGAAGGTTTTTCTGGGGAGTAGTTGAATGGTTCTTGTTCTTCAACACAAACAACAAAGAGGGTTTGGGGGGCAAAGGGCCAAATGAAAATGGTAAATCTGAAGCATAATGCCTTGGTGTAATGGTAAAGGTGGCTGCTTATCAGGGTTTAAAGCAGCAAAATCAAGGGTTTCCTTAATCAAGCTTTCCAGGGAGGAAAGCAAAAAAAAAGGAAAACTTATAAGCATCTTATGCCTAATATGGTTAAATAACAGTAGACTTTAATTATCCCCTCTAAAGTAACATACTTCATTATAGCTAAGAAAACCTGATCCCATGGCTTTTGCAGTGACTCCCTTTCTAATCTTGTATGCTTCTTGTCTTGCTTCTCGTTCTCCCGGAAGAAAGAATTAAGGCTCTCTAAATCTTGCACCTTAGTGTGCTTCTTGAGCTTCTAACCAATGCAGGATAGGCTCATTGCCTTGACGATAACTTCCTCGTTAATTTCAAAAGAGATTCTACCAATAGTGACTCTCATGTCACTCCAAGAAGTAGCGAATTGTGTCAATAGCTTCTCATCGTGACTCACTAGGCACTCCATAAGAGGAAAAATTTCTCCCTTCACGCAAATGTGCCAAACAATATGGTCTTTGCAAAATTCATCATAGGAATTAGGCTTGGTTTGAACCCTGTTGCCACCCATCTCTTCACACCGAACAATGAAACTTACCCAAGATAACAGAGTTAGCAAATTTTCAAAATGGCAATAGGTAACCTTTACCACCCATTTATTGCCATCACCAAACCAAGAAGGAGAATAATGCCTAATTAAGGCTTCTAGATATTCACACGAGTCGATGGTCATTTCCAAGATAATTATGGTTGTGAGGCCATAATAAATCTTTCTTAAGTACATCAAGCTTAAGCTAAGAGCCATAATAACTTTGGGTAATTATTAGCCAAAATTTTGGCAATAACTTTGGCCTTACACACATTTCTAAAAATTATGGTCGCGAGGCCATAATAAATCTTTCTTAAGTACATCATACTTAAGCTAAAAGCCATGATAACCTTGATCGGGTAATTATTAGCCAAAAGTATGAAGATAACTTTGGCCTTACACATGTTCCTAAAAACATGCTTTTCATTGTGGTACTTTTGACAAGACTACCCATAAATATTTTGAAGAGCCCAACCATTCATCACCATCATTTCAAAACACCGCCCAACTTCCTGCCTATTCCTCTCCACGTCATCCTGCTTGTTCCGCATCATCAAAGACCCAAAGGTATGGTGCCACATGTACCTGCCCAAATCCACAAAGTTAGCTTCCATCATTAACAGTAATATTTTTTTGTTCATCTACGATAAATCCTTATATATTCATAGGGAGGACCCCTAGTATTCTCCAACATTTGGATAGGATCCATAAAGAACCAAGGTTGGCCAGAGAATCTGCCACCTAATTGCCCTCACAAAATATGTGAGTCAGATTTTTCCTTTCTAGTTTAGAAATCAAATAATTTTATGTCCAAGAGTATATCTCTGATACTCCACCCATAACAAAGACTATGATTAATAGAGTCAATCACCGTCTTGGAGTTACCTTCAATATGCAGTATTTTATACCAAGAGTGACAACAATCTCAATGCCCTTGAGCAACACTCTAGCCTCCAATGTCATAGAATTCTATATTCCAATACCACCAGCATACCCTACCACTAAATTTCCCTTGGAGTCCCTAATAATGCCTCCAATGCTAGCCACCCCAGGGTTCCCTTTTGTTGCCCCATCAAAGTTAAGTTTGTGCCAACTAGTGTATGAGGGTTTCCAAACTGTGTTAAGTCTAGCTAGAGATTTAGAGTTATCAAAGGAGTTGATCTCCAAATTTTTGTTCCATGAGCTTTCCATGTTGATCTCCCACATTGTAGGAGCTTTTTTGGGGGTTCCAATCGTATAAGGATACATTCTTAGATATAAGTTTGAGCCCAATGCCAAACACCTTCTTAGGGATTTTTTCAACATCTTTGAAGATTTGATTGTTCCTCTCTTTCCACAAACACCAACAAAAGATGGTTAGGAATTTGTTGTTAGATTTCATTAGGGAGAGGATGGTGAAAAGGGCCAGACCAACTTTCTATAAAACTGTCAATGTCACCATTCATGGTCCAATGAATCCCCAATTTACCAAAAACCAAATCCCAAACTTCGGTAGCAAACGGGCAGTGGAGTAACAGGTAGCCAATCTACTACTCATTATTCTTGCATAACATGCATCTATTCAGGATTTGAAATCCCCTTTTCCTTAAATTATCTTAAATTAGAATCCCGTTGTGACATGTCGTCCACCAGAAGAAGTTGATTTTTGGTGTTAAATGTTTGTTTCAAACCTATTTCCATAATTTGGTTTGATTTCCCTGGTTCGACAACAAACTATAAGCCAACTTAACAAAGAGGTTGCCCTTGCATTCAAAAACCCAATAGAAAGCATCCACCATATTTGAGATGGGAATTCCAGTTAGGGAGAGGATGTCCTGTAGGGTCCTAACCAATTGCCTTAACTCTAGGGGAGGTTTCCCTTGCATTCCAAAACCTAATAGAAAGCATCCTCCATATTTGAGATGAGAATTCTAGTTAGGGAGAGGATGTCATGTAGGGTCCTAACCAATTTCCTTAACTCTGGGGAGAGGGGGTAGCACAATTCCAACATTTTCCACTTCCTAGAACCATGAAGACCACAAAGGTGGTCATTAACATTTTTTCCAAAGTACAGCCTTGCAGGCCCCATTAGATTCTTGAAATCAAATTGGGAAAGGGGAATTTCAATCAACCAGGGGTCCTCCTATAAACTAATGTTGCTACCATTCCCTAACTTCCATCTTAGACCAGAGTGTAGCAAATTTTTCATCTTGTAGATATTATTCCAAACCAATGAACCACTAGAGTGTTCATTTGAGAGACACCTGATTAGGGGGCAGTTGCTTAGGTACTTAGCATTGATAAGCCTACACTAGTCGTTTGTGTTCCTTAACTAGTCCCATCCAACCTTTGCAAGCAAGGCTTTGTTGGTAGGTTGGATTTTCCCTATACCTAGCCCCCCCAAATTGAGGAAGGCATACCTTGTCCCAACTAATTAGAGCCAACTTATTTTTCTCCTCTGCACCAGACCAAAGGAAGTTTGTTTGGATTTTTTCAAATTTTTTCACTATGTATCTAGGAATTTTGAATATAGATAGGAAATAAACTAGGATGCCTTGAAGGGAAACAATAAGGAGTTGAAGCTTACCAGCATGACTAAGAATTGAGCCTTTCCACCTGGCCAATTTCCTTTGAACTCTCTCAAGGGTGGAATTCTAGAAGGTGGGAGTGACTTATTTAATAGTAAGAGGAAGACCCAGGTTCACAAAAGGAAGGGACACACTCATACAGCCCAGAACAATAGTCACTCTAGCCTACAGAACATGAGTGTTATTAAAGAAATAAATCATGCTCTTGTTGTAATTTATACACTGGCCTGAACAAGCAGCGTAGTTGTTAAGGATTTTTTCCATTTTCTCACTTCCACAACTAAAGCTTTTCTAAACAAGACAGTATCACCAAGAAACTATTGTATGACAGTCGATTCCAGGGTGGTGGCAGGTTTAACTCCCTTTATAGAGCCCTTTGACAACATTCTAGCAACATTCCTACTTAGAACATCAACAACCATTATGAATAGTTATGGGGATAAAGGATCACCCTGTCTTATACCTCTCCTTACATTAAAGAATCCATGGGAACCCCATTAACCAAAACAAAATATTTCATAGTTGTAGTGCATTCCAAAATGAGGTTAATCACACTCTAATTAAATCCAATCTTAGCTAAAACTTTAGGTAGAAAACTTCATAGGACTTTGTCATAAGCTTTTGAAATGTCAAGCTTAAAAGCCATACTAGCACTGTTACATCTGTCCATGGAGTACATAATTTTGTGAGTGGCTATAACAGCATCCATGATATGACAACCCAAGACATAGCCTTTTTGGCTTGGACTAATCATTTTTTTCTAGGAAAGGTTTTAGGCAGTTCACCAGAATTTTGGAGATCTTATAAATGGTATTACATAGGTTGATAGGTCAAAATTCGGCCATGGTTTGCAGGGCATCATTTTTAGGGATGAGAGCTAGGAAGGTGTGATTCAGCTATTTGAGCAGTTTTCCAGACTTAAAAAAATCCTTAGCTACAAGAATTATTTCCTCTCCAACAATGTCCCAAAATACCCGAAAGAAAGTCAGGGGGTATCCATCAGGTACCAGAGCCTTGTAGGCACCCATACTAAACACATCCATCTTGATTTCCTTTGGAGTGACAACACCAAGAATATTATCATTATCCTCGTAAGATGGAGAATTAAGGGTCACAATAGGCTTAGATAAGGCGTTGGAAATAACTAGAGGCCAATAGACCAATTTGGGTAGGGGTAGTAACTTCACCTCCAAACTCATCTTTCAAATTTTCTATCTGGTTCCTTTTCCTATTCTTGAGGACCAAAGCACGAAAGAAGTTTTTTGGTCACCCTCTTTCAGCCATTGAACTCAAGACTTTTGCTTCCAGAATATCTCCTCTTTTTTCAAGACTTTTTCCCATTCCATGCATTCATCTCTTTCCATTGGAAAGTCACAGACTTGTTAACACAAAGATTTGCACCCGAAGTTAAGCTGAAAAGCTATTAAATCCTGTGCACATGGGACTATTCTAGGCTGTGGGTATCCTATGGTGAGAATAGACCTCCAGGTTTTGGGCTGGTTCCCTTTGGATTTTCTTGTAAAACTGGTTTTAAATAGAGGTAAAGGATAGAAGGATAAAGTAAACATAAAACAGAAAAGTAAGGTGATTCACCAATTGTCAAAAATGACTTGCAACTTTGATAAACTTACAAAAAACTCAATAAAGCTATGTGATCACAACTCAGAAACTTATGCCTGCATAAATGATTCTAAGGTAAGGCTTAAACTTATGCTAAGAGTAAGGAAAACAACAATGTTTTCACAGAATCCCTAAACATGAGGCTTAAAGCACAAACTGAGACTTGCACTATGACATAATATCTTATGCATTCAACATTGAAGGAATTGATAAAATAATGAAAGGATTCAATATTTAATCATGTAACTCACAACAATTACTAAAGAACACAGAAAAATAGAGAAGGAAATAAGCTTCTTTATTGAGAAATAAGAAGTATCTGCATTACAAATCTGTAAATCTCACAAGAAAATGAGTTACAAAATGTGAATAATGCTCTCACAACAATCTCCAAATCAAGAACTAGAGAAAATAAGAAAGAAGAGGACTTATAGAAAAGGCTCTCAAAATTCAAATTTGAATTTTGGCTCCAAGAAAAATGTGTTGTCCTTCCTCTCCTCCAAACAAGGTATGCAACTGAAGATGATCCTCCAAATATGCAAAAAGAGTTGTCAAAACTCAAATAACTCCAAAGGGTCATATGAAACTGTAAATCCCTCCAAAAGAGGGTCATAATTGAATGTGAACTCCTGTTTTATGCCTCAAATCACTCATTGACTCAAGATAAGTCCAACTGAACTCAAAACTGAAGTCAAATTCCTGATTTCCCTCAACATGTTGGCATATTTTCCTGAATCATCACCATGATTTAAGCAAAGCTTTAAGGCTCACTCCTTTGACCAAATCCAATAATTTGAAATTACATTCAAATTAATTTGCATTTCAAAATATCATTTATTTAAAAATGATTTATAATTCATCATTTTTAAATAAAGATTACAATTTCTGAATATAATGCAAATAAAAAAGACTTCATCCAATTAAAATATGTATTATAGGCATTTTATTTTTTGCATTGGAAGATAATATTTATTTAAAAGTGATTTATAATTGATCACTTAAAATAAATATTTACATTTAATGGATGCAAAAAGAAATTAAATCAAAAAATGAAAAGACTTAGATGATAAAGTCTTTGAAGAAATTGAAAGAAGTTTCCTTAGGCAAATAAAATGCCACGACCATGATGAAGGAATAAAGTTTTTCAAATAAAAATTAAAGGCAAAAAATGCCTTGACTCCATCGAATATTCTTTAGGGTATTCAACCCTAAAATGAATGTAAAGACATTCATTTGATATCATTTTTCTTTTCATATTCTGGAAGCTTCTTGGAAAAGTGCCGCCATGCTCAAACCCTAGCCACGTTTTTGCTGGTTTCCACTATATTTCGAGCCATTTTTTTGAAGATTCTGGAAGATTTATGGCAGAAATACGAAGGTAAATATAGTTGTTTTCAAATCTGGAAGAATTCTTTCATTTCTGAAGCTTTTTGGAATACTTTTTAAAGCCTACAGGTGCAACCTTTTGATACTTTTTGATGGTTTCTCTGTCAAATTGCTTTCTGTATTACTTTTTGTCTTTGGCTGCCATGAACGTCTTTGTCTGAGATTTTTCTGTTGGAGAAAAATGTGGGAGACAGAGTTGTGCGTGGTTTTGAAGAACTCCTTTACATACAAAAATTTGGCTAAGCTTTATTATACCTGAATCTAGAAACTTTCATTGATTTTAAAAGCTTTTGAAAGCTTTTACAGGGTGCGGTTATACATATTTATGATATTTTTCTTTATGAAACTTTTGTATTGTTTGTGATTTTTATTCAGCCGCCATGGATAACTTTAGCTGAGCTTTTAAATTTCTTCTTTCATTTTCAATGCTTGACTTCTGTACATTTAATGCTGCCATTTTTTTTCTTTCATTTCGAGCTCAAGATTATTGTAAAAATCTGAAAATCTTTGTTGTATATTCACCTCCCATCCTGTAGCTGTAGCCATGCATTTTCATGCATCTGGGTATTTGATTTATTGTCGAATATTACTCTATATCTTTCTTGGTGACAAATTCCTCCATGAATGGCCACGGTTTTGATTCTACTCCATCTTCAGAAAATACGCATAATGGCCGGCTTGTTACTTGAGTTGGATTTCACATATTCTCATAAAAAATTTATGCTTACTTGCTACTGCAAAATGGGTATTTTGATATGAGCCATACAAGGAATAAAAACAACCATTCATTACCTCTTTTCTAGCTTGCAAGGCACTGTTACCATAAAATCTTACTGAGTAGCAAATAAATTTCTCTTATGTGTTTTTCTGGAAACTCTATGCTAAACAACACGGCTTCAAGCGTTTTATGGAGTAATTTTTTTGTATTGGCTTTTCTTGTAAGTCACCATGAATGAACTCTCTGGCCAAGAGTTTTAGCTCTGTTTATATGAGAAAACCTTATAATACTTCTGAGGGTTTACCATACTGTTCCCATGCTACTCTTGTTTCATGCATTTGTGTCTGTTTCATGGCTGCTTTTCATCATTTAATAATGATTTTTCTGTTCTATGCTCTTTTGATGATGTCTCTTGATTATCAGTGTGATAATACTCTGTTTTATAAAGTTGATTGTTGCTTTCCAGATATATAGGATTGTTATCTAATTTTTTGACTATTATGTTAAAGCATTATTAACTGTTGAAAACTCTATTTTCATGAACCCCTACCTGTATTCATGGTTTTTGGCAATTAATAACATGACTGCCCTACTAATTGTAGCTCATTTAGCTATTTTTATTTTGACTATTCTTGCTGATTGTAGATACTATCTCCATTTGAAACCGTTATGAATGATTCATTAAAGTAACTGGGCACAATGTTGATCTCTTTTGTTCTATAATGCACAAAGGTATTAGAATGAGTTGGGCTCAACCCTTATGGGAGCCACATTTTACACCACTCATATTGTAATCTGATAATCAGTAGCAACTTTAAATTTCCTGTTTCTGCACATGACACAAACCAGTTAGTAAAAACGATAGATTCAATGGTTCCTTTTGATGCTCTGTTTCTCAAAGTTAATCATTTGGCGAATGCATCATAGAATGTAAATTACATTTCTTGGTAATGTAGGGATAAGATGAAATGTGATTCCTCATTGCTCTAACATTACCCCTCACAATTTTGCAGGTAAACCTTAGAGCTGGAGTTGAAATTGATGTTGGAGCTAAAAAAGATCAACGCAGCTACGACAATGATTCGTCATTCCAGGAAATGACGAATCACCTTCTCACCTTATTGTTACATTACTTCCAGTTGTGTAATGCATGTTTTCTTTCATTCAACATTTGATTAAGAATCAAAACAGGCTACTCCCACGGCTTGTGTGGGATTACTGAATATTTTCTCTCAATAAATCAATATTCAAAAATATGTAATGAGTTATGTATTTTTCTTGAATCCATCATTTACATAATCTGAAAAACATTGCAACTGCTTAAAACACAAATTTTGTGATCAATAAGAGATTTATTTCTGCTTGTTAAATCTGCAATACTATTAACATAAACAATCACTGTAAATGATTGATTCAATCTGATTCTTTGCTCTCCAAATGAAACCTTATTCAACATTTGATTTGCTAGGATTGTTCATCAGTTGATTAGAACTGTTGAATACTTTTAGCCAAACAATCCTAAATATTCCTTCTTTGAAAGCAAAGGTTTATGGTATAATCAGACATAAAAAAAAATTGTATCCCAGCAAATAATTCCCTCTAAGTTACACTAATTTATGCGGAAAGCATAAAATAAGCAACAAGACTAAAATCTCCCTCCTCCATCCTTTTTTTGTGTCATCTTAAGATTATTAGAGATCACTCTTTTCTAATGGAAAACATCTCCAAACACCCTCTTGTTCCAACCTTCAACTATGTTTTTGATATACTTGATTTTATGGAATACCCTAAACATGGGGGATCCATGTACAGGGATATTCCACTGATCAACATTTTTATTCCTAAAGTCTAAGTGGGAATTCCACATGATCTCAAACTGAAAGGGAAAAGGACCAACAACAAAGTGATCATTCAAGACTAGTAGAAGAGGGTTATGGTCTGAGACAATCTGGGGCAAAGCCAATAGATTGGAGTTAAGTAAGGTCGTCCAATTAGGAGAGAAAAGGAATTTGTCAAGTTTGACCTGGATTAGACTATCCCCCATTCATCTATTAGTCCAAGTAAATTCCTACCCATGTAAGTTAATGTCCACCAACCCCATATTACTTAAAAAATCAGCTAAGTCATCCATAATATCAGAATAGTTTGTCAATCCCCCACTCTTTTCTGAAGGGTATAAAGGAGAGTTGAAGTGATCTCCTACCACCAACCAGTGAGCCCCTCTATTATTTTGTATCCAAACAGTGAGATCCTTCCAAAGGGATTTCCCTGCATTCCTTATATTGGGGGCATAGATGTTAATCAAAAACCAAGAAAAACTAGAGTGAGAGAAATGGATTCCCACACTATTCCTGCTTTGGAATATTTTAGAACCAGTTAGCCTATTAGGATACCACATCACAAACAAACCACCCAAAGCCCCATCCACATCACTACAGGAATAATGAGCATTCAACCAAATGTACCTAGCTATGTGTTCAAAGTTTTTTTTTTTCATTTGAATTTCTTGTAACATCAATACATCTATCTTGTGTTCCCACACATAATTCTTCAGAGCCAATTGATTGTGGGGGCTATTTAGCCCTCTCACATTCTAGGATAGGACTTTCATTTAGACACTTTCTTTGAGGACACTTCCAATGTCCTTTGTTTTATAATAGCAATCTCTTTGGGTGTCTCCCTATTTCTGATTTATCGTTGGTTGGGTCTTCCAAGTTTGGAACCCCCCTACATCTACTTTCTTTTGTTTAGCTTTCTTCTTTGGAGTTTTCCAACCCTCATCTTCATTGGATTGGCCTTGTGACAGGGCAACAATATCTATCTGTCTCGATCCAAAGGCTTCCCTATCAACTACCATGCTCAAAATTTCACCCTCTTCTACATCCTTAATCAAATCATGGTTAGGGGATAGAACACTCACCATCTCTACCAATGGAGCCACTAGGGCCTCCAAAACACAATGTAGCATTGGAGAAGACTTGTCCAATAAAATTTTGCTGGGAGAAGTCACACACAACACTGATGCAGGGTCAATAGAAACCATCTCTACAAACAGAACCTCAGGGACCACCAGAATAGAAGGCCTAGATTTGGTTGAGGAGTCAATGATATTAAGGAGATCAAACTTGAAAGGATAGTTGTTTGTGAGGCCATCCACTGGGGGTTCACTAGGACTGGGGTTATATTTTATAGTGGACTTACAGTCTAAAATAAGATTCCCAGGTTTAGATGAATATGTTATACATATGTCAAAGATCTAATTCTACTCAATATGAAACCATGCAAATTTGGATGAGATCATGCCCCTATATAGGATCACTATTGCAATTATTTCTTATATTCTTATCTCTTCAAGACCCATTCATCATGATATTATAAAAATTAAGCTAGTTCTACATCAAATTACAACCTTTTATCACAACATCACATCAATCAAATTTCACATTCAATCAATTTCAAGTTGTGCAACTATAATCTGATTTCTATTTTAGTGCACATTTGAATTCAAATTGAGTAAATTTACATAAGTTATATATCAAGTATGTTACTTATATCTTTAATTGCTTCATTTGTTTGTTACCACCTTAAATATATTTGTAGGGTCTTTTTTTTCTATACATTTTATTGAACCTATAACTTCCATGACTCTATTTGTTGATTTTATAAGTTTCAAATAGGTGCATGATCTAATTTTTATCATTATTTTTTAACTTTGTTTACTTTTTGCATGTTTAATGCTTTGCCTAGGATTTGAACTTAGTTGATTGTCATATTTTAAGTGCCACCTAATTATTTATGTTTCATTGTTAAATATTTTATAAGGGATTCCAATCAACTCTTCCTACACATCTTAGAGATCTTAATATGTTTACATAAATTGGTGCATCAAACCCTTCATTATTTAGAGATATCATATACCTTTTATCAAAAATAGGGTGCTCTATGTTTAGAGATACATGTTCAATATTTTGCTAGCTTATCATTCCTCCTAGATCTTGTACTTGTGTATCCTTTTATGTGGAAGTAATTCTAATCTAAATTTGAACAAGGAATTCAAATTACAACATCTGGTGTGAGTCCATGCAGTATTGTAGAAGTTGGATAAATTGGAAAAAACTTGTGACAATGAGTTGTGAGCCTTCAAAAGTCTCTCTTATTTTATTTACAACAAAATATATACAGTTACAAGAAGTTGAACAATCATCACACCCTCTAGAATCCAAAATGAATAGTTAGGTGTGAGAAAACAAACAAAATTAGATTTTTTTCAAATAATATGTATAATTGACTACTCCAACTTGGCGGGGTCATAACTTTTAGCCTTGTGGATGAAATTTGTATTTTTATGACATCAAATAGATATCCAAGAGCTTTAATTTCAATCCCTTGAAAATAAATCCTTTGGCAACCATTTCAAAAGATTGACAATGATCTTGACCCCAAATTCCACGCCGAAGGCCTCCAAAAATGCAATTTACTAAAATGTAGAAAATACTGAAAAAAAATGATTTCTTGATATTTTCCATCTCTACTTGTGCCAACACCGCTCAAGTGCTCCAGATCAACTTCACTTTGTTTTTGTGTGATTCACAATGATTACACTCCTCACATGAGATATCATAGAGATGCATCTAGAGACGATGATACTTCGTCTTAGTTAACTATTTTATGGCATGTTGTTAGACCTAATAATGATGATATGTACCTCATGCCACTCATGATAGTCCTCCCTCTATATATTTGAGTGGTCTTGTGGAATATTAATGACTTTTTATAGTGAGGAGCTTAGTGACACTTGCTTGATGATGAGCATTATTTATCCTCTCCTTCATATGATATAATTGGTATTTCAATATTTCATGAGAGATTGTCACATGTTATAGATACTGTTATCAAATACCTAATGAGTGATGACTTTTAAATGATAATAAAGATGCATCTTCACTTTCAACTCATTTCTAATTTTACATTATGAGCATATACATAGTGATGATATGTACTTAATAAATATAATTAGAAAAACTTCAATGATGAGCTCTTATAATTCATTCATTGCACTTTGACATGCATAAACTACTTCACTTTTGGTCTTAAAGTATGCTTGTCTAGTGCTTCTCATATTTTACCTACTAGTGCCCATTCCTTAGGAGAACTCAGACTCATATATGCATCATGTTGACAACATTTTTAGATGTTCATGATCACTCTCATATGGATCGTTTTATATATTATCACAATGTATCCTTTGAGAACTATGAAGTACATTATTATCATAATACCTTACACATTAAAGCTTTCAATACGAGAAAATATGTGCATTAAGCATACATAAATAAGAATGACTTATCTTATAATTTTTACTAAGGTTATGTGAAGATGATGTGTAATCAACTAATGATTAATTTCTTACATTTTTTTCCACTCACACATGACATGGATACACATGAGGATATAGGGAAAATTATTTGTGATGTCATCTCTAGTATGATGATTTTTCCTTTTTCCATTTCCCACAAAAAAAAATTTAATGGGTCGAATTTCTATGTATTTCATGCTAGTGTAAGGAATTTTTTTTTTAGTAAGTATTTTCTTGCACTCTTCATAGATGTATTATCCTTTTATTCTATTTTTATCTTTGATTTATATTTTTTAATATAATAGCTATGTTTAACTATAAAAAATAGTGTTTTAATGCATTAAGTATAAGTACTCAGTCACTATACATAGGGGATCAATTTGAAGTGCTTCAAATATATTTTGGGTGGGTTGTTTGGAATGTATATTATACTCACATTGATTTACAAGTGTCATGGGAGGCTTTTTTTTTTAATTACACCTTTCATATTTGTGTGTATTTTATTTGTAAATCCTTTGCTTAGTTGTAAGTACTTTTTTATTGGGGATTCTTGTTTGGTCCTTTTTGATCTTTTACACTCTTTCTTCATTGCCCTAATTCATTTTTTAAACATAGTTTCATACATGTATTTCCATATTTCTTCCTATTTATCATTATGGAGGTGTTATGTTATGGTTTATGTTTATTTTCTTTCATTTTAAGTGGTTTATGTACCAAGTCTTTGTTCTTATACAATAGGTAGATGCAACGATGGGATACTCACATATATTGGTGAGATGCAATATGCACCATATAGACACTCATTGGATACCTTTTTTATGGAATATTCTCGCTAGATTTCTTGTTTATGAAGTTTCCTTCTTTAATTATACCCATTATTAGATTTTTTTATAGAAGGCACCCTCTTCAATAGATTTCATTTATGAAATTGTTAGCATTGTTTTATTTGCATCTTTAAAATACTTTATATTTGGTGTTGTTCAAGTAATGTTTCTATGTCTTGCTCATGCATGGCTTTAGCTCTCTTGATCCTAATATTTTATCTTGAATTTATTGGATTCATAACTCTCTTTGAACCTAATCAAGTTTGGACATTTCTTTGATCCCAATTTTATTGGATATTCTTCAAGTCTACACAATGCAATTGGGTATCGCAGGAATTTTGGTCTAGCCTGAGCTAGTGTGGAGTAAAAAAATAGGGTGCCTCCTTCCCAACATGAACGCAAGTGAATGGTTCAATCCCGTGAGAACAATAGCTCGGCAGGGGCACATAGCCCATGAGCACACCAACCCAGCAAGGGATTGGAACAACACATGCCTAAATGCTTGTCTCATGGCATGAACACTGTTAGCAACCTCAATGTTATGGTTCAAGCTTGTGAACATATTGGATCAACAAAGGCATAGTGTTTGTGATCACAATGGCCTAGTGGAGGTTTGAACCCTAGTGGCCACAACAAAAACACCACTACTTTACCATCATACTATGGGATGAACCCCTATAACAATACAATTGTTATTTGGTGGATGTATCAATAATATCTTTGTGTAGTAATACATATTCCATCAAGTAGGGTTATCTTTAGCCTTCTCTTTTCTCTCGTACATTGAGGAGTCTTTCCTACAATTTTTCTCTTTTTCTCTATATTTGAGATATTTTTTATGTACATGGGTACCTAACATGGCTGTTATGAGACTTTTTCCCCATGGAAGAAAAAGAAAAAGAAAATAGAATAAAAGTAAATAAATAAATAAGTAAATAAATATAAGAACTAATGTAATAGTTCAAGAAAAAAAATGTAATAAAATAATAATTAGAGTTTTCACTTGGGGATCTTGGGGAATAGGGTTTCAAGGTTAGCGGTGGTTTGTGAGTGATGGGGCCGAAGGGGCACTCCTACAGGTGGGTGTCAGCACAGGGGAGTACAAGTCGTGCACTGGGGGCAGTCTTACTCCACCAGTGAGAAACTGACAAGGACCATTCCAGCAATAGTTGGGATTTCTTTTGCACATTTCCACAATAAGTATTAAAGCTTAATAAATTATTTGAGCAATAAAGTGTTTAAGTCTTTTAAGTTTATTAAATTAATAATTTATTTACGCATGCTTGAATGTACTGAGCAGAATGGTTAATTAATTTATTATATTCCATTTAGTTGTAAATTTTTAAATACTATATTATTTTCTTAGCATAAAAAAGTTTTTAAAGTAAATCATGAAATCTTTTTAATTACTGCATTTTAAATTGGAGAATTAGTTGCATTTCATTTGGTATCAGAGCCTTTCCGGTCATCAATTAATTTCGTTGCATTTATTTTTGAAAATATATATACATATATATAAAACAAAAGATTAAAAATAATAATAATATTAAATAGATATATTAGATTTTATAATAGTTGAAATTGATTCTTATATAGATATATATTTTTTTATCAATTATTTATTATGTTCAAAAGTTAAATAAATAGATAAACTAGATTTTATAATAGTTTAAATTTATTCTTGATTTATTTATCAATTATGCATTACGTTTAAAAGGTTAAAATATCTAGGTTAAAAAATATAAGGATATTTACTCTTTTTAAATTAAAATTTTAATAATAAAATTACTCATTTATTTTTAACCTTTCAATTTCTTTATTCACAATTTGTTTCATCATCTAAAATTACTCATTTACTTTTTACTTTTCAATTTCTTTATTCACAATTTGTTTCATGGAATGATTCTTTTAAATTCAAGTTAGTTATAAATTTTCACGGGAAATTAATTTAAAAAGAAAATAAAATAAAATTTCACTCAAACCTATTTTATTTTACTTTTATTTGGAGTAACTTATGGTTTTTGAATTTACATTTATTTTACTTTTATTTGGAGTAACTTATGGTTTTTGAATTTACATCAAACTTCAAATTGGATATTTAATAATTTTTGTTTTCTTTTAATTCATAACTGAATCTTATCATTGCATTTTTGCTACTAGATTTAATAAACTATTTATTTTGGAATTGAGAAAAAATAGAAACCTTCCATACTAATTTTCCTGTCACGTATGGTAGATCTCCAAATAATTAGAAACTATTTATTTTTTTATTTATTTCCTTAATGATTAAAGCTTTCACCTTCTAATTACCATTCATAAATTTTGGGAGAGTTAGTTTGTAAATTAAATATTCACTTCCTAGAAAGACAAAACTATTTTTTTGTTTTTTTTAACCGAGTTACAACCAACACAAATTTCCTCCATCTTCACGATAAGGATTAAATACTTCGTATAAAGAAAATTCTAGTAGACTGCAACAAAGTTGCTACTGGAAACTCTTTACTCTACATATTACTCACATATTATCTTTTGCGTTGAATCCTCACATACTAAAATTGGTTTTACATTGCATGGGACTTCTGCGCTAAATTTTTACATATTGGCAACAAATTTAACCCTCTAAATTGATTCACATTTTGAAACCTTAGTTTCACCCTTTTATCTTTTGAGTTTTCTTTTGCAAATTTAAAAAAAGAAAAGAAAAGAAAAAACAACTTTTAAAACAATCAATATTGATTTAACTCCTTTACATAAACAGATTGACCCACCACAATGACATCTGAGAGCAACCAAAAAGCTTATGAGAATTTGGAGAGGACCAACCAAGCATTAATGCAAGAAGTTGCTACATTAGCTGCCCAAGTACAACAACTTAGGCAAGAAGCACTAGAACAAAAAGGACTAAACAATGTAGAACTATCAGAAAGCAAGAAGAGTTCAAAGACAAGTAGGAAAAGAAGCAAAAGTAAATCAAAAAAATCCAAGAAACGACCAATATCATCAGAGGAAGACTCAACTTCCAGTGATAGCACTTCTCACACTTCCGAATCTGAATCCTCTGAAGATGATAACAGTAAACAAACACAAAAAGAATTAGACAACTTTGCTCGAAAGATTAAATTACCAGAGTATAGTGGCAATACTAGCACTGGAGAGGAAGCAGAACAATGGCTAACCAACTTAGAAAGATACTTCGAATTGCAAAGTACTAGTAGTTATAGTAGGACTCGGATTGCCACGTATCAACTTAAAAATAGTGCCTTGAATTGGTGGCAAGATATAATTCGATCTCAAAAACTAAAAGCCAACAAAGTGAAATGGTCACATTTTAAACAATTGTTTTCACAAAAATACCTTTCTGATTTCTTCATACAAGAAAAGAGAACAGAGTTCTTTGAATTAAAACAACGAGGCCAATCAGTAAATGAATACAAACAAGATTTTGAAAGGCTCAATAGATTTGTACCATTCATTGAAGGACATGATCGAGTGGTTCGATTCATAAATGGTTTAAGACATGCATACCAAGCTAATGTGTGGTGTGGTAAACCCACGTCAGTAGATGAAGCAGCCCAAATTGCGGAAAAGTTTGAAACACTTGATCAAATTTCAAGGCAAGCCAGGGAAAAGCGTAAAAGAAAGCATAATGAATTTGGTCAAAAGAAAGTCCATTGTCGATTCACCAAGATGGATAGACCCAACCGAAATAAACCAACACCTCCTGAAATAAAATGTTGGACTTGTGGTGAGAACCATTACCAATGTTGTTGTCCTCGCAAACAAGAAGACTATAAACCCAAAAACAAGGGCACCACTACCTCTACTCCACAACCCAACATGAAGATTTATGCAGCCATTGATGCAGGTATGGTGCATTTTCAACCTTCCTTAATTGAAATTAAAGGATTCATACATGGTCATCCCATTATCTTTCTTGTTGATTCTGGTAGTAGTCATAATTTTATCTCTCCTAAAGTTGTCTCTAAACTAAAAATTGCATCTAAGTTAATTGAGCCCTTAGCGGTGGAAATGGCAGATGGTAGAATAGTAAAACAAACTGGTATGCTTATTGAAAACTTAGAATTTGAGTTAGATAACTTTGTAACATGTGATCATTTTCATGTATTGAATCTTGGTAAATATGATGCCATTCTAGGTATGAGTTGGTTGGAAAGAAATAATGCCCTCCTTGGTTGTGAAAACAAACAAGTCATCATAAACTCTAACATGGGGACATGTCAAATTTTACAGGGGGAGAATAGACCTCTTCACATTAAAACCATTTCAGCTATGCAAATCAAGCGTAGTGCTAGGAAAAATTGTAAGATATTTTGTGCTATGATTTTTCAAACAGGTGATAAATTCAAGTTAGACATCAATATCAAACCTGTAGTGCAAGAATTCAAAGATGTTTTTCCTGAAGATTTAGATAGTCTACCCCCAAAAAGATCTGTAGAACATGCAATTGATTTAGTTCCCGGAGCAGAACCAGTCTCTAGAGCTCCCTATCGTCAATCTATCCCTGAATTAACAGAACTAAAAATTCAGTTGACACAATTACTTAAGGAAGGAAAAATAAGACCAAGTGTCTCTCCTTGGGGTGCACCAGTATTATTTGTCAAAAAGAAAGATGGCACCATGAGGTTATGTATAGATTATCGACAACTTAATAAATTAACCATAAAAAATAAGTATCCCTTACCTCGAATTGATGATCTCCTAGATCAATTACATGGTGCTAAATGTTTTTCCAAAATTGATTTACGATCAGGATACCATCAAATTCGTATTAAAGAATCTGACATTTCCAAAACTGCCTTTCGAACACGATATGGTCATTATGAATTTGTAGTTATGCCTTTTGGTTTAACTAATGCACCTGCAACTTTTATGACCTTAATGCACGATATCTTTCGCCCATTTTTGGATGTGTTTGTAATCATCTTTCTAGATGATATCTTAATATACTCAAAAAATGAAAAAGAACATGAAAAACATCTTAGAATGGTACTAGAAACCTTACGAAAGAATAAGTTATATGCCAAACTTAGCAAGTGTGAATTCTTCAAATCAGAAGTATCTTACTTAGGACATGTTATTTCTGAAAAAGGTATTTCACCTGACCCTACTAAAATTAAGGCAATTCAAGATTGGCCTATCCCAAAGGATGCACATGAAGTTAAAAGTTTCCTAGGATTATCTGGGTTTTATCGTCGTTTTGTTAAGAATTATTCCAAGATAGCTTCACCTTTGACCGATCTAACGAAGAAAGAACAAAGCTATAATTGGACTCCAGAATGTGATAAAGCTTTCCACACACTAAAGACTTTATTAACATCTGCACCTATCCTTTGTATTCCTAATTTTAGTAAGCCTTTTGTTGTGATCACCGATGCATGTGGTACAGGTATCGGCGGTGTTCTAATGCAAGATAACCAAGTGGTGTGTTATGAATCTAGAAAGTTGTTACCTACTGAAAGAAATTATCCAATCCATGATCTTGAATTACTAGGAATTGTCCACGCTTTAAAGGTTTGGCGCCATTATTTATTAGGGAATAAGTTTATATTAAAAACTGACCATCGTAGTCTCCAACACATCTTTACTCAACCTCACCTTAATATGAGACAAAGAAGATGGATGGAACTCTTAACTGAATATGATTTCACCATCCAATATGTTCCTGGAAAAGAAAATGTAGTGGCAGATGCCTTAAGTCGAAGATGATTATGTGTTAATGCCTTGACCCTTGAGAGAAGCCAATTTGAACAAGATATAAAATCCAAGTTACCTAATGATGACTACTTTCAATCCATTTATGAAGGCCTCCAAAACCCCTCCTCTAATGTCCATTTGAAAGATCGATTAGAATCTTATTTGTTGAGTAACAATGGTCTCCTTTATTACAAAGGAAGGTTGTGCATTCCCAATATACCTAACCTTAAATCTCAAATACTGAAAGACTCTCATGATATCCCAATAGCCGGACACCCTGGATTCCAGAAGACCTATCTCTCAATCAAAAGAAACTACTTTTGGCCTCAAATGAAGACTGAAATTCGTACTTATGTTCAACAATGTTTAACTTGCCAAAAGGTAAAAGCGGAACAATGTAAAACTCCAGGCCTCTTGCAACCCTTGTCTATTCCAACTTGGAAATGGGAGTCAATTAGTATGGACTTCATTACTGGATTACCTCGAACACGTAAAGGACATGACTCTATTTTTGTAGTGGTGGATAGATTAACCAAGATGGCACATTTCATACCTATCAAAATAAAATCCTCTGCTTCTGATATTGCCCACATTTTTGTCAAAGAAATTGTTAGGTTACATGGTATTCCAAAGAACATTATTTCAGATCGAGATCCTAGGTTTACGTCCTCTTTTTGGAAATCTCTATTTGTAGAACTTGGTACTCATTTAAATTTTAGTACTGCCTATCATCCTGAGTCGGATGGCCAAACAGAAAGGGTTAATAGAATCTTAGAAGACATGTTGCGAATGTATACCATGGATAAACCTGGGTCATGGGAAGACTATTTACACTTGGTAGAGTTTGCATACAATCAAGGATATCATTCCACCATTAAGATGTCACCTTTTGAAGCTGTCTATGGCCGAAATTGTAATACACCCATTTCATGGTCTGATCCTATCCATAAAGTTTGGTATGAGAATGAAAACTTGTTAGAGATGGAAGCCATTATTAATAAAGCCAAACAAAATATGAAGGCTGCCCAAGATAGGTATAAAAGTTGGGCAGATTCTAAGAGGTCTACTCGAGATTTTGAGGTTGGTGAACATGTTTTTCTTAGAGTCAAACCAAAAAGGAGTTCGTTAAAACTGGGTAAATATTCTAAGATAGCTCCTCGTTTTTGTGGACCTTTTGAAATATTAGAAAGATTAGGGGATGTTGCTTATAAACTTGCTTTACCCCCTCAATTGCAAATCCATAATGTATTTCATGTAAGTTTACTTAAGAAATATATATACAATGCAAATCATGTTATTGATTGGAAAACTATTTCTATTGAACCTTCTTGTGAATTTAAGGTTGAACCAGAACAAATAATTGAAAAAAGATCTAGAATATTGAGAAATAAAGTTATAAATGAAGTAAAAATTAAATGGAGTCATTGTGATAATGATAGTGCTACTTGGGAAAATGTTGATTTTATTAAAGACCAATATCCTCATTTGTTTAACTAAAGGCTATTTTATTCATATGTATGTGTGATGCAGAAAATCATCAAGCTACTGAGGGCAGCAGCTAAACAACAGGGGGAGAATTGTTATGAGACTTTTTTCCCGTGGAAGAAAAGTAAAAAAAGAAAATAGAATAAAATAAAAGTAAATAAGTAAATAAATATAAGAACTAATGTAATAGTTCCTGAAAGAAAATGTAATAAAATAATAATTAGAGTTTTCACGGGATGTAATTATTATTTGTAAAAGGGTGTGTCGGTTGGAACTACCCTTTGTGTTGTATAAAACCCGTGAAAACTAAATTATTGTGGGACATGAAGAAAAGAGGAAAATAAAGTGGAGCACATTGCGGGAATAGGGTTTCAAGGTTAGCAGGCTGTGAGTAGGACGGAGAAGGGGCACTCCTACAGTGGGTGTCCAACCTGGGGTACAAGTGCGTGCACTCAGGACGGTCCTGGCCAGGGCATGGTTTTTGTGGCACGAGTGTTGAGCATTGTTCCGGTGGAACCAGCACTCGTGTAGAGCAGCCAAGTCTGCTTTCCTCCCAGACTACTCACAGACGGAAGAGGCTGAACCAAGGACCATTCCAGCAATAGTTGGGATTTCTTTTGCACATTTCCACAGATAAGTATTAAAGCTTAATAAATTATTTGAGCAATAAAGTGTTTAAGTCTTTTAAGTTTATTAAATTAATAATTTATTTACGGCATGCTTGAATGTACTGAGCAGAATGGTTAATTAATTTATTATATTCCATTTAGTTGTAAATTTTTAAATACTATATTATTTTCTTAGCATAAAAAAGTTTTTTAAAGTAAATCATGAAATCATTTTAATTACTGCATTTTAAATTGGAGAATTAGTTGCATTTGGATAAGGGGGAGAAGAGTAGTGTTGAGGTTGAAGATTTTGCTAAGCACCTAAAGAATTTGCATGAAGAGGTGAAGAAACATATCAATAAGATGAACTCGTAGTATAAGGCTAAGGTAGATTAGAAAAGGAGGTATGAGGATTTGCAGTAGGAGATGAAGTCATGGTTCATTTGCGAAAGGAGAGGTTTCCAGTTGGTGCATACAACAAGTTAAAGATGAAGTTTGTCCCATGTAAAATTTTGAAGTATAAACATGATTTAGGAAATGCATATGAGATAGAGTTGTCGAGTGAGATTCATCTTTAACTTGTGTTTAATATTGTTGATTTGGTAGGATATCATGAAGGAAATAAGGCAAATGAATATCAGAGGAAGAGATAAAAGAGATTTTAGATAGCTATGTAGGTAGAAGCACAAGGAATAGGAAATATGTAGAGTACTTGGTGAAATGGAGAGGAAGGCTAGTTGAAGATTCATCATGGTTATCTGAGATTGAGGTTAATAATTGTCTTGGTTTCCCTCTAACTCTTGAGAAGTGATAGGGTCACTTTTCAATTTACCCAAAATGTCTAATGTAGGATAGTCTAGGGTGTAAGAGCAATCTTGCATCACCCCAAAAAATGTTGTTTCTTTTCAAGAAGGGCTAAATATGGTGGGGTTACTATTTTTAGTAAGTTTGCATTTTTGCACACTTGGTCACAAAATCTTACACAAACCTCTGGAATGGTAAATTGAAGCCAATGGCAAAGAAATCATTTCAATATCATTCGTCATTTGAGAGATATTAAATTTCAATTTTCAGAAATCCTATCAAAATATTCAAAGTCAAATTTGGGGCACTTAGAGGCTCTAGATGGGTTTGAAAATTGGAAAAAAACAAAACTAGTTTACCTACTAGTGTAGCTTCTTAAGGGATTTTCAAAAAGGTATTATAATTGAAAATCCAACGTACAGATCATAAGTTATGACCCCACGAAGTTGTATTACCAAAATTAATAAAATTTCAAAATCTCTTCCTGAGGAAGTTACACTTTCCAGAAGATTCTAGAATGGTTACACCTTCCAAATAAAGGATGTCAATGGGGGTTACGAAGAGAGGGAAAAGTAGAGTGGATTGTGGCTTTGATTTGTAGATTTGTAGATTTATGTAATTAGAAAGCCCATGTTTTGTCAATTGTAATGTTGCAATTTTATTTTTCATTTTAGTGATAGTAGAAAATATTTGCTTCCTTCTTGCATATTGTTTGTGCATTTTTTTTTGTTGCTGTGAGTTTTATATTGTAAGGGGAGTACCCTTAATCAAGTGGTATTAGAGCAGGAGTTCTTGAGTGTGTAGACAGATCGTCGAACGTGAGGTAGTTTACACCAGGACTTGTGGTTGTGGGTCTATGAGAAAAGATGCCTCCCCAAAGAAACCATGGTGGAAGAAATGATGGGGTAACAAAAGAGAGTTTTAGAGCCCTCCAGAGACAAGTTCAAGCACTGCAAGAGGAGCTACGTAGAGGAGTTGATGTCAAAAGAAGAGATGAAAGTGAAGATGATGTTGAAAATGAAGAGCCATTCGAAGAAGAAGCACATAATGTAATGGATCCCAAAGAAGTTAGATTGATTAGGGCCATTTCCAAGATTGGAAAGAGGTTGAAGATAGAAGTTTCTAATTTTTCTAGAAATTTGAATCTAGAGGAGTTGATCAATTGGATCAATGATATGGAAGAATATTTTGAGTATGAGGAAATAGATCTGGAGAGGGTCAAATTTTCAAAGGTCAAGATGAAAGGCCATGCTAACATATGGTGGAAATAAGTCTAGTTGGAGAGAAACCAAAGAGGTAAAGATAAGATAACTAGGTGGGATTGGATGGTGGAGAAACTAAAGAGGAAATTCATTCCTATAGATTATGAATTGGATTTGTTGAAGAAGATGCAAGGATTGAAGCAAGCAGGAAGATCTATCAAAGAATACACAAAATAATTCTACAAGGTCTTGATCAAAGCAGGCCATTTTGAGGCTGAAAAGGAGAAGGTTGCTCATTATATTTATGGGTTGAAACCAAGCATCCAAGAGGAGTTGAGTTTGGTGAGGATGAAGACGATTGAAGATGCATATCAGTTTTCCATAAAGGTGGAAGAAAATTTGAACAAAAGGTTCAAGAGCAATCAAAGGGGTGGAGGTCGTTGTGGAGAGACTACTAAATGGTCATATGGAGGCTGAAGTGAAGATCAAAAGAAGACAGAAGGATCTAGTAGCAATCAAACTAGAAGGGAGATAATACCTATCGTCCTTGAGATCAAAATAATGGAGACCAAAGAGGAAGAGGAAGATCTAGACGAGGACCAAAAAGAGGAGGTTTTTGTGGAATCTGTTTTCAATGCGGAGGACATAGATCCTATGATTGTCCTAAACATCAAGGGATGAAAAATAGAAGACCTAAGGATAATGCGTGAGTTTCCAATGTATATGAAGATGCTCACTCTTCAAATTCTAAAAACGTTGAAAGAGGAGAGGCCCTTGTTTTTAGAAGCGCCTTGTTGAATGAGAAGTAACCAGATCAACCTATTCCGCACTTGATGCAAGTATGAAGGTAAAATTTGTAATATTATCATTGATGGAGGTAGCACTGATAATCTTGTTTAAGAGGAAATGGTTACTAAATTGTAACTGGAGAGGAGAAGGCATCCAAAACCATACCAAATCACATGGTTGCAGAAGGACCATAGGGCATTGGTCAATGGGCAATGTTTGGTCAAGTTTAAAATTGGTAACTATCAGGATGAAGTTTTGTGTGATATTATACCTATGGATGTTTGTCACATGTTGTTAGGAAAATTATGGCAGTTTGATCCGTGAGTAGTGCATGATGGACATGCTAACACCTATTCTTTGACAAACAATGACATTCGTCATAAGTTGAAACCCCTGAAGGAGGCAGAAGAAAAGGTATGCAATAATGCAAGGATTTTTTTGGTTGATGCAAGAAAGTTCCTAAAACATATGAGACACAAGCATATGTGTTTCACTTTGATCCTTAGAGTTGATAAAGAAGATATTAATGAGGTACCTATAGAGGTTTCAATTTTTTTGTATGAGTATTAGGATATTATTTTTGATAATGTACCTAAATGTTTACCTCCATTAAGGAAGATTAGCCACAAGATGGACCTAATTCCTAGAGCCAATTTTCTGAATAAGGTAGCTCATCGTATGACTCTAGTAGAGAGTGAAGAGTTGAACAAACAAGTGCAAGAGTTGTTGTGAAAGGGATTGATTAGAGAGAGTTTGAGTCCATGTGTAGTACCTGCAATACTAGCACCAAAGAAGGATGGGGAATGGCGGATGTGTACAGATTCTAGAGCCATCAACAAAATCACCATCGAGTATAGATTTCCCTTACCAAGGATGGATGACATCATGGATTGTTTGAGTGGATCTGAGTACTTCACAAAGATAGATATGAAGAGTGGTTATCGCCAGATCACGATTAGAGAAGGAGATGAATGGAAGATAGCTTTCAAAACCAAAGAGGGCTTGTACGAGTGGTTAGTTATGTCATTTGGGCTAACCAATGCACCGAGTACATTCATGCGGCTCATGAATGAGGTGTTAAAATAATTTTTGGGTAAATATGTCATTGTTTATTTGGATGACATTTTAATTTTTAGCAAGACATTGGAGGATCATTTGATGCATATTAAATTTTTTTTTGAGAAGCTGAGAGAGAAGTTGTTGATCAATTTGAAGAAGAGCAGTTTTGTGAAGAGAGAGTTGGTGTACTTGGGATTTCTTATCTCAACAAAGGGTCTTAAGATGGATCTAGAGAAGGTGAAAGCTATTATTCAATGGCCTACACCAAGGGGTGCTACAGAGGTGAGACCTTTTCATGGTTTGGAAAGTTTTAATAGAAATTTTATCAAATGCTTCAGTAGTATTTGTGCACCTCTAACTGAAACAATGAGAGGGGATAGAAAAGAGTTTAAGTGGACTATAGGAGCAACAAAAAGTTTTGATATGTTGAAGAAGAAAGTTACAGAGCAACCTGTTTTGGCACTTCCAAATTTCAACAAGGTAATTCAAGTAGATTGTGATGATAGTGGCAATGCCATTGGAGTTGTTTTGATTCAAGAAGGTAAACCCATTGCCTATTTTAGTGAAAAGTTGAATGATGTAAAGAAGAATTATTATGTTTATGATCAAGAGTTGTATGCTATAGTTCAAGATTTGTAGAAATGAAGACACGATTTGTTTCCAAAAGAGTTTTTTTTATTTACTGATCATCAAGATTTACAATATTTGAATAGTCAAGGGAAGTTGAATCAAAGACATTTGAAATGGGTTGAATTTTTACAAAGTTATACATTTTTTTTGAATCATAGAAGTGGAAGATCTAACAAAGTTGTAGATGCCTTGAGTAGGAGGAAAAATTTGTTAACACAAATATAGATTGAAGTTGTTGGGTTCAATGAACTCAAGATCTTGTATCCTGAGGATCTAGATTTTGCAAAGGCGTGGAGAGCTTGCAAGGAGCCTATCACTTTGGATAGGATAAGATGGTTGGATTTTACAATCCAAGATGGTATGTTGTTTCAAGGGAATTCATTGTGCATTTCAGGGAGTTCCATGAGAGAGAACCTAAACAAGGAGAAACACAATGGAGGATTAGCTAAACACTTTGGTTGCGATAAGACCACTGCTATTATTGGTGAGTGATACTATTGGCCATAGTTGCAATAGGATGTGAAGAATTTTGTGTAGAGTTGCAAAGTATGTTAGAATACTTAGAATACTAGATTGTATTAGCCATTAGTTGTACCTGAGAGGCCATGGGAGACATTAGTATGGGTTTTGTTCTTGGTTTTCCAAGGACACAAAGGGATTGATTCTATATTTATGGCGGTGGATATATTTTCAAAGATGACACACTTCATTCCATGTCATAAGACCAATGATGTTGTTCATGTTGTTGAATTATTTTTTAGAGAGGTGGTGAGACTACATGGTCTACCGAAGAGCATAGTTTCAAATCAAGATACCAAATTGGTTGGGTATTTCTAGAGGACATTGTGGAAGAAGATGAAGACTGGTTTGAAGTTTAGTTTTGCACACCATCCATAGACAGATAGAAAAATGGAGGTGGTGAATATGAGTTTGGGTAAATTGCTAAGATGACTAGTAGGAGACAAACCCAAGGGATGGGATTTGATTTTACCACAGGCAGAATTTTCTCACAACAATTTTGTCAATAGGACCATTGGTAAATCACCATTCTAGATTGTGTATGGGAGTAGTCCAAGAACTGCTTCTGAATTGAGAAAGATGGATAAGGGGGAGAAGAGTAGTGCCGAGGCTGAAGATTTTGCATAGCGCCTAAAGAATTTGCATGAAGAGGTGAAGAAAGATATCAATAAGATGAAATTGCAATATAAGGCTAAGGAAGATCAAAAAAGGAGGTACAAGGAGTTTTAGGTAGGAGATGAAGTCATGGTTCATTTGTAAAAGGAGAGGTTTCCAGTTGGTACATACAAGTTAAAGATGAAGAAGTTTGGACCATGTAAAATTATCAAGAAACATGATTTAGGAAATGTATATGTGGTAGAGTTGTCGAGTGAGATTCATGTTTCACTTGTGTTTAACATTGTTGATTTGACAAAATATCATGAAGGAGATAAGGTGAATGAATTGATTGAGGCATGGTGGAACTTTTTGGCATCTACTGCAGAGAAGGAAGAGATAGAAGAGATTCTAGATAGCCATGTGGGTAGAAGCACAAGGAACACACAATATGCAGAGTACTTGGTGAAATGGAGAGGAAGGCCAGTTGAAGATTCATCATGCTTATCTACGACTGAGGCTAACTGTCTTGGTTTCCCTCTAACTCCTGAGAAGTGATAGGGTCACTTTTCAATTTACCCCAGGTGTTTGATGCAAGAGCATCCATTGTTTAAGAGCAACCTTGCATCACCCAAAAAAATGTTGTTTCTTTTCAATAAGGGCTAAATATGGAAGGGTTACTATTTTTAGTTTGTTTGCATTTATGCATGGTTGCACATGAAATCTCACACAGACCTTTGGAATGGTAAATTGAAGCCAAAGGTGAAGAAATCACTTCAATATCATTTGTCATTTGAGAGATATTATAATTTCAATATCTGAAAATCCTATCAAAATATTCAAAGTCAATTTTGAGGCACTTAGAGGCTCCGGATGGACCAAAAAATTTGTGGAAAATGAAAGTAGTCTACCTATCGGTGCACCTTCTCAAGAAATTTTTGAAAAGGTATTATAATTGAAAATTCAATGGTCGGATCAAAAGTTATGACCCCGTGAAGTTGTACTACCAAAATTAATAAAATTTCAAAATATCTTCTTGAGGAAGTTACACTTCCAGAAGATTCTAGGGTAGTTATACCTTCCAAATAAATGATGTGAACGAGAGTTAGAAAGAGAGGCCAAAGTAGAGTGGATTGTGGCTCCGATTTGTAGATTTACAGATTTATGTAATCAGAAAGCCCATGTGTTGTCAATTGTAATGTTGTAATTTTAGTTTCATTTCAATGATAATAGAAAATCTTTGCTTCCTTCTTGAATATTGTTTGTGCAATTCTCTATTTTTGTTGTGAGTTTCATATTGTAAGGGGGGTTCCCTTCATCAAGTGGTATTAGAGTAGGATTTCCTGAGTGTGTAGATAGATCATCGAACGTGAGGTAGTTTTCACCAGGACTTGTGGTTGTGGGTCTGTGAGAAAAGATGCCTCCACGAAGAAGCTATGGTGGAAGAAATGTTGGGGTAATAGATGAGGGTTTTAGAGCCCTCCAGAGAAAATTTCAAGCACTGCAAGAGGAGCTACATAGAGGAGCCAATGTCAAAAGAAGAGATGAAAGTGAAGATGATGCTGAAAATGAAGAGCCATTCGAAGAATAAGCATAGGATGTAATGGATCCTAGAGAAGTTAGACTGATTAGGGCCATTTCTAAGATTGGAAAGAGGTCGAAGATAGAAGTTTCTAATTTTTTTGGAAATCTGAATCTAGAGGAGTTGATCGATTGGGTCAATGATATGGAAGAGTATTTTGAGTATGAGGAAATAGAAGATTCAAAGAGGGTCAAATTTTCAAAGGCCAAGCTGAAAGGCCATGCTAGCATATGGTGGAAAGAATTCTAGTTGGAGAGAAACAAAGAAGGTAAAGATAAGATAACCAAGTGGGATTAGATTGTGGAGAAACTAAGAGGCAATTCATTCTTGTAGATTATGAATTGGATTTTCTAAAGAAGATGCAAGGATTGAAGCAAGCGAGGAGATCTGTCAAAAAATACACAGAAGAATTCTACAAGGTCTTGATCAGAGTAGGCCATTTTGAGGTTGACAAGGAGAAGGTTGCTTGTTATATTAATGGGTTGAAACCAAGCATTCAAGAGGAGTTGAGTTTGTTGAGGATGACCATGATTGAAGATGCATAAAAGTTTTCCCTAAAGGTGGAAGAAAAGTTGAATAGAAGGTTCGAGAGCAAGCAAAGGGGTGGAGGTTGTGGTGGAAAAGCTATTGGATGGTCATATGGAGGCCGAAGTTAAGATCAAAAGAAGACTAAATTATATATATATAATATATATGATAATATATATATATATATATATATATATATATATATATATATATATCTTGTAGGCTCCAACCTACTAGAGACTCTAATCTCCACTTGACAAAATTACAGGCTCCAACCTATTGGAGACTTCAACCCTTACAAAAACTTAGCTCCAACCCAATAAGAGGCTCCAACCTCTATTTGATAGGCTCAAACTTATTTATCCTTTAATAGTTGATATAGTATGCTTCTTCACGTAATCTTCCTCTCAAATATGATTACAACTCACACAATAACTTTCTTCCAAATCCAATCACAATCCACATAGTAACCTTTTTCCAAATTTGATCACAATGCAGACAATATCCTTGTCTCACAAATCTAATCACTATTTATGATTATGTATAATGTAGGCCTTTTCCTTTCAAATTAGGTTCACACACATAAATACTTTCTTCTCTCACAATTCTGATCACATGCTTTCTTTCCTCATAATTTAACTGATCTAACTCATGCACAACTTCTTTACAGAAAATTGTTCATAACATGGCAATATCTTTCTCATATCCTTCATATAATTTTGCATTTATACCTCATGTAATTTTTTCATATTCTCTACATTTAGTCACACATTATTTCTCTTAGAACAAATCAAAATTACATGTCATTTTCTGCCCTTTTCTCTTTTCTCAAATCTACTTTAATACTAAAAAAATTATCATTGGATTATTACTTCAAATGATTCTATCAACTCCCACTTATACCTTTTCAAAGGATGCTCTTTGGTGAATAGATGTGACTTTTGTAACCTTGATATCCCTTCCACAAAGTATATCACCCTTCACAAAGGATATACCTCCTCAAAAGGAGTCATTGCTCTCTAAAATAAATCACAACCCTTAGCAATTATAAATTTTTTCCTTAATGAATGCTTTATCCTCTAGCAAATCATCTCATATGATTTTGTCTTATTTACTTTTGTCTCATTCACTAATTATATGACAATGAATGTTGATTACAACCCATTTAATAACTATTTTTTCTCTTGTGAAATTGTTCATCCTCTATTACAAATTGCACCATATAAAACATATATTTGTTGTTCCTTCTTGCAAAATAGAACACTTAGGAAATTGTTGGTCTTTGCACCATACAAAAATCGATTGCTGCATGTGTATATCATAGCATGTTGAACTAGGAATGAAATCAAATCGTTGTTTATATCATCCTTGTCTTTCTTTCAAGAGAGTTGACCTCTTAACATTTATCTCTCCAATGTTTAAATCTTTAATTTAAACATACACTCTCCAACAATAACGTGTAATGGATATACTCAAGTTTTGTTTGCTCTCCAACGAACAACTCTTATTATAACAGGAAACTCCTACCTACCTTAACATCTATGACCCCATTAATTACTTTGTTCCTTTCACATCAATCTCATTCATACTTCTTTGACAACACCAATGACAATATTTGATAATCTCGTCCATATATCTTGTACAATCAATCCAATCAATCTCCACAACAATATCTCTTAGACGTTAATCTTGCAAACAATCTCGATCTTATATTTTTGACATTTGTGACACCACTTCTTGTTCATGCACCTTGTTGACATCAATAATATGTTCTTAAACTCTTGTTTGTTCATAACTATCTTCTTAATCTCAATGACCATGTGTATGCATATTTGACATCAATGAAAATATTTCCAACAATATATCATGTTCCATAATAATTGAGGTAGTAAAATAATCAATGCAATAGTCCATGTAGTTTCAAGAGCATCTTTAATGACATGAAATGTAGAAACCAAAATTGAGTAGTTAGGACCAATTTTGGCAAGCGTAGATATAATCAAATAGGAGTCTTAATTCTCAATACCATATCATTTTAATTACAATATTAGTGATTTTAACTTAGAGAATAAGTCTTGGATGGTGTCAAAACTACCAGGGCTCAAACTAATGAGCTCATTCTCTAATTTATGACTTCTCAAAGCATCCTACTTCCCAAATAATTGTTTTAATGTACTCTAGATTTGATTTGATATATTAGAAAATTCAATGTGAAAGACAAGACCAAGAGATATAAACATGCACAATATCTCATATGCTTCATCACATCTACTAAACCATTTAGATATGTTTGCAATTAAAGTTGGTTCACTTTCTAAATCCATAGTGATTCAATATAAAATTAATTTTCTTAGATATATCACCATTTTAAATTTCCACTTATAGTACTATGTGTTGACATGAACAAAGTTTAATACTTATTTGGTTCCCTTTAGGACTTATTCTCACCTAGTTAGTTAAATACATTTAGAATGTTTACTTTTTGTCCATCAAGTCATATAATTATGATTGGTGATTCTAACAATATATAAGAAGGGGGACTGAACTTTGATCCATGATGCAAAAAGCAATAGTGCAAAAATGAGACAAAATAAGAACACCCCCTTGAACTCAATCAAATGACACCCTAGAAATAATGGTTTGACACCTTATAATTAGTGTGAGTACAATTTCCTCTAGAAGAGTCAAGAAAATATACACCACTATAAAGTATTTGAAAAATATTGCACTTTAAAAAATGCACTTAAAAAGGTGTTTGAAAACAAAGCTTCAAGAAAATCTAACGCCACTATAACACAAAAAATCATGCACTTTCAAAAAATGCACTTAAAAAGGTGCTTGAATGTGCCCAAAAAAAGCTTCAAAAGGTCCCAAAATGAAGGCTTTATAGTTTCACCTATAAGACTATGCAAATCTAAAAAATTGAGCATTAAAATTTAGAAATTACCTACACCACTATTAAGAGCACCAAAAAACATTTCAAATAAAAAAATTCTTTGAGAAAGGCCTTTGTATGAGTGAGAATGAAGCCCTTGAAATTGAGATTCAAAATCCAAATTGCAAACAATGAAGAGGGGCTAAATCAAAAATGTGTTATTGATGTTAGTGGATAAAATATCAATGTTAGTTGAAGTTATTCTAACGTCAATAGATGGAAAACATTGTGTATGATGAAATTATGGTGTCAACTAACAAAGAGTGACATCAAAAAACACCTCTCAAGATGATGTTAGCTACTGGAATGATGACTTTAGTAAATTTTGGTAACAAAATATTCTTCCTAGTGATGGAAAATTCCTCAAATTCTAAAAAATATCACCAATTTGCTCAAAACTACCTTTTGTAAATGCTAACAAAAGTGCATAAAGTAATTTCAAGTAGTTAAGGTTGTTTCATGGCGAAACATTATGAGAATATGCTAGCTTCAAAAAAATTTGATGTTGCTAGGTAGTTTTAGGTTGTTATTGGCTAGATTGCAATGCTAACTCCCAATATTCAAGGAGTGACTATGGTACCCTATGTAATATTTTTTTATAGTAAAAATCCTTTAAAATTTTGAAATTACCTTGTACGAATACTTAGAGTAAGGAAGAAAAGGTAACAACATCAACTTCCTCTATTAATCTTGAGAGTAGTATACACATTTTAAAAAATACAATCTATTCTATTACAAAAAATATGCAGAAACACATTTTAAAACATAAACGATACAATACTTAACACCAATATTATATGGGGAAACCCTTTAGGGAGAAAAACCCACTCCAAAACATGTTCAATGTATTATTTAAATTCATAGAAATATTACAACACTCTCATAAAGCAAGATTTTACAAGAATATCACCAACATACAATATTGAAGTAATTTCAACAACATTTTAGTACCCACAAATTCATACAATATACCACTACTCCAACACTCCATTTCTAAGTAATGAAAAACTTGGAAACCATAAATGGTTTTACAAACAATGTGTTAAATCTTCTTGGTGGTATGGTGCCCAACTAGATCTCCAATTCCAATGCCCACCTAGGAAGATTCTACATTTAGGCTAGAAATAGTAAATAAATATTGCCTCCTACAATTGTCATAATATTCCACCCAACTTGGGCGCCTAGTTTGTAACTCTCATTGACTAAAAATAGTGTTGCATGACAATTGTAAATGTTTGTATAATGCTGGTTAAGATTCTAAAGTAACTCTTCTTTTATAGACTCTTACATGTCATAAGAATCCATCATAAATCCTTCAAAAATAGGGCACCCCAAATTTGCTATAAATAGCCTCATTAATGACAACTTACAACACACCTTACAAGGCACCAACACTAGGCTAAATATGCCACCACAAATTCTAACTCTCTATTTCGATTGAAGCATAATTTAAATGATAGTAACATATAATAATATACAAGATAAAATAATTAATAATTAATAAATCAAAACATGAATTATGATAGATTGATACATCTTAATTCCCAACATTCTCCAACTTGTTGAATACCTTAAAGAGTCAAAGGGAAACATACCATCATGGAATCTAATTGTTAGGGCCAAAAGGTTCATAGACTTCAAACAAGATTTGAATTTATTTGTGCTAATGGGCTTGGTTAAAGCATTTGCAACATTCATCATATTTTATGCTTCCTCTAAGTTCATCTTTTCATCTTTGACCATATCTCTAACAAAATGAAATTACACATCTATGTGTTTGGTCCTTGCATGAAATGTCAAATTCTTTGATACACAAATTGCACTCTAACTATCATAATAACAAATAATTGTGCCCTAATTCAGCCTAACATTTGAACAAAATATTTTCAACCAAATCGCTTCTTTACAAGCATGTGTAGCTGCCATATACTCAACCTCAATTGTGGAGAAAGAAACCACAATCTATCACTTACTCATTCAACTAATTTTACCACTAAATAAGGTAAACATATAAGCACTAGTGAATTTTCTACTATCAACATCTCTAGCATGATTTGAGTCCACATAACCATGAATATCAAGGGAATGCATGTCTCCTATCAAACTACCATGATAGGACAATGAATACTCTAAGGTACATCACAAATATCTAAAGATTCTCTTAACTACATCCCAATGAATCGATCTAAGATTAGACTTAAATCTACTAAGAACTCCCACTACTAAGCATAGCATATATCAAACTTTTGACTGTACTCTAATAAGGCACTTTGCTCATGTCTTCCATCTCCAAAGGGGTTGTAGGACATTGTAAAATAGATAACTTTATTCCCAATATCACAAGAACACACAATGGTTTAGAATCATGGATTTTAAACTTTTGTAGAATTGAATTGACATACTCTCGCTAAGCCATAGGTTTTTTTTCTCTCCATCTCTTCTTATTTTCATCTCAAGAATGTGTTTTACTGCACCTAAATCCTTCATTTTAAATATATTAGCAAGCTAATATTTCAGTTCATAAATTAATTATCTTCCTTTACCAATGAACACCATATGATACAATAAATCAAGAAATTGTCACCATCACTTTTATAATAAACACAATGATCCAACTTAGACCATTCAAATCCTAAGCTCAACACAAATGTATCAATTTTTTTGGCACCACATATTTGGAATTCGCTTGAAGCCATACAAAGATTTATTTAATTGACAAAATAAATGTTCTTTACCTTTCACCATAAAGTGATTTGGTTGTGTCATAAATCTTTCCTTCAAATCATCATGAAGGAAATTAGTTTTCACATCCACTTGTTCAACTTCTAAATCATAAGTTGTAGCGATAAAAGTAAAGAATCTAATTGGTGGTATTTTTGTAACATAAAAAATATCTCATCGTAATCCACCCCCTCAACCTGAGAGTAACCTTTTGCACCCAACTATGTTTTGTATTTTTTATTATTACCATCAGAGCCCAATTTTTTCTTGAATACCCATTTACAACCAAAAAGTTTTTGTCCTGTAGGAAAAGTCACAAAGTCCCATGTATCATTTATTTTAAGTGTTGTCATCTCTTCATCCACGACTATTTTTAGGATTGCATCATGCATACCTAAAGCCTCTTACACAAATCTAGGTTCATCAACATTAGTATTTAAAACAAATATACATCGCCAATCACTAGGAGAATGGTGGTTGTCTATGTCTAGTTGACCTTCTAACAAGTTGTGTGGATGATTCTTCCTACTCTTCTGAAGGTTCTAGTATTAAAGAAATCTTCTCAATTTTTGGTCTTATTTGGGCTCTCAATTCAAGTTCTCTAGCACAAGAGGAAGTTGAACCACATCTTTCTTTTCAGTTTGTTCTAGCTACAATACAATGAAAAAAGGCTTGATCTTTCTAAAATAGCGTTTTTACTATTTACCACTCTTTTTGCAATAGAATCTCAAAGCTTGTATCCTTTCACACCATAATTGTAACCAATGAAAATACATTTGACAACATTGTTCTTCAACTTAGTACACTTCACTTTTTGTACATGTACATTTGCCTCACAACCAAAAACATGAAAATTCCTTAGTGAAGGCCTTTTGACCAACCATACCTCCATAGGTGTTTTATCAACAAGATTTGATATAAGAGACATGTTATTAAGGTAGCAAGCAGTAGCTATAGCCCCATACTAAAACCTTTGTTCCAAGCTAGCTCCATTTGGTACACTCCTAGCTTTCTCTATTTGTCTTGTTCATCCTCTTCGCAACTCCATTATGTTGTTTTTTGTTTCTAAATGCCACAATCTTTGTAAAAATTGAAATCTATAGAAGAATATACATTGTTGTTATTAGTCCTCAAACACTTAATTTTTTCTATTAATTTGAGTTTCTACCAAAGCTTTGACCTCTTTAAAATGAATGATTGACAACTTCATATTTGCTTTTGAGAAAATAAATACATATTCTACTATAGTCATCAATAAAAATAACATAATAAACATATTTTACAATCATAAGAATGTCAACAAAACAAAACAAATTTGAATTAATAAGATCCAACAACCTAGAAGGCTTGCAAGAACTCAAATAAAATAGAACAATTTATTTTCTCAATTATGCAATCTTCATATAAATCAAACTCAATATTACAATCAAATAAATCTTCAACGATGCTTTTATTCTTTAAGGTCCTTAGACCTTTCTCTCAGACTTGGCTTGGTCTCTGGTGTCATAACATTCTTTTAAGCTAGTAACTTATATTCTATAGAAATAACACCCTTAAGTACCCAACAAGTACGACCATCCATTAAAAAAAAAACTATTGCACTCAACCATACATGTATCAAGTTGAAATAATGCATTCAATTTAACATATCTAGCAATCACCATAGCACCCCTAACCATCTTGCATCCTGCATCAAAAAGACAACCTACACACCTACATCAATCAATTTGCTAATAAATAATAAGTTTTGTGTTAACTAAGGGATATGTTTAACTCTACCATAAAGAGATTTAATTTGTACTCTACCACAATAAATTATTTTTAAACGAGAACCATCACCTAAGTACACCTTACCTCTATCAAATTCTTCATATTGTGAAAGCCAATCTTTATTAGAAGTTATATAAAAAGATGCACCTAAATCAATTAACAATGCATTGTCACTTGCACAAGTTGTCGAAGCTATAATGAATGCATCACCATCTTCCTTTTTAGATTTAGAATCATAATCAACCTTCTTTTTCTTTTTCTTCTTTTCTTTACACTCTATTTGAAAGTGACCAAGCTTGCCACAATTCCAACATATTGCTTTGGACTTTGTAAGAAACTTAGATATTTCCTTGGACTTAGATCTTGACATTTTTCATTTTTTTCACTCTTCTTGCCTCTTTCTTTCAATCTCCCATGAACATTCAAAGCCTCTTTGGCATTAATAGAAAATTTTAATCTCGTCTCTTTATAAAGTAAAGAACTAACAACATTGTTAGCCTTCAAGACTACATAAGTAATCCCAATGGCCATGACGAGACTATTCCAAAAATCAAGCAAAGTACATGACAAAGTTTGACATCTCTTTTCCTTATCCATTTTCACACCTACTAAAGCTAACTATGCCACTAGCATATTGATGTATTCAAGTGGTTTGTAATTTGTCAACCTTCATTCTCAAGGAATATAACATCTTTTGTAGAAAAAACAACTTGTTAATCAAACATTTACATTAATAGATTTCAACCAATTTCTACCATAATTTCTTTGTAGTAGGTTCTTCGTGGACATTGATCAAAGAAAAATCTATAAGGCATAATCTTATGAAACCCTTTGTTTTTTGTCCATAATGTCATATTGAGTAGTTGGAGTTGTATTTATAGGTATTTGAGTCACAAATCACGATGTATCAGTAGATCCTCCATTTTTATTTTCCACAACTCAAAGTTTGTAGCAGAAATTTTTTAAACCTTAATTCTCCCTAACATGTTTTCCATCTATATTATCTGCAATAAGATCATAAAGTACTTCTTTTGCACAAGCTTCCATTCAAAATTGGATTAACTCAAAAAACCCAACAATTGAAATCAAAGGCAATCAAACTCTAATACTAATTGTAAGGAAGCAAAGGTAGTGAAACCAACTTCCTACTTAATCTTGAGTGAAATTGTGTAAAAAAACTTTAAAATATGAACTAAACTATTATAAAAAAAATGCAAAAACACATAAAAATATAAACAAATACAACACAAAACACTAATATTATGTGGGGAAAACCCTTTCAAGAGAAAACTTCGCTCCATAATTTACTCAATGTATTATTCAAATCCACAAAGAGTTTACAACACACTTGTAGAGAAAGCTTTTATAGGAGTATCACCAATGTTATAATATTTGGGTAATTTTGGCAAAATTCCAATACCTACAAATCCATACAATATACTACAACTCCAACACCCAATTTATAAGCAATGAGCAACTTGGAAACCATCGATAGTTTTACAAACAATATGTTAAATACATTTAGTGGTATTGATACCCAACTAAGACCCAAATTCCAAAACTCACTTGGGAAAATTCACATTCAAGCTAAAAATAGTAAATAAATATTCTCTTATAATTGTCATAATCTATGTACTATTCCACTCAACTTGGGCACCCAATTTGTATTCCAACTAACTAAAAATAGTGTAGCACAAGAAGTGTAAGTATTTATCATAATGCTGGTTAAGATTCCAAAGTAACTACTTTCTTACAAACTCTTACATGTCATAAACATTTGTTATAGAATATCTCAAAAATAGGGTGCTCTAAATTCTCTATAAATAACCTTCTTAATGACAACTTACAAGGCTCCACACTTGGGCCAAGAATGGCACCACAAATTCCAATGCCCCATTTTGGCTGGAGCACAACTTAAATAATACTAAAGTATAATATGAGGAAAAAAAATGTTAATCAATAAATCAAAATAAGAATTTTGCAAGATTGACACATTAATTCTCAGCACCTAGAGCTTATGTAGACAATAGCACTCCAGAATATACCAACCAAATTTGCTTGTGTAGCTCTTGTGTCAAAGAATATGCTAATTTTATAAAGAATATTCTCTACATTGTATGACTAAAAAGAGAACAAATTCTAATGGATTTTAAATAGAGTGCTTGTTGCAAGATAGTGTGTCCCTTGGTTTTCCTTGTGCAACACGACACTTGGGTTCGTGACATGCCTTAACTGCCTCCTATGGATCTTGTATAAATTTGGAAGTTGTATCCGACATTAATAGGTCGATCTTTTGGTGCAACAACAACCACCAATGTAACAATTGGTATCAGAATTGAAGTCACAGGTTTGAACCCCTCGCTCACAAGTTCGAACCCATTGTTGCAAGATGGTGTGTCCTTTGGTCTTCCTTGTGCAACGCGGCACTTGGGTTCGTGACATGGCTTAACTGCCTCTTGTGGATCTTGTATAAATCTGGCAGTTGTATCGAGCATTAACAAGTCAATCTTTTGGTGCAATGACAACCACCAATGTGACAGTGCTTTGATTTTGATTAAATGACAATCAATGTATAGATTCTTGGATCTTTTGAATATGATGGTAGAGTTGGATTTGACCCAAAATACTCTGAAGGATTAAGTACCTCCTAGATCTATCATACACCTCCCAAATGAAGACATCTACAAATCTATCCTCCAATGTCTAATTTATAGGTAACAAAAAACGAATTTGACTTTTTCAAATGTCATAAAATCAATGGTGAGCTCAAATTTGTTCCACGAATTGTTCAAAACAACATGCAATAGAAAGCCACAAATGGAACCCCCCCCAAAATTTAATCTTTCATCTAAAACTTTTATTTTTATTTTCTAGATCATTTAAGGATACAAGATACGAGTATATTCAATGTGAAAAGAAGTCTATAAAAGTCCTCTCACTTTAATACCATATAAGATTTGGCTACAAAAGCCACCCAAGACCAAGAGACTTAAAAAACAAGCACAAATAAATCAAAAGATCAATGGATTGCAATATGCCAACTCAATGTATTTACAAATGAGAACAATGGATTGCAATATGCAAACTCAATGCATGTACAAATTAGAACATGTGGGTATATACAAGACACACCACTAGTAGATGTGAGTGTACAATCAGTGTGGGATAATGGAGACACAAGTGCACAATATCTGCACCAAATCAGCATGTCACATGTAAAACCTATCCAAGCACATACCTATCTAAACAAGCTTCTTATATCCTACCTACAAATATGCAAAAAAGTAAATAAACTAAACGCAAAAATAAAAATATGCATCAACAAAGTGAAGAATTTTGAGAATAGCAAGATCAAATACAAAGCGACATATTGATCTGAAGACAAGAAAACAAGATTTTGAAGTTGGAGAATTTGTCTTAGCTCACTTGAGAAGGAAAAGGTTCCCAAAGGCAACTCATACCAAGTTAAAATAGAAAAAGATTAAACCTTATAAAGTATTGAAAAAGTTTACAACTAATACTTACAAGATAAAGCTCTTGGAAGGACTACATATCTAACTCATCTTCAGCGTTGTTGGTTTGTACCCTTACAATACAGGACAAACAAACGAAGAAAGAAGTATATGTTTATATTCATTAATGGAGAATCAAGTACACCAGCTGTCTAAGAAGATAATGGATGTGGTAGTAGTGATTGACTCACAAGCGATGAATACATAAGAAATATAGAGTATTAGTTGAAATGGAAGAACAAGACAATTGAAGAAGCAACATAGATGATTGCATCTAGAGTTGATAAGCTTGAAGTGTTTGTCCAAGATTCCACAAAATATTCATAAACAAAATCCCATGGTTCATTTCACTTATTCAGTGTTGATGTGCGAGATTTTGGGCCACAAGCAATCTTGCATCATTAAAAATATTAAATACAATATGGCTAATAAGATTTTGGGTTTTGTGAGCAGATGAGTCATGAAGTTTTATGATGTTTTATAAGGTTTCAACTACATAGTTATGAGTCAATCTTCATCAACCCATATTTCATGTACTCATGAAATATGGGTTGATAAAGATTGACATGTAATTGTGTAGTTGAATCCAAATAAAACATCATATAATGTGCTACATTGCAAAAAAAACACCCAAATGAGTCATGAAAGTTAAAAGATTGTTCTAACTAACTTTGGTAGCAACAAAAAACACCTAGCTACAAATGTAATCAATTACTCATGAATATATGGGTTGATAAAGATTGGCTTGCAATTGTGTAGTTGAATCCGAATAAAACATCATATAACATGCTAGATTGCAAAAACACCACCCAAATGAGTCATGAAAAGTGAAGTGGAAACTAGCGGTTCATATCCATCCTCTCACCACACCAACCAGTCGAGTCTCTCATAGCATAGGGCCATCCATAGGTCAGCCAATAGCCTTGGAGAATAATTGTTGACACTTGTAGCATGCCTGTAACACCATATTAAAGCTAATAAAGATGACTCACATGACACCTAGCAATATCTTTTGTACAAGTTGTCTTATTTTATACTTCTAGCATGTCATCATGAACCACATGTTTTCTTGGATATATTTTATACTTGTCGGTATTTCATCAAACACTTGGCATGCATAACAGCAAGATCAAGATTCGATCAAGAGTTACAAATTAGGAAGTCAGAATGCATGCCTTTCTTGTTTTAACAAGCCATTAAGAAGCCAAAAATATTTGGCAGATGACTAATCAGAGTTTGATGATTGAAAACTCTGACCCAATAATCCATGTGACATTTAGGACAAATAAGATGAAGTCAAACCTCTGCAAGGGCACAGGGCATATGCAGAAACACAAGCATGCCATTTTGGAAGGAAATTTTTGCCTTAAAACAGCCGAATTTGAAAGATTTGAGCAAGAAGGTGGGATAACAAGAAGGGGCAAGTGTGAGAAGAAAAAATGTAGACCATCTTAAGATGAAGAGAGACAGAAAGAATGAGATCAACTGAAATTTTCATCCATCTAGAGCCACAAACTGTCCTTTTTGGAAAATTTATGTGTCATGTAACTAGCTCGACTCTTTTTAGCATATTGTAAGCCTTTTACAGGCAGATTTTGCAGTTTAATGCAAGTAAGATTGTCTTTGTTTCCATCTAGCATGACATTTGTTTGTGAGTGTCATGTTGCTAGATTTAGGCAGTTGTTTAGTTCTCCACCCTATCTAGACTCCATCAATCTGTTAAGAATTGTTTTTTTTCAATAAAATTTAAGGACATTATATTACAGTTTAAAACAAAAAATTATATTTAGCGAGCCAGCTCATTAGAACAGCAAAATTATAAGCTACCAAAACAAGCATATCACTAAGGATTTAACCTGGCCTATCAGCTGCTTATTAGAGAAAATTAAAAATCCTTTCACCCAACCAAGAAAAAATACAGCAAAAACAGTGCAACTATCATTACCTACTGTACTCACAGATCTCATGAACCATCAGCTGCCGTCCATAATAGGGTTGAGATGAAGAAGGTTGCATTATTTTCCAACATAAAATCAAGATTTTCACCTTCAAAACACCTTTAGCCCATTTTATCTTACTTGGAAAAGTGAAAGCCTCCAGCCCATCGAGAAAGTGATGTGTAAGCTGTATTTATGCACTTACACATTTGCATCTTCATGGACCTGTTGCATTTTTTTCTTGAAATTACTCTTCTGCCTTAATGCTAAGCTGGATGGCTTGCCCACCTACGTGGATGCTTTGCAAACTTTTGTTTGGACCCTGTGCTGTTGTGCTAGGCATAGAAGTGTTCTAAACTATAAAGTTGGACAATAGTAAGATTGAAAATGAGACTGTTGAGGACCTATACAATTGAACAAGATAAAGAATGAAACTGTCACAGGTCTTTGATATCCATCAATTATTACCACATTGGTTCTGTATGATGCAACAACTGTTTAAGCCACATATTGAGTTAATGCCATTCATTTAAATTTGGTTTGGTTACTTGTCTGCTGAGTTTGTTTAACTGCTGCGCTTAAGGGAAGACCTTTCATGACTACTGTATTTTATTATTCATTTGTTGTGGTCAGTAGGTCTTTCTAGTTGGATCATTTTGCCAACCCCTTTCTGGAAAATATGTTAAGTATCGTCTAAGGATACCCCATACTATTATCATGAAATCCATTCATAGCCTAACAAGGTCCAATGGGAAATTCTTGCAATCAATATGCTTTGATGATAAGATATCAAGTTCCACCATCTCATTCATAAATCCAATCCAAAAAATAATATCCTTAATGCAAACATAAATCATTGAAATAAATGACTTGGTGCACTGGTTTTTTCTCAAGTCTTGCCTGATTCAATACATCTACAAGCGCACCTAGCAAATTGTGTCTTAGAATCAGATGATCTTATGAGAGCCATGCCAACAATTTGCTAATCATGATATGGCAACTATTGGTAATCAATGAAGCTTATTTTTCAAAGGCATTAACATTTGAGCTGAAATAACGAACAACAAAACTCCAGTTTGATTGTGCAAATTGCTCTCAATATGCAGCAAAGAATACCTCCTAGGCTACCAAAAAACAAAGGCAACACTAAGAATAGACATTAGCGGTAATAAAGATTAAACATACTTAGCAACCATAATTCTAGAGATGCCAACTGTGGCTTCTATTTTTCTTTAGTGCAAAAGAAGGGCTCAGTCAATTCACTACCATTTTGCTACGTATGATCTGAAACCTGTTTATTGGCTTACTCAAGAGGCTTAGCAAAATGAATGAAAATTATTGTAGAACACGTAAATCAACAAAAAGTGTGACCTCTTTATGTATTGCAGGACCCTGACAATATCAAGGTGCTGATGTGAACAAGATTTACATGCATCCTTACTCTGCATGCACCTTTCAGCGTATACCTAACTCTCTGTCAAAGATCTCACTAAAGTAATGACAAAATATAAGACTTGCTCATGGCAAAATTTGATTGCTTCAATAAATAAAGCTGTTGCTTCAGCAAAAAATGAACAAAATCCTCTACAAGATTCCCTGGATTTTTATACTTTTACAATTGATAAAAGAATAATAATTTCTTAGATAAGTACCTCAACCAGCTCCTTACAAGCAGTGAAATTCAACTGTGTAAGTAACACCAATATTAAATGTTGACTTCCATAATTTGGTGTGGTTGTAATAAACAAATACATGCTGCCATCAGAACAAACAATATGCAGATGAAACTTGTCATGCAGATAACTTTACTAGCATGCCTCGATGATTTACATGGCTATCTGAAATCGGCGCCAACAGCTTCTTGAACAGATTTGAACCCATCCCTTTCTAGGCATGCTGCCAGCTCAGTCTGTCAAAAATGGCAATAAAGATGTCAGACTCTGTCCATCTGAAGAATGCTTATAACATTCAGATTATTGAACTCTACCTGACCTGGAAAAAAATGCTTGAGGGTAATTTTCAATAAGCAAGAAGTGGAGTTAAATAAATAGAGTCTAGACTAGTCCTATTTCTAAAGATGTCAAAGATTATACAACTTACACTCTGGTTTAAGATTGCCTTGACAAAGACATGTAAGCTCAAAAGCTTCAATTTGACATGCCTAAATTACTATTTTGATGCCACAGCAGAACTGAAAAATGCATAGGTGGAAACCTAAACTCTGACTGCAGTTTAAATGAACCAGAACAAAAATAAAACATATCAGAATTGTGCATTGTCTGGATGGATTTAAGGATTAATGATGCCTTTACAACGCAAAAACTATCTAGACCTTAAACTGGACATATAAGAGCTTAGAAGCACTTATGTATGGCATTAACTACTAAATCGTATTTTTCATAGAAATCCATGATTTGGATTGAATTTATATTCCTGTATTAAAAGTCCTCATAAACCAACAATCTTAAAAAACATTAACAATACACATCAAAAGTATCATGCCCTGAATATATTTTACAGGGAGCCTCAATATTTGACCTAGTGGACGCCTAGTTATAGTGTCCTAGAAAATCAAAATATGTAACATGAACAAACTTGAGATTTAGGACAAATTATATTCAACTAGGTTTGTGTGCCATTTTTATTCATTGCAAAGCATTTCTATTCGGAGTAAATTTGAGGAACATAGCCTGAGACTACAGGTGGTCTTCGAAGAAGTGTGATCCAGTTGTCACAGGGCATCAAGATGGTTTGTAACACTCGCCTGGGAATTACCTGGACACATCCCCACCAGTTTATAATTATTTTATAAATAAAAATATTTTGTAATATCTACCAAATACATTTAGTAAAAGTATGGCAGGAAGGGCAACACGATGGAAGATTGCAGGGGCACAGGAGGGGGGATAGGGCATGGGCGAGGGGGGGGATTATGGACCTTGGTTGGCAGTTCTTGAGGGGGGTTGTTGCTGCATTTGGAGCATGGGGAAACCAGCCTCTGTCCATTGCAGATCCTGATTTTTGGGACATCGGGAAGGAGAAACTGAAAGGTGGAGTTTTACAAGATAATTATTGAAATTTGATGTTAATTGCTCTCAAAGAGCTGAGTAGCTGCAGACACTCCCCTTTGTGTGGTCTGCTTCTATCACCTTTATCCTCTTCTATTCCGAGGGAAGCTCACTCTGTGGCAGTGGTGGTCATATTCACTCTCTGGCTTTGAAAATCCCCCATTGCTCTTAAATTGCAATCCCTGTATGTTGAAAGCTGTGCATAAGAAATCAACAGAAGAAGAAGAGCTATTGTCATGTGAGCAAATATTGCTGTTTGGTTGACTTTTGGCTGCTCAAAATGTAACTGTGTGCTGCCAAAGCAGAGACATTTACATAGAAGAGGTGGCGGAGACACTCAGTGCCCACAAACACGAGGGTATTGTTTTGTCAAACTCACAAAGGACAGCTGAGGCACTTTCAGAAGTTGGGGCCTCATGCTGCTTCATCTCATGGATTGGCTGGGCCTGAACTTATCAGAGCACAAGATAAGAGAATTGGTAAGAATGTGAGTGCTGTTGAATTTAGGTCCTAGGAGGATTGCTAGGTAGGACACCCAGCTTTGGATTTTGCAGCCATTGTGGCAGGTGGAGATTTACCCACCAGTAAGGATAGTGAATTTTCCAGGTATGAAGGCCAATCCTTATGACAACCTGTTATAAACTTATAACCTGAAAAGCACATCTTGGGTAGATTAAGTATAGTCCATGGCTTGTGGTAGCCCATCTTGAATGCTTTATGATAATCTGAATTTATATTTTGGTGGATAATGAAAATAAATTATTTAAGTGTTTCCCTATATTTCTTCAAGGCAGTTTGTCAAACAGTTCATGTGCCATATGCAGGCTTCTACATATTGCATATATTTCTACCTAGGTAGTGGTAACTACATCTTATGAAACTTGTCTATGCGAGCCACACCAGTTTCCTAATGGCTGAGTGAACATCTCAAACAGTTTATTGATTTATACTTATATACATTTTCTTTTATTTTTATTTTTTTTAATATACATATTTAAACTATTACTCATGTGCTAAAAGTTGGATTTAAAACTATTCTTGCACTCAAATACTATCATTCTGATGCATAATAGCGTAAGGATTGTTTCCATTGTTCTCCATAGGATGATATACACGTAAAAGGACTTTGAAGGATATGAATTTTATGCAATATTCATAAAGGTTAAATCCTTGTATAGGAACTGAGAAATATTAAGAGGAAACTGGTTGTTTGGTGGGAAACATAATATTGTTTTCAAGATTTAATAAGGTCTCTATTATAGACCATTCGGTCTAACTCAAGGCCATCGGCTAGCCACATTTGTAGAGTTGGTTAGAATACTATACTATAATATTACTTGTGCTATAGTGGGTGAACTATTGAAATTTTCTAGGGTGGTATTAAGGTGGATACCATGCTTATAATTTGTCTTTAGATAATGGCTGTCTCCAGGAATATTCTTACTTCTAGAATCCTATATTGTGAATTAAATATTGTATTAGTTTTTATAGAATTGATGGCATAATACAATATGATCATGGTATTTAGAACCATTGAACCATACTGTAATGACATCATCCTATTCTATAACAAAACACGGTTTGATGGTCATATCTCTAAAGGTATTGTTACGATATGGATAAGTTGTACAAGACTGCAAGCTGGGCAGATTCTGATATACACTAGCCATCACATTACTAAGTATGGTTACACTTGGGATAATAACTGTTGGCTTGGGTTATGCATCCAGTTGGTGGTACCCATGTCTGATGAAAGACTACCATGACTATAGTTGATGGATAGAATTATGATTCTAGTTATACCCATGTCTGGTGAAAGACTACTATTAATATATTTCATAGTTGGAAACTTGGACTCTTGGACCGGAGAAAAATATGACTCGGACGGGACTGCACGGACTCGGGAAAAGACTCGGCAAAAAAAAACCCGTAGTTTTACAAAAAACAAGAACAAATTAATGCATTTAGAGAACATAAGAGCCTAATTTGATTATCAAACACTCATAATTCAAATATTACACATGTCATATGATCATCAAACACTCAATAATTGAAATTTAATCATTCATAGTCATCAAATACTCATAGTTTCAATGTATAACATCATAAGATTATAAATGTTTACATATAATCTTGGATTCTTTCAACCCCAATTCAATTTGCAGACCTCTATTTCACAAACTTGAGTGTTAAAATGAAAGAAAAAGTTAAAAAAAACATGGGTTTTTAACCCCTTTTGACTCCCAGCTACACAGGAGAGTTCTGGGTTGGGACTCCCGAGTCCAACCTCAGGACTCTTTTTAACCCCTTTGGACTCCCAGCCACACAGGAGAGTCCTGAGTTGGGACTCCCGAGTCTGACCTCAGGACTCTTCGAGTCCTGAGGTTGGACTCCCGAGTCCCGACCAGGACTCTCCTGGACTCGACTCCCGAGTCCTGGCGAGTCGACTCGGCTGGCCTATGGACTCCCGAGTTAGTCCGAGTCTGCAAACTATGCTATATTTGATGAATAGAATTAAGATTCTAGTTATCATGTTACCACTTAAGTATATGATCTACTTGCATTGATCCCAATATGGGACTATTGGTGAGGATAAGTAAGATCACTGAATGGCTATTCATAATTGTGTTTGACAACGATTTTATGGATTCTTGGGAGGGATGAACTATGAGTACAGTCGAGATTTCAACTATGATGGTTAAATAATTTTAGTATGATACTATGGGCATTATATTTGACTATTTTAAGACCATTCAGATGGTTTGGGATATGCTAGATAATTGAATCACAGCCCAATGACTGAATAGATGCCTGTTGGGGTAGTATTTCAGTGAATTTGTCCTCGTCCATTATCTTTTCACTAAGAGGGAATTATCAGATGATCTTGTGTGCAGGCTGAAGTATATATCAATGACTATTAGTTATGGTGTTTATCCTATGAACTGTTAAGGATGCATGCTGCATATTTTTTTTGTATGACTGAGATTCAACCACTGAAGATAATACTGATTTTATCCCCTTCAAATGCTTTACATGGCTATGAAGTGATGCAATCACTTATTGAAATGAACTGTAGTGAATATACCAATCATATGCAAATTTACATTTTATCTGTGGTGTGACAGGGACATAAGTAAATGTCACTACCTTAAGCACAAATTATGTGTCACTTACTATATAATGCCAACTTACAAAATGTGTGTCATTTAGTATTTAATTTATGATTGATGGTGCTATGAATGAGGAGTGCATGGGTTGTCTCGCTTGAATGAAGGAGAAAATGCATAATAATATTTTGAGGCCAATTGATTTGACTTCAGAGATGTGGATCCCAATGTTGGAATGGTAGTTGATTTGTTATTGGAAATTTGGAAGAACCCTGAAAATTTACATGTACTTTGACTCAGAAGTGATATCTGAATTCAAGGACTTTTACCTTAACCTTGAGAAACTCTAAATGGTTATGGACTTTTGAGTTAGAGCATATGTGACTGATAAACTCGTCAAGTTTGGAAAATTATTAGACATAATAATGCTGGTCAAATAAACATGAGAAGTTGGACACATGTCCTTAAGATTATTATATCCTTGATCATTATTCTGTGTTAGAAAATAGACAAAGGTAATTGATACTCGACTCTTTAGTGAGATTGGGGATCCTTTCCCACTTTTGATAAAATCTAATTGAGAGACTATTGTGAGAACTGCATGTGATTTTGATCCAGTTTGGAAGCTGATATGTAGGCAATCCTTAGGCGATCTGTAGGGGAGCTGTTTCAAGAATTGCTCCAAGGTTTGGGGTTGTTCCTAAACCTTATCAACCCTCTCTCTTCTATATGCTTCAGCTTGAGCCTGAAACTTGCATTAGATGGCTGTGAACTCACCTTTCCAATTAATATGCCCCCACTATATAGGTCTAAGACAATAAAAGGTATTCCCTCATCATCAAGCTTATCTACTAAGGTTTGTTGTGTCTGGATTTCCAAAATCTAATCCAGTATTTGATGAAATTTTAGAGTCATTGGCACCATGATCTATCTCTACTGTGAGTGTATGAAAATGCAAGGTTCAAAACAACCCATGATCTATTGAGGCATGGCTTAAAACCATAGAGTCTTCCTACCTATATCCATAATGAACGTTGATAGCCACAATAGCATTTTGACTATTAGAGAGATCCACCTTCCTTTTATTGAATTGCTTTTCTTATGAAATTATGACCAAGTGAATGGAGTGGACGGTCTTGAGATTTCTTACTTTATGAGTATGTATTTCTTCATGTGTATGTGACTTGATAGAAGCCAACCCATGTGGGTTCAATGTGTTATTTGTGTGTTAGTAGTTTGACCCCCATAACCTATAGGACCAGACATGTGGGTTAATGGGTCACTCTTTGCGGTAATGTAACAAGGTCATTCTACCCGAGGTTTGTGAATCCTTAGAACATCATGATTATGTTTACTTGGCTATAAGATGACTCCACACATTGGCAGTGAATTTGATATAGGTGTGGCTTAGCCAACTATTACTAGTAGTGTGCAAGTGACAAATGTCGAGCTAACCATTATATCTTAGGGATTAGCCAACTTTCACCAATAACACACAGGTGAAGGATACTAAGTGCTACATGTTGATGCGTGTTTTGTGACACACCAAACATCAGAATAAAATGCCCAAAGACACCCTATCCTCTCTTGAAAAACCACCGCGTATGCTAAGATTGCGAGAAGATCATATGGCGATTCCAAGGTTCCTTATGTCGTGTGGGTAAGCTCAATGGTCGTTGTGATATACTGGTAACACAAAGGGACTTATGCTAGGCTTGTTCAATTCACAATGAAGGTCTAAACAATGAAGGTCTATTGTTTGGGTCTTGGATCAAACAAACTAAAAAAGGAGATAAGGGTTTAGAAGTTCTAATCTACTTCCTAAGAATTCAAGAGACGGTATTGACTAGGTGAAACCAATAACCACGCTTTGCTTCCCCATGCTCAACGACAACTACACAAAGTGGGTGCAATCTTCAAAGGAATGTGCTTATAATTTTCACGTCATGAATAACTACCATCAAATTGAACAATATTTACCCAGACAGAAGTTAAGCATCCACAAAGTAAGCTCAGTCTAACTTTACACATTGAAAGGAAATCATCCATTCAAAGAAAGTATGAGCAAAAGTTTCACCATGATCAATACTTATCAGATCTTGCATTCATCTAACATACATGAAATAAAATCTAAACTATGATGAGGGATAAGAACCATGCCAACTCCAAAATAAGAGAAGTAATCACCATCAAAACAATGCATGCATTACTTATTACTTTAGCAGTCGTACACAACAATTACTTATCTTAAAATGTTTTGCAACATGCTCCCCTGCTTTACAAATGAGGGGTGAGCTCAATTTATAGGCTCCCCAATTACAATTCGATGGCCAAGATTGATTAAGGATCAATGACCGAGATAACAAAATAAAACCCTAATTAGGGTTTGTTACCACTAACTTTACCTCGACCAATAATAAAATTACATTCGAGGACACTTGTCCTTTTGCTAAATATGAACCAACAATAAAATAGAAAGTTGTTGCATGTTGATTTGGAACAATTTGATTGGTTGGAAGATGACGAGGCGCCACCTCAGCGGGTTGGATGTCCTACTCGGTCACTTTCTTCTTCTTTTTTACGTGCTTGCCTTAGAATATTTTCCTTGCCGATGACTTTGTCCTTTGCGCTTGTTCCTTCCTATCTTTGATCTTGGATCTCCCTTTTGAGCCTCTGATTTCTTCTTCTCACCTATACTGGAAGTTTGGAAGTCTCCCCTTGAAGCAGATGTCTAGACTTGAAGTTATTTTCTTTCCGGATTGCTCTAAAATTCCTTCAAATGCCTTGAATTTGGAGAGGAAATCCCCTATGCTTTTGCCACAATGGAGGTAATTGGAATTTTCTCTGTGAAGAATTTCCCATACTTAGCCAATTTTTAGATATTCAAGCTCGAATGAACTCTACCTGTGGACTTGCCTTCTATTCTGAATTTGGCTTGCATAAGTTGGGCGGATTCCATCCTTGGACAAGGATTTTATTCATATTCCTTCTTTATTCCTCTTCATCCTTCTTCATTCTTCCCAACACTTAGTCAATTTTCTGAATTTTCTTGGCTGGGTGGACTTTCTTTCTGTCTTTCCATTCTATCTTAAGCTGACTTGGTAACCTCTTTGTCATTCATTCTAGGCGGACTTGAAGAGTTCTTTTCCATAGACACTTTCTTGGTATGGCGAACTTCATGCGAAATTTTCCATTTCTCTCTCTTGAGGTCGGACTTCTTATCAAGTCTTCCATATTCTCTCTCTCCTCAAGCATGGCGGACTTTTAATGTTTCTTGACATGATGCAAGGAAAACTTAGCTAATTTCTTTCTTTATCACCTCCCCAAGGCGGACTTTGGAGATGATTTTCCATGTTTCATTTCCTCATCTCTATGGTGGACTTTGTGAACTTCCTTCCAAAAGGCTAGGCGGACTTTGAAACTTCCTTTCCACTCTCCTTTTATGTCTTAGGCGGACTTTCAAGATGATTTTCCACTTACTCTAGGCGGACTTTCTCCCTTCTTTTCATTTACCTATCTCCAAGGCTTGGTGGACTTTCTAAACCTTTTGCCAAGCTCTTAAGGTGGGCGGACTTGCTAGAGGACTTCCCACTTAGCTTTCCAAAGCAAGGCGGACTTCATGAAGAATTTCCAAATGTTCATCTAGAGCTGGGCGGACTTTCTCAAGCTCTTTCCATTCCATGTGAGGGTGGACTTTGAAGAGACTTCTCCATGGCATGGTGGACTTTGCACTCATTTTCCATCATCTTTTTCCTTGGCTGGCGGACTTCCAAGAAGATTTTCCACTTAGCTTTCCAAGCTGGGCGGACTTTCTAGATGGATTTCCACTCCATTCTTCATGCTGGGCGGGCTTTCTCGATGGATTTCCACTCCATTCTTCATGCCGGGCGGACTTTCCAGCCTTCTTGCCATGTCTAATTTCAGACCAGTCTCCATACTTAGACAATTTTCACCATGGATTTCATGCTGGGTGCATCATATTTTCTGATTTTCCATTGATTTTTCCAGATTTTCAATGATTTTCTGTGATTTTGATTGATTTTTTATCTAAAAGTCTGATTTTTTGCTTGATTTTTAATGCTTTTTTATTCTAAAAGTGGAAACTTTGACTCCGTTGTCAGTGGGACCTTGGCACCTTCTAAAAATAGAAACTTACTAAAAATAGAAAAAGCAAAAAAGCAACTTTCTAAAAATAGTAAATCCCAGATTGGTCCAAAAGTGCCGAAAATGAAAAAAGCAAAAAAGCAAAAAAACAAAATCCCTAAAAAATAGGAAGTGTTAGAATTGAGCGAAAGCATAGGCAATCCTTGTCTTCCGAGTCTTCTGAGCACTTCTATGACGTCTAAGCACAGTTTCAGGCTTGAATTCTCTACTTGGCTCGAGTGACTCTTCAAAACTTTAACTCCTCATTGTAAAAAAACATGGTAAATAGCAGTTACGATGCCAAGGCAAAAAACTCAAAAAACAAAAAAACAAAGGGTCCCCATTTGCAATGGGGCGATGTGTGAAAAGGTCACAACACTACCTATGATATGATAGGGCTTAGCTGGATTTTACTAGTGCCATGCAAGTGATAGATGTCATGAGCTACCCCATACTAGGTTGGATTGACTTTTGCTAGTAGCATGGAGGTGATGGATGTCAAGATCCACCAACTCAAAAGGTCCAATAGTCTATAAAATCTTATTAATGGCCTCATGTGTTGTGACACTTATGCCTTTGTCAATGATGATAAGTAGTATGGGATGGTTGCCTTGTCATCACCACTAGTGAGATATGGTGACAATCATTGCCAATGCACCTACTAATTACATTAGTCTCAGGTATGAAAAGATGCTAACCACCTTATTGGCAAAGGAGAAAGCTTCAATCGATGTATCATTGAGAGCAATCAAGGATACATTCCTTGAAACAGGTGTATCCATCATTTCTAATGCATAGAAAGATTGCAAAAATAGACCACTAATCGAGGTCATTATAGTGTCCCCTACAAAGACAATGTTTTTGAAAGCAGTTGATTGTGAGGGACAATTGAAGGATACAACTTTTATTGCCAATATTCTCATAAAATCCATTGAAATGGTGGGCTTTGGAATGTTGTCCAAGTCATAATGGACAACGCTAAAAATTGTAAGGCGGCTAGTTCTATAGTAGAAGGTATGTATGGGCATATTTTTTGGACACCAGGTGTTGTCCACTCTCTCAATTTGATATTGCAAAAGATTGGCACAAAGATCAAGTGGGTCAAAGAAATCTACACAAAGGTTGAGGAGATTCAAAGGTTTGTGACTAATCATCATTAGTCAAAGGACGTCTTCAAGACCTTCAACTTGGAGTTGTTGATGGTGACTTAAATTTTATTTTAGTATATTTTTTATTTTTTTAATATATGTGACATGTCATCTACCTTTGGCTTTTAATATTTTGACTTTTTTTACACCATATTAGGTTTTCCCAAACTCAATTTATGTCACACATTGTCTTAAGACGACTTGTGAAGGTGCAAGATACATTAACTGGCATGGTCATCAATAGTCTTTGATGATGAGTGGTGGGTTCACGTGGAATATGTTGAGTTTCATTGAGCCCATTATCAACATGATTAAGTATGTTGATAAAAATCACCCATGTTTGCATGAAATTTGTGATGGCATGGACACCATGGTTGAAAAAATAAGGATAATAATTGAAGCCAATGAATATGACCAAATAGAAGCATTTTTCAAAAGAGCGCAAAAGATCATTGTTGACTATAGGAAGAAGATGGCCACACCCTTGCATCTCCTACCATTTGCTTTGTCCCCAAAATATTATAGCAAAGAGATACTTTCCTTTCCTAGGAGGGTGGGCATCATATAGGGATGAAGAGGTGGTTGTTGGCTACAAGCCAACATTTAGATGAATATTCCCAAATATAGATATACAAATTATTGTCTTGAGTGATCTTGGCCACTTCATGTCTCCAAGTAATCATGATGTTTGCACTCTCCAAGACAAGTACAAAAAAGATGCTCATGAATGGTGGTACATACATGGCCAAGGCTATTTTTACTTGCAGCCTCTTGCAATAAAAGTTCTTTCTCAAGTATGCATCATTTTATTTTTTAACTTTCTCATTATTTTTCATTGCTATATATTATAATTATATAATCTATTATTTATGTTTTGTAATTGTAAATGTTGTATGCAAATTCAATGGATTGCGAGTTCTTCTTCAATTGAGAAGAATTGAAGTACCCACTCCTTCATCCACTCAATTAAGCACAACTGATTGGGTGCAAAAAAAACTAAGGACTTGATCTTTGTGCACTCCAATTTGTGTCTCGTCACACAAGACGCCTAATTACAATGACAGGGTGACAAAGAATTGGGATCTAACTCATGAGTGTGCTAACTTTGATGCTATGACAAAGTCACTATAGATGAGGCCACTTCTACACATGACGTGGCTAGTAGGAGTGGCGCTACAGAATATTGTGGTTCAAATGAAATTGAACCAAATGTTGACTTTGATGTTTTTGATGAAGAGCAATATGAAGATTATTAAATATTGATTGTAATTTTCATTGTGTATTCACACTTGACAAATCACTGAATTATGAATTTATAAGTATTTTCAATTTTGCAAATTATGAGGTATTTAAATATTTTGTTTATTGGCAATCATGAGTATCACTGTTTTTATATTGTATAATTTTAAAAGTATTAATATATATTTATTATTTTACACACACACACACATATATATATAGCTGAAACTGTACCCATAACCTTAGTCACAACATTCATCGAATTTGAAGCTTCAAATTTAAAGTTCGGCGAATCCTTAAAAAATGCACAAAATTCGTTGAAATTTGAGCAAATTTGTATGACAATTTCAAAGGGTTTGTGGTCCATAGCAATTTTGTTGAACGGGTTGGAGATATTTCCCCTCCACCTTCGAGCCAAGGCAGCCAGCCTTGGCGTTGGGGTGAACAAAAAAACTAGGGCGTTGTCCTTGGGGCCACCATGGCCGTGGGCTTCGCCAAGGCCGAATTTGTCATTTTGGCAGCTTTTTTGATCGATCGAGTTGGGCGAAGTCCCCTGCTGCTAACAAGTGCAATCAGCTCCACAATTTCTTTGCTAATATTGGCAATGCCTTTGCAGTTCATAGGAAATGCATTGAGCGCTGCGTACCAGGCCACCGAGTATTTAGCTGTCATTGTGGCTTGTGGGAACGTAGTGTTTTTATCCATCAGAATGGGCCCCGTGAACTAGGTGCTCAAGTCAGAGATATTTTTTGATGTGAATATTTAAACTATTAAGTATTATTTTATTTAAATTCAATTGTTATTAAAAATTTAAGATTGAATATATTTAAATTTAATATTATTTTCTTTTATTGTTTTATTGAATTCTATTTTTAATGTGAACATTTAAACTATTTTGATCATTTTATGGATATATCATATATTACTTATATTAAATATAATATATAAGGCGAATTTAATATCGATATTTTAAAAAAAAAAATTACCCTAGTCGAATTTCATATGAATTCTATTGTTGCTGAATTTGAATTTGAACCTTGTGACATAACCCATAACCAAGAAAAAAAATTGACATACCACAATACCCATCCTCGTGCAAGGACCAGCAACTTAGGTTTATTGTAATGCTTAACTGCACAACAAAGCAACATATTGTTCTATGTTTCCATATCATATACAAGACACACATTGCAGACAAAGTAATCTTACTAATCATTCCTCCATTCAAAGCTTCTCTAAACTTCACTTTAGAATCTACTGTAGGCAGCACAAAATACTAGAAGTCATTTGTAATTTTCTGAGCATCCAACAATTGAAATGTAAATAAGATTTATTTGGAAGACATTTTATCCATGGGGAATTCCATTCACATAAGCATCCATCAAAATGACTAGTGCTTTTATCTACCTAAATGGAACTCAGTTTCAGTTGAAAAACCTTCACTTTGAGAACCATACTACTCAATTTACAATCCTTAAAAAATGGGACAATGGAGTTCCATGCTTGCAACAAAATGGAACTTCCACTGATATTTTCATCCATTTTACATCTGAAAGAAAATTAAAATATTAAATGTATTTAGAATTTTTTTGTCTCGCAGCACTGTGAATAATTATCATTTGATGTCAAATGCTCATCCTGTAAGCACCTAAATTTTTTCACTTTGCTGGTGCCCCAGTTGAGCTTGCCAATAACTTACCAACCTCAATTATATTAGCATGTTTCGCTAGTCATGTCAAGAACATTTTAGTCACTTTCTCTATAGACCTCACCTTTAAACCATCTTTATCAACTTCCATGAACTTGTTTTAGCTTCTTAGTGCTCCTTGGCTCTAGCCAACATCAATCTTCTTTTCATTTTGTCATCCCTTTTTTCTTTTTCTTTTCATTTTCTTTTAAAGATAGGAAAAACCACCAGTTTGCTGGACAGAACTGCTTGTGACATTAGCATTTCAAGGTTTTATTGCATGTTTTCTTCCTAATCTTTGAAAAAGGCCTTTATAACAAAGGGCAACATGCTGCAAACCTTAGTAGTGCTTGTAGTAATGAAGAGTCGTCTACAGGGACACATCTCTATGTTACATCTCCCTTGTCTATATAACATATCATCTCTCTTCTCCCTGCTCACATCTATTATATTATTCTTTCTTTATGATATTTAATAATTATATATATAATATTTTCCATTTATACATCTAGTTGGTATATAAGATGTTTGATCCTTATAAAAGTGACAAAGGTAATGGTCTAAAACCCACTGGAACAAGTATCTGGTCAAAACGGGGAAAAAAATGCATGACCCGAAACACTGCAGAAACATTGTTTTGAATTTTCTGGTCAAAAAATCTGGATTTCAGCCACTTTGGGATGTGCAGACAATTGTAGTTAGTTAAAAAGTGTTCAGACTGTTGTTTTCATATAATCAGAAAAAAGATATACTAACCAAAGAAATTATCAATCTCACCAAAAAGTGAGTCAAGTTATCACAGACAATCCATATTGACAAAACTTCCACGTTATTTCAAATTCTGACATCTAGTTGTAATGGCCAATCAGAGCCATAACATCAGAGTTATGGCCCAAAACATGTTGGCATTTCTGAACTGCTTGCTAACCAGCACTGCCAATAGTCAAGTAACCACTCCATCTTCAAAAGGTGGATCTTACTCTTCTACCATAGAGAAAGTGTTAATAGATGAATAGCCCAATGCTGTAAAGATCCAAGAGAAATAGATTCACATACCTTTTCAGTGACTCTTTTGCATACCTTTCGCATCAGTTAAGTCTGTCAAAACATATATCGTTCTTTTCATGTGTGAATATAATTGTTATTTGTGTTCTATGTTATCTGTTTTAATTCCATTCCAATCATAACAAGTCAGTCTCCAATTAGTTATCCCTTGAATTGGAAATTGCTGATGCTGAAATCAACATAATGCCATTCTGTTTCAGACAATCATTGGAATAAGACATCTATCAATTTGTGAACCTGATACAACTAGTCAAAATTGTGAATAGCTAAAAATGCATTTGCCAATAAGGATCTGAATTGTTCAAATTATAAGTCATCCAAACAAAATCCTTGTCAACAAAGAGGGACACCCAAATACATTTTCCTGTGAAGTTGAAAGGCATTGCCAAGAACATACACATCTCCAAAAATTATCTAGCTGAGGACTGAATATTTCTAACCAGGCACAGGATATTTATAATTTATGCTATCAAAAAGATACCATAATAGTTCCCTTAAAACATTAAACCCAACTGAGCTTCTTCCATTAAAAATCAAAGAGGGAATCCCAAGCACTGTTATTTCTTGTAAGAGATCTATTATAATTGTGTGACTCAACATTAGGGCACAAAACATGTTTTGTATCGAAGCAAATGTTACACTCTGCTATATAAGGGCACAAACTTGTTACATGTCAGATATGCATGAAACTCAATTTGCTACTCCCAATTGTGGATTGCAAGTGCTTTGGATTTTGTGAAAAATGCATAAGTATGTGGATACTATTGCTGAACTCCATTCTGTGTCTCTTAAGTCTCATTAATGTTTACATAGATATATTCTATTTATCTTATTTAATAATTTGTGAGCAGATTCCTTCTGTATGTCTAACTTTCTACATCAACACTGCCATAAAAGTTGTGCTTGGAATCGAACAGAACTTTACGATTTCATAAAAAACATAAATAATCTGGTAATGACATAAATAACTGAAGCTATTAAAATAAATTTTGTTTAATAGCTTATACCTTTATCTGAGGAATGAGAGCTGGCCCTTCATAAGCAAAAGCTGAGTAAAGCTGCACAAGAGTTGCCCCTGCTCGGATCTTCTTATATGCATCTTCACCACTGTACAAGCAAGAACATATGAAGGTATTAGCCTACTGAAGGCACTAACTAGTATGAATAGAAAGGAAGATGCTTCTAGGACAAGAGCGAAAAATAAAGCATTCCGTACCTGCTAATACCTCCACAGCCAATCAGAGTAATTCTTCCCTGATTTTCAAAAATAAAAGTGGTGTTAAAAAGCAGAGCTCCAGAGTACTAAAATAGTAAGAACAAACACACAAACAAATATATAGAGAGAGGGGAACAACTATAATTAAGTCAATCTATTAAGAACTTGTGGGAGGACAGAAAAAAGGTTTGTGTGTGTGTGTTCAGTAAATCCTTTAAAGCACATGGAAACATGAAACAAAGAATACACACACAATGTTCACTTTAGTTATTTTTTGAAACACCGCAATTTGGAACTCAGATTAAGATGCTTACTCGTGTAAGTTGATACATTTCTTTCAAGACTTCAGTAGACAATTTGAAAAGAGGTTTTCCACTCAAGCCACCCATTTCATCAGCATGTGGTAACCCAATGACAGAATCTGGCCTTGAAATAGTTGTATTAGATATAATCTGCAAGATTTCATTCAATATACAATGGTGAGCCACTATGCGATGAGAAATTGCAGCACAATCTTGATACTTAGAATACAAACGAAAGTGTTTCAAGTTCAACTGAAAAATATACAGAATGCTAGTAAAATAGCTTCTACAAAACCTTTACATATGCATATCAACATTAACTAGAACACCCTATTTCCAAACATGCCTCTTAGTTTCCAAGCAAACAAATCAAGAAAAGTGAAAATCCAACAATTTGTTTTCACAAAGGGTAAAATATCATTCAAATGTCTCCTAATATGCAGAAAACTCAATTAGTTTGAGTCCTTGACAATTACAAAGTAAATGATGAAACCATAGACCCATAAGGGTGCATATGTGCCTTGATGAAGGACCCTTGAGAGTAAATCATTACGATAATAGTTAGTTGAGTTTTTATTAGCATGGGTTCCTATTAACAACAAGGGAAACATAGATGGAGAAGCCATTCGTCCATAAGGGTGCTAGATGCCTTGGAGGAGGACCCTTGCAGTAGATCGATATGATAGTATTCAGTCAATTTTTTAGTAACAATTATGTCACTAACAAAGGAAGGCTATAAATCTCCCTTAGCAAAACCCATCTAAACCCTCACAAGGTAGAGTTCCATATTAAAAAGCACTTTGCTCTGGAAAGAAGACTGACTTATGCAGCACTTAAACATATACAAAGGAACCACCTGGTTTAGACAATTGTTGAATGACATGAGTTGCTGTAATAAGGACTAAGGAAACATTGATAAATCTTGACCCTTTTCAAGTGGAGTTTGATTCACACTACCACATAGGGTTGTGCTTTAGCTTTGGTTCGCACAGCTGTACAATTCCATGTGCAGCTCCTTGCATCATGCACCACCTGCATAGCACTAGGAACCATGAAGCCAAACCCAAAAGACATCCTATAGCTCATGCACAATCCTTTGAATCATGCACCACTCATCCAATGCCAAAGACAACTCTATTTGAGTTTTGTCCCATATTTTCACCTATGCGTGCTAGCACACATAAGGCACACAATCCAAAACTCAATGCAGAACCCTGCACAACTTCTTAGAACACCGCACGATACTTCAGTTCACACAAGTAACAATCTGGTGCAACTTCGAGAGTCATTTCATGTAGTATATCTATCAACACAATGCACAATTTAAAGCCAAGCCATTGGAAGATGAAGAATCATGTGTGAGAGTTCAACCACCATAATTTTTTCAACTCCCATAATGAATCTTTCACCTTCTTGGTCTTGTAAATTATAAATGCATATCTGTAACTTTCACAAGCAGATATAGATCAGAGATAGAGGATAGATAGGAGTAGATACATGTCCATACATCTCCCTCAAGAGTAGACAAATTACTGAACTCGCATATTAATAAAACCTTTTGTTCTAGTTCTAGTATGTTTCTCCATCTAAATCCCTCTTTTGCATTTGCTTCTACACACACATAACTGATTAGGGAGCTCAAGTAAGGAAAATATGTTGCCTCCTACTAGTTGACAAGTGTGGAGATACCAGTAATATAACATGGTTTTTGACAGTATCGACTCAAAGAAATCACAAAAGAGAATATCAACAGTACCAAGAAAGGATACTTGCCAATCAAATGCAGAATCAAACGCCAACTTGAATCCATGTAAGTGTTTTGTAATCTCATCCACAACTAGTAGTAGAAATTAAGAACCAACACAAAAATGGACTGTGCTACTTATAATCAAAATAAATGACAATAAGGAAAGAATATTGTGATAGGTAATCATGTAGATTTTATCCTGGAAACCCCCTCCAAAAGGTAAAACCAGCTTTGTAGAGGAAAAATGAACTGAAAATGCAATGAGTTTTGGAGATTTGTGGAATACAATCTGCCCGTTGCTCCACTTGGTTGTAGACAAACTGTTAAGCATGTCATAAATTACAATGGAATTCTACTTCTCTTTGTTTTACAACACTCAAATCCACCTCCCATTATACAATCCAACTCCTTATTGTCCTTATATAGATGTTAGGATGTTTTCCTCAATGCACTATAAGGTCCAAAAGCAGAATTAGAAGGAGAAACGTCAAACCATAGTTGGAAAACTCGCCAATTGCAAGTACTTGGCAAGCCCAAAAAACTCTGTTCGGCAAAAACTCGGCAAAAAACTCGGTAACTTAAAAAATTGCTTAAGTTTCACTAAAAACGCATTTTTTTTGCAAAATTCAATGATAAGATGCATCCAATGAGTCAATAAATGAGCACATAAAAGAAACAAGCTGAGTCTAGTTGTATTTGATTGATTTGAAAGCAAATTGGGTACAAAATGGCATCCTCATGTGGAATGCGTTGATGTTGATATTTTGAAACAAAATGAAAATAGTAATTTTTTTTTGTAAAAATGAAAGTAAATACTACATTAATATATTTCACAAATTTACATGTTCCGCTTTCCCATGTCTAGTGAAAACTAGGGGAGAGGTAGAACTAGACGATATTATAGATGAAGACTTGTAGGCAAACTTGGAAACTTAGACTTGAAGAGTACCTAGAAAATCAAATGAATTCAATGGGAGTCTGAGGGCAATGACCCAATGGGGTCAAGGGGCAGTGCCCCTTGTCAGCATTATTTTTTGCCAGGGTTACCCGGGGACGCGTCCCAAAACCACCCATCCGGTTCGGGGACGTCTCGGGTACAGGGGGCGGCTAGGGGCGAGGACCGTCCCCTGAAAAAGCGGAAGCGTCCAGGGACGGGGAGGTGACGAAAATTAAGGCTAGCTAAGCGATCGAGGGGCTGGCTGAGGGCGGTGAGCTGTCCTTGGCGCGACGGCAACTCCTAGACCCTAGTAAACTTAAAAAAGCAAAAAATTTAAAAATAAAACCCTGCCTATGTGGCATACGTGGGCCCCACCATGTTTTGCTCTCTTATGAATGAAAGGAGGCCTCTAAAAGTTCATTATTTTCATTTTGTTTGTGTAGGGAGCCAAGGGTTTGAGAAGAAAAAAAATTGCAGCCATTGAAGGAGAAGGAGCAGCTGTTTGGAGGAGAGGAGGTTGAAAGAGTGTTGCTGGGAGTGCAAATCCATCAAAAAAGGTATGCATTTTCTTTCACCATTCTTTTTTTTTCATTTTTTTTGCAAAATATGAAGTTTGCATAGTCTGATTTTTTTTTATTTTGTTCATTTTCAGTCAACACTTGCATTCTAAAAACAAAAAATATGAGCAACAGTGAAGGTGGGAGTGATAGTGAAGTTGAAATGCAAGTTAGAAGGCAAACTAGAGAGCAAATAAGAATAACCCCTACCCAACACCATCATTCATCAACCGATTCCAAAACTATGAAGGACTATGCCAAACACCCAATAGAAAAAAAAAACCATTCCTTCAATTTGTGACAGCCATGGGTGAAAGACAAAAAAATTCAGGGGGGAGTAGGGTTTGGTTGTGCCATGTTTGTGAAAAGGAGTTTAGGGGCAGCTACACTAGAGTTAGGTCTCATTTTTGGGTGAGGTGGGCCATGGAGTTAGAACGTGTCCTGCATTGACAGATGCACTATTTATAGAGTGCCAAACAATTCAAATGGAGTGTGATGGTGGGGTTCAAACTGGGTCTCCTTCTTTCCCAAGTTCACAATCATCTATGCCTACTCCTACTCCTAGTCCTTCCACGGTTGGTAGTAGTGTTATCTTAAGAGGAAAGAGGAAGGTGATTGGTGGTGATAAGGGAGCCTCAGTTGAGTCCATGTTTCAAAACCAAGCACGAGAAACCTGTGCATCCTCCATTGCCAAATTCTTTTTTGCCCATGCCATTCCATTTCATGTGGCCCGTTCCTCTTATTTCAAACAAATGGTGAAAGACTTAGTTGCTGTTGGTCCTTCATTTGTACCCCTGGAGATCATAAGCTACGCACCACCCTCCTAGACAAAGAGTACTCCAAAGTTAATGTGTTAATGGAGGAGATGAGGCAAACATGGATGAGGACGGGGTGCTCTATAGTGATGGATGGGTGGACTGATTGTAGACGTCGGCCACTCATCAATGTCATAGTCACATGCCCTGCTGGTTCTTATTTTCTTCGAGCCGTAGATTGTTCAGGGAACGTAAGGATGCTGACTTCCAATTTTCCATTTTGAGAGATGCCATAGAGGAGGTTGGGGCTGCAAATGTGGTGCAGGTGATCACCGATTCAGCACGTGTGTGCAAATCGGCTGGATTGATGGTGGAGGGTACTTACAGGCATATATTTTGGACCCCATGTTGTGTTCATGCATTGAACAATGCATTGAAAGACATAGGGAAGATGGATTGGGTGAAGAAAACGGTGGCAGAAGCTAGAGAAATTCAAATGTTCATTTGCAACCACCACACCTCACTTGCTCTTTTCAGGACATTTTCAAAGGAGTTTCTCAAACCTGTTGATACAAGGTATGCCATTTACTTCATTTTGTTTCACTTTCAATTTGTATTCATAATCTGATTTTGTTTTAAATTTTTATTTTTTACTGAATCATTGAATTAATGAATGTAGATATGCCACCTACTTCATCCTATTGGAGAGGATGCTTGAGGTGCATGAGCCTCTACAACTAATGATGGTCAATGCTGAGTGGACTAGATGGCCTAATGCAAGTTCCACTCAAGGAAAGAGCATCAAACAAAAGATCCTCGATGATGATTGGTGGGCCAATGTGAGGTAAGACATATTAGATGGCTGATTTTCATATTAAATTTCTGATTTTAATATTTTAATTTTATTGTCCAATGTTCCAACTTTTGAAGTTTCTAACATGTCAAATTGAAATAACTTGTCAACTAATTATTTTGAACTTTTTGTTTGCATTTTGCAGATATATTTGCTCCTTTATCTCGCCCATTGTAGATGTCATTAGATATGCTGATACAGACTCTCCTAGTCTTGGAGAGATATATGAGACATTTGACACTATGCTTGGGAAGATCAGGCAAGTTATTTTGGCAAAGGACCCCACTTTGGATTTATATGAGCAACACATTAGGCCCATTGTGACGCGGAGGTGGAATACAATGAACACCCCGCTTCATATGGCTGCCTTTGCTCTAAATCCAAAATGGTATGCACCAAGGGATGGTAGGGTGCCTCCATGTGATGATCCTGAGGTTTTAGATGGGTTCACACGGGCCATTGAAAAGATTTATCCAGCCGAGCAAGCTTCAATACTTCGGTCACAATTTCTAGACTTTGCTAATCTTAATGGCCCAAACTTGAGCAAACCACAGGCGAGGTTGGATAGAGCTATATTAGCTCAAGGGAACCCTATTGGATGGTGGACCTATCATGGGAGAGATACACCACAGTTGAAGATACTTGCCACTCGCCTTCTTGCACAGGTTGCTAGTTCCTCTGCTGCAGAGAGGAATTGGTCTACATATGGCTTTATCCACTCTGTCAAGAGGAATAGACTTACCTCTAGACGAGCAGAGAAGCTAGTGGCTGTTCATAGTGCTCTTCGGCTTCAGGATCGACAGACTCCAGCTCTACGGTGGGATATTGATCCCGAGGACGCGGCTCAGATAGATGAGGAGGAGACAGCTGAGGGCTTGGTTGGGGTCCCATTGGCTGAGGAGGAGCATTATGGTGGCAGTGACTCAGAGGATGACTCTGATTTTGATGCAGTTATGAGAGATGATTAGGGGCAGCAGTGCTCTTTGTTTATTTTGTAAATTTGTATTCATTATTGACATACGATATTGTATTTTGATTTTCATAGCAAACTAAAACTTTAAAACTATATGGCAGCAATGTAGCCTTTGGGCATTTTGATATAAGTTTATAAATTATAACTTGGAGGTTGTTTCATGATTCGTGTATGTTAATTTTGAATGCGTATTGAGTATTGGCATAATGTTGAACACAAATGTTATATGTTAATGTTCTATAATGTGTATTATGCATGCCTTATTCATGTTATGTATTGAATATTTAAAATTTCCCTATATTTTTTAAAATTTCCCTATATTTTTTAAAATTTCCCCTGCCGTCCCTAATTTTGGCCTCAAAAATCAGAAACTTGGGGACTCGTCCCGCCGTCCCCTGCCGTCCCCGTCCCGGAAACTTGGGGTAACCTTGTTTTTTGCCACTCCATGGCACACCTCATTTTCATGATTTTTTGAGTGGCAAAAAATAATGCTGACAAAGCCCAAATTAAGACCTTGAAAACCACACAAACCGCAAAAAATGAATTGAAATTTCCTTTATTCCAGCTGCAGGTTTCTTTTTGCTAAGAGGCAGAGTTTTTTTTGAAAAACTCACCAAAAACTCGGCGAGTTTTTCCAGCCGAGTACTTGCACCAAAAACTCGTTTTGAAAAAAAACTCATGAGTTTTTCAAAAACTCACAAGTTTTTGGTGAGTCCAAAAGCAGAATTAGATGAAAAAAGTTCAAACAATTCACTTCCAATTATGTGTTTCTGATATCAAGACCAAACCACCCCTTTGCACATATTGATGGTTTCATAACTACCCTGATGATTTTGAAATTGCCTCTTGCATGGATAAATTTGACAAAACTAGGTAGGTTCTAAGAGCTGCAACTTCAAGGAGTGACTCCTTTGATGAAGTTTGCCTCCTGATCCTTCTAGATCACATCTCCCTTCTTAGAGAAGCTTCCACAAAGCTTGATGAGAACTTAAGTGAGTAAAGAGTTCCCCCACTTCTTCCCTTTGAGTCCAACCTGCCAAGTCTTCTGGTTTCCTTTGACTTTTTTCTACAGCACCACATCCTTTAGAAATATTTCTTGGTCTCCCACTACCAAGACCTTTATTGAGGGTAATAGTCATTCTCCTTCTACATAGTAAGCTTGGAAACAAGCTTCATCCAAGTCTTGTGGGTTGCTGGTGATAACCCTCCGTTTGATGGGGGCATAAGGGCCTTTAAGGTACATTATCAGTACATCCGCATTCTCCAGCTCTATGCCAAGTAACATGGCTTGTCATTTGAACTCTATAGTGAAATTCTACACACTTTCCACATTGCCCTATTTGTAATACAACCATTTCATTTTCTGATTAATCTTGTGCCAGATAGGATAGGAATATTTACATAGCAATTCCTTAAAATCTTCCCAACTAGACATAGCTGGGTTCTTTTTATTTTTGGAAGGTGACAAATAACTCTCGGCCATACAAAAGCATGTTCTAACATTTTGAGATTGGCAAAAGATATCTTTTGTGTCTCACTGATACTATGCATATTCAAATAAACTTCCATTTGTTTGATCCAAAAATATAGAAATTTGGCATTCATTTGCTCTTCAAATGATCTTCTCTAGTTTTACTTCAACCTTATGTTCAAATTTACTTGAATCTTCTTTGCTTGCTTTTCCTCCAAGAAGGTTTCTCAGTCTTCTAGTTGCTCACTGGCTTCTCCAACACCACATTTCTTGGGGAGAGCTTGCACTACAAGATCCACAAAAGATTGATCTTGACCTATGTGCTCTTGTTGTTGACTAATTTATTATTTTTCTTTCCTCATACAATTCTGATTTTTAATTATTATTTCTATGTCGACCTCCATGGCACTCACAAAATTGTTCATATTTTTGAGGTTCTTCATTCTAAACTCTTTATTCCACTTTAAGCTAGAGATGTCTGAATTGCATGTGAGCAATTCTTTGTTCTTGATAGATCTAGTCATTATCGCACGAACACCACTGTTTTCCACAAACCCCAAGGAATATTAACTATTGTCCTACCAAGTTGATCTATAATCTAATCCACAACTAGTGGTAAGAATTAAGAACCAAGGAAAGAACAATATAAGTAAACACCCAGATTTTATCCTAGAAACCCCTCAAAAGAATATAACCAGCTTAGTGGTGGCAAATGCACTACTACCAAATTATTACAAGCTAGACAAATATAATTAGTGGTGAAAATTTGTGGAATACAATCTGCCATTGCTCCACTCGATTTACAAACATGATTCAGTCTATGGGAAATCACAATGGAATTTTACTTCTCCTTGTTGTACAGTACCCCTCAAAAAATTCAAACCAGCTTTGGTAGTGGCAAATGCACTACTACTGAACTATTATTATAAGCCAGACAAATTCAAGTTGTGAAAAATTATGAAATACAAGTTGTCCATTACTTTGCTTGGTTAGATGCACACAAAGTTAAGCATATGGCATAAATTACAATGGAATTCTACTTCTCTTTGCTCAACAACACTCTATATCTACCTTCCATGATACAATCCAACTCCCTCTTGTCCTTATATAGATGTTGGATTTCCTCGTCATGTACTAGAAGGTCCTAAAAGTGGAATTAGAAGGAGAAACATTGGAGTACTGACTTCAAAATCCAAGTTTCTAATACCAGGATAAAACCACCTCTTTGCACAATAGTTTCAAAATTACCTCCTGAATGGTCTGACAATTTCATTCTACTAATGAAATTAGGCAATTTCTAAGGGCTGCAACTTTAAGAAGTGATTTCTCTGATGAAGTTTGACTCCTCCTGATCATTATATCAGTAAGAGACCAATCTAAACACACCCTCAAGGCAAAGGGGTTGGGCATTGAAATTTACTTGTATGGTGCACTAAAGAATGGTATTCTTACATTGAATCTTGAATTGGAGAAATTATTAGCATGCAGTTTTAAGCATTATCAAGGCAACTATTTCACAAGCTATTTAGAATTTGGTGTTTTTTATATCATGATTGTTATTAAGCTTTGGGATTCACCATATACGTTGTGTATAAACCTATTTTCATGGCATTTTTGAGATGTGGATGTGTTTTGAGGACAGCCATCTAGGACACCATTTTCCTCAACAATATTAAAATTATATATAGATATGTATCAAAATTAAATTATTTACAAGTTTAACTATACATGGCATCAAGATTCAAATTTAGACAGTCACATAATGCATCAAATTTGAGATTCAATGTTTAATGTTCATTGATTCAAACATAAATTAAAAATGTGCCCATAACTCACCTAACCAAGTACTACCGAGTTGCAAACTTGACAAAATAACTTGCCAACTTACTCGACGTGAGTCTCAATGAGTTGTAAGCCTAGAATCATGGAGAGTACTCAAAAAGTCCAAGTTTGCAACTCAGTCCCTTGTTTGCAACATGCTCTATAGGAATGTGCTAAGACCAAGATTATTTCTCTTTATAAATTAATAATTATCATCACCCTCAATTTAACTAAAACCTATGTTACTGGGTTCTTCATTTTTTCCCTGCGTGCCCGCTCCTGGAGTGTTTGGGCATGGGTTCTTGCTGGGGAGCGGCTAGCAGCGCCCGAGGAGCGCTCAGGCACCTCCCGAGTTCTCTGTGGGTCCACTCCAAGCGGACCCACAGAGAACCTGGGGGTGCCTGGGCGCTCCCAGCCATGCACGCGCGTGCCCAAACGCTCCCACGGAGTTTGGGCGCTCAAAACAGAAAATAAAATTTAAAAAAAAAAAAAAATCAATTTTTAAAGCACTTAAAGTGCCAAAAAAAACCCTAAAACGCCTTTATAACATGACTTTATCACTCCTTTGTCATTTCATTTCTCTCACAAACACATTTTTCCCTCCATTTTTCTCATTTTGTAGGTTACTAATTTTTTGAAGGAGATTGATCAAGTGCAAAAGAAAGTGAGGATAGCTTGCACAAAGGAGATCTAATCACCTAAGGTATGCATTTTAACTCATTTTTTCAAGTTTATGATGGATTCTTTCAAGTTTTTGAAGATTTTTTTCAAAAAAAAAAAAATTCAAAATTTTTTTTAGAGAAGAAGAAATAAAGATTTGCTATTTGTTTCAATGTGTTTTGGTGTTCATTTTGTAATTTGTTTCAATACTTTATATTTCTTATAACAGCAAAATCAAAGTTTAAATGGCTACAAGTTCAAGTTCAGTGGATGTTACTGGTGGTAAAAACCAAAAGTTTAAAATTGATGCAGCATCTCCTTTTATGGCATCATACTACAATGGTTGAACAGCTTCCAGGAGGTGGGGCATTTGTCTGGATTTGTGATGAGTGTAAAGTCCAATTTAAGAGCTCATATAGTCGAGTGAGATTTCACCTTTGTGGACAAGGTGGGCAAGCGATTAGAGTATGTGGAGGGCCAACTAAAAAGGGGTTATCAAAGGATAAAATTATGAAATACATTGTCGAACAAGAAGAAGCTGATGCTATGGCTGAAAGAACAAAATTAAGAAACCATCCTTTAGCAAAGAAAAAATCAATGACTTTGCCTGTAGATTCAATAGTGGCCTCTCAACATCCTTTCTTGGAGACACCCTCTAACCAAGTAGAAGACCCCATTTCTTCCCGCAAAAGAGGACCATTGGATATGGCATTTCAAAATGAAGAAAGAGACATCGCAAAGGAAAAAATTGCACGTTGCATTAATGCCAATGGTTTCCTTTCAACTTGGTGAGATCACCATATTGGCATGAAATGGTGGAGGCAATCAATATTGCACCTTCAGGTTTCAAAGGTCCTGGGTATGAAAAGGTGTGCACCACCTTATTAGTAAAAGAAAAAAATCATGTAGAGACATCACTCAAACCAATTAGGGATTCTTGGGTTGAAACAGGAATGTCTATTGTTTCCGATGGATGGAAGGATTGCAAAAACCGACCTTTGATAAATGTTATTGCAGTGTCCCCAAAAGGGGCTATGCTTTTAAAGGCAGTTGATTGTGAGGGGAAAATCAAGGATGCAGAATTCATTTCAAAAATCCTCATTGAGTCCATAGAGATGGTGGGTCCGGATAATGTTGTTCAAGTCATTACAGACAATGCAAAAATTTGTAGGGCTGCAAGTATTTTGGTTGAGCAAAGGTATGTACACATTTTTTGGACACCATGCACTATACACTCCCTTAACTTGGTGATGCAAGCAATTGGCACTCAAATAGAATGGGTGAAAGATATATACCAAGAGGCTGAGGAGATCCAAATGTTTGTGACAAATCACCATATGTCACAAAGCATCTTCAGGACTTTCTCGAGATTGGAATTGTTGAAGGTAAATTTAATTTAATTATCAATTATGTAATTTATTTTGTAATTTTATGGATTTATATTTTAATGTATTATTATTATTAACTTATGTTTTACATGATCCTAGGTTGCCAAGACCCAATTTGCATCACACACAATTGTTTTGAGACGACTTGTGAAGGTGCGAGAGGCATTGGGCACCATGGTTATTAGCAACCAATGGAGTATTTGGAAAACATCAAGTTCAGAGAGGGCCCAAAAGGTCAAGTCATTGATTCGAGATGACATTTGGTGGGATTGTGTGGCCTATGTCTTGATATTCACCGAGCCTATCATGAGTATGATCAGGTTTGCTGATACAAATTGACCATGTTTGGGGGAAATCTATGACGGTATTGACTCCATGATAGAAAAAATAAAGGTGATAATAGTAGAAAAAGAGAATGACCCCCAAGAAACACCTTTTCATACAGTTGAAAAAATCATTCACCACCGTTGGGACAAGATGAACACGCCATTGCATCTCCTTGCATATGCATTATCTCCCAAATACTATAATTCACAGATACTTGCTTTGCCAGGGAGAACTCCACCATATAGAGATAGTGAAGTTGCTAATGGGTACAAGCAAGCATTCAGAAGACTCTTCGTAGATCCAGAAGTGGTGGAAAATGTTAGGAAAGAGTTTGGCTTGTTCATCTCAAGACGGAATCATAGTCTTTGTGCTATTCAAGACCAATACACAGTAGATGCTCGTACATGGTGGTACCTCCATAGGCAAGATTTTATGTTCCTCCAACCTCTTGCAATCAAGATTCTATCACAAGTAAAAAAAAAAAAAAGAAAAATTTATTTAACATTTGTATTGTAGACTTTAAGTTTAGTACTACTACTTACCATTCTTTAATTTATTTTGCATTTTTTATTTCTAAGTTATTTTGGTTTTCTCTCCAATTTCAACAGGTTGCAAGTTCTTCTTCAACTAAACGAAATTGGAGTACATACTCCTATATCCACTTAGTGAAATGTAACCGGTTGGCTGCAAAAAAAAGTAGATGACTTGGTTTATGTCCATTCCAACTTGTGTCTTCTATCACATAAGCAAGATGAGTACAAGGATGGTTCAATGAAGAATTGGGACATAGCCCCTGAGTGTGCCGACTTGGATGCATCTATTGCAGAGCTTGCTAGAGTCACTATAGATGATGATGATGATGATGTTGAGACTCTTGCACATGATGCACCTACAAGTGGCACTAGCAATGCATTTGCTTGTGGTTCAAATGATGTCGAACCAAATGATGATGATCTAGATCCTTTTGATGATTGGTGAATAATTGTAATGATCTTCATTTGAATCATGACTAGAGAGACATATATAATATTTATTATTAATATATGAGTATGACATCAATATGTATTGGAATTTTGAACTATCAATTGGCACTTATGATTTATCTTTATAGGCTTGTAGTTTATCACTAGCATTGATCAATGATTTTAGATTTAATGATGCATTGATGATTGATGATTGATGAAGTATCATAGACTCATAGTTCATACTATCAAATGTATTTACAATTTTGTATATTTTTAATATATATATATATATACAACCATACCCAAACGTACCGTATTTCAAGAAAAAAAAATCGCCGTACTAGCGTACCCATGCCCGATCCCATACCCAAACCGGCAACTTAGACTAAAACCATAGTTACAAACCTCTATGAGTACTTGCAAGCCAAAACTGACAGTGGGTAACTTGCCAAAAAACTTGTCATCAGGATTTTATAGAACTTGCACCGATTTTTGCATGAAAAATCGTCAAAAACTCGCAATTTTTTGCATGAAAACTTGTAAAAAAATTGCCAATATCAACATAATTTTTTTCTGTCAAACATTAAAACGTTAATATGATTTCAAGCATTTTTGGAACCTTGCACAAGAATCAAACATGTTACATGACAATGAAAGTTGAAACTGCAAAAAGCACCTGTTGAGGCTCCTATTGAGGATATTGCAGCCATACCATCTAGTTCAGCAGCACCCACACAGTGGCAACAAACTTTTTTGAGTTGTAGTTGTAAACTAAATTTATGATTTATAATTTTCATTGATACTGAAACTTGAAGTTCACATGTCTTCCCAAGTTGAACTTATTTTTTAGTTTATGGTATGTACTAAACTCACATTTCATTTTTATATGATGGAAATCAGTAATATGATCTACAAATTCAATATATATGTGTGTTTTTGAAGAATATCTTTAAAAAACAATGTATTTTCAAATGTTCGATAAATTTGTTGAGTTATTGTCAAGTTTTTCACCAAGTTTTTGCCAAGTCCTGAATTTTTTTTAAAAATTCAGCCTGTCAACTTATTGCTGAGTTCAAGTTTTTCAAGTATGCCTAATACAATAGATAGCTGAAAACTATTATGAATTTATGACAATTGCCTTTGAAAATTAGCATCATAATTCATAAATTGCATATTACAACATTTCACATATTCCTCTCCCCTAATCTAGTGAAAGCTTGGGGAGAGGTTGAGGTTCTAATCTTTGCAGTTTGTTGCGACTCCTCACTTGACATAGAAGGTTGTGTTTGTGGCTCTGGCTCAACCTCCATCTTGCTAGTAGATAGCAATAACTCTTCCTTTGCCTCATCAATCTCATCCAATCTTATAGCTCCTACTGCAGCCACATCCTTCATTGCTTGCCTCTCAAAATCAAGAATCTTGTCTTCAATAAACAATGGGAGATGCTCATCTTGCCCTGTCCAATTGCTACAAGGATCAATGTAATCCAAATCAATGACCTCCTCTGATTTGTCCTCTACCCTTCTTGTGCAAATCCAAAGGTTGCATTGCACAAAGACAATGTCATTGAGGTGTTTTTGAGTTAGTTTGTTTCTCTTCTTCATGTGGATGGCCTCAAACAAACTCCAATTGCACTCATAGCTAGATGCACTACAAGGTTGGGACAAAATACCAAGGTCTAAACTTTGAAGATTTGGGGTATTTGCACACCAATCTACCCACCAAGAATCTACAAACTAAGATATTCAAGAGTTAGTAAGGAAACCATATTTTATCAAATTATCAATAGTTGTAAATTTGAAATTTGTAACTTGCAAGATGCATGTGATGTAACGACTCCAATTTTTGTTACCTAGTGACTAAGTGGTTCTTCCTTGGATAGCTAGTCGTAAAGAAAAAAGCTTACCTCTACCAATCCTGTAATTGTGCAATTCTTCAACAATGAGATCTCTCACTTCAACCTAAGGTGTCATCCTCTCAATGCAAGTCATGAGACCCTCCAAAACCTTTCCATTAGAATCTAAGAAGCTATCCAAATACAAAAACCAAGGTTGAGGAAGTACCCTACTACATGAATGGGTTGGTGGAGTTGATTGTCCTGACTCTTTCCCTTTAGTGTGATCGCTTATCAAACTAAGAAACCAAGGGTGATTATAAATAAATTGTCATGCTTATTGCATATTGTACAACCGATCTCACTCAATCAAGTTTTCTTATGTCCTCCAAAAGAACATCAAGGCAATGTGTTGCACAAGGATTCTAGAAGAGTGATTGATGCCTCTCTTTGAACAATCTCCCAGCCACCACATATGCTATTGCATTGTCAATTATAATGTGAACTACATTCCCTATGCCCACCTCCAAGACAACTTCCTCCAACATTAGACTTGAAGTTTTCACATTTTTTACTTTATCTTAGGCATCGATTGACTTCGAAAAAATTACCTCACCATTTGAAGCTACCAAAATTTGATAATGGTGTGGTTCTCCATCCACCCATCAAAAAGAATAGTGCACCCATACTTTCACCATTGATTCTTTTGTTCTTCCACAACTAGCTTTGCCCCTTCAATTGCATTTCTGAGCAACTTCCCACATAAGTTTTTCCTAGAAGGTGCCTTGGTAGGCTTTTCTTGCTACTATCAAGCCAAACTAGAAGGTGCCTTGGTAGGCTTTTTTTTTGGTCCCATTTTGAAGGGAATGTTGTTAAAGTACCAAAAATTGGGATATGTCTTATTTGCTTCTTGATGCACCTCCCTGTCCCACCTTGTACCTTCCAGTGACAATTGTACTCCAAGTATGTTTTTGGGTACAAAAAGTTTATGTAATGTGCATGTAGGCACTCTAATTTAACTAGATGAACTGTATGCCAATGTGCTTTATCTTAGGGGTGTCTTTGAGCTTGCGAGTCTTTAAAAAGACCAATTGGAGACTATGTTAGCTGACACAACAAATTTAAATTGATCCATTTCAAATCACATTAAAAAACTACTACTAGAAATCAAACATTCATATAGAAATAGGCAGTGATCCTTCCCCTAAGTTGTTAGGTCCTTCACTTTGCTACCCCCCCTCCCTCTCCCGTACCCAAGTGGGTTCAGTTCGAGTCTAGGTACCTTACAAGTCCCTCCCCAGTATGCCCAACATTTCACCTGCGACACTCGAGCGGAACCCTGGGTGTACCCAAACGAACTTGGGCGTAACTGCGGCTTGGGATGTCAAACTTTTTTAAAATACATTAAAAAAAGTATTTTTAAAAACAAAAAAGTCATCTAAAAGGCATTGGTCACCCTAAAGTGAGGATACATTATGTTTTTCAACTCATTTCACAAACACAAAAGGCCACAAACAACATATTTTGCCTCCAAGCTGGCATTGTTGGGTTTTGAAGGTTAGTGTCATTTTTTTCGAAGGTGAGAGCTATGGAGGAGTTACACCTACACCAACAAGGGAGAAATACCTGCACAAAGAAGATTTAACCATCAAAGGTGAGCAAATCTTTCATTTCTTTTAAGTTTTCAATAATTTTTTTGAAGATTTTATGAAGTTCTTTTTAAAAAAAAATTGGTAAGCTTTGAAAAAAAAATTATGCATAATAAGGGGTTATAATGCTGATTTAAACAAAAAAAACAGTTGCGTTGTTAATTTGTAATTTTTTAATTTTATTTTAGGTTCATACAAAATGGCTGACAGTTCTAGTTCAATTGGCCCAAATATATATAATGATTCAACTTCGTGGTGGCGAGGGTTATCTTTGGCATTGTAGGCAATGTGGAACTTAGTATAAGAGCTCGTACTTTCGAGTGAAAGCTCACTTATGCGCTATTCTTTTACAAGGGAAAAAGTTTGTCTCAAGCCAAATAAAAAAGTGTTGTCAAAACAACAAATATTTGCTTATATTAAAGAACAAGAGGATGTCGACATGGCATGTAATAGATCAAATACTATTGCACATTCTCTTGCCACGAGAAGCTTGCACAAACCTCGTAATGGCTTATCACAACCAGCTGGCCCACATTATTTCATGCCAATGTCACCATGTTTTGAAGAAGAGAATGTTTCAATTTAACGAAAAAGAGGCCCATTGGAGAATTCCTTCAAAAATGAAGTGAGGGAGATTGCAAATCAGAGCATTGTTCATTGCATTTATGGCAATGGGCTTCCTTTCAACCTTGTTAGATCACCTTGTTGGTGGGAAATGGTGATGGCCCTTTCCAATACTTCATTATGTTTGTACTAGGTATGAAAAGGTGTGAACCACCTTATTGGCAAAGGAGAAAGCTTCAATAGTGGTATAATTGCAAGTAATCAAGGATACATGGCCCGAAACAAGCGTGTCCATTGTTTCTAATGGATGGAAAGATTGCAAAAATAGACCATTGATCAATGTTATAGCAATGTCCCCTAATGGGTCGATGTTTTTGAAGGAAATGGATTGTAAGGGGCAAATGTAAGATGCAAGTTTCAATGCTAATATCCTCATAGAATCCATTGAAATGGTGGGGTCTACAAATGTTGTCCAAGTCATAACAAACAATGCTAGAAATTATAGGGCAGTTGGGTCTATAATGGAGGGTACATATAGTCACATTTTTTGGACACCATGTGCAGTCCACTCGCTCAATTTGATATTGCAAAAGATTGGCACACAAATTGAATAGGTCAAACAAATCTACATGAAGGGTGACAAGATCCAAATGTTTGTGACTAATCATCATATGTCACAAGGCATCTTCAAGATCTTCTCCAAGTTGGAGTTGTTGAAGGTAATTTAAATTTGATTTTTCAATATATTTTTAATTTTAATTTTTTATTGTTGATTTTTGACATTTATTTTTTATACCATGTTAGGTTGTCGAAACTTGATTTGTATCTCACACAATCATCTGAAGACGACTTGTGAAGTTGCAAGAGGCCTTGAGTTCTATGGTAATCAACAACCTGTGGGATGTATGGAGGCAGTCAAACATAGAAAGAGCCCAAAAAGTAAAAACATTGATCCTAGATGATGAGTGGTGGTGTAATGTCCCTTTCCCAACATTGATCTCTTTGTGGACTAGCCTATTTTCGGAAATCCGTAGCCTAATCAGAAGTGCAGATTAGGGTTTCCATTTTTATAGGAGGTTTCAGCTTGGTTTTTGGTGGCTCGTATGCAGTTTTTTTGGTAGTTTGTTCTTTGGAGCTTTATGGGTTTTTGGAGAGCTTCAAGGTAAGGTAAAATGCATGTTGAAAAAATGACATGCATTTCTCTCTGGTACCTTGCATGCAAGAAAGGTTTCTGGGTTTTCAGAGATCTTCAGGGTGATATGACATGCATTTGAATTCGTCAACTTTTCTAGGCACTTACTATTTTTAGTAAAACATGATTATTGCTCAGTTGTTGCTCAAATGAAGTTTGCATGCACTTACTATTAATAGCAGTTTGTTGTTTTTGGTAAGTTCTATTTATAGCAATGTCATTCCAGCAGCAACATAGTCATTTCCAATTCTTCATTCTATTTTGGGCAATGGCGTTGATCAGTTTGGGCGTTGGCTTCTTTCCTCTTGGAGCTAAGTTTTAATAACTTAAGTCATTTTTCAGTGTCACCTTTTGGACCCCATGCCTAGGCAATGAACTTGAAGTTGTTTTTTAAAAAGGGGCCTTTTGTGTGGACGTCCAAGATGAAATATTAATATCTTTAATGATGTTTTATTCGTTCTTTTTGGTGGATGCCTAGGGAGGAGATATTAAAACATTTTAATATTTCATTTGCTTTTTGGAGATGGGTGTCCCATGAGGAAGCTGAAAGGTTCTTTCTTGGAGATTTCAAATTGATTCATTTTCTAGCTAAAGAGTCTATTTAATGATGCCTTGTGCCTTCATTTGTATCTTTTGTAAATTACTAGCTTATCTATCTTATTAAATAATCTATATAAATTAAGCCGAGATATATCCTTTTAAAATTATATATTATATTATAATATAAATATAAATAATATAATTTAAATTAAATTATATAATTTTATCGATAAATGATTATTATTATATTATACTAATATTATTATTATATTAATTTTTTAATTATTATATTATATTATTATGATTTTATTATTATTAATATTATTATATTAAATATTGTATTATATTTTTTTAATTATTTTTGTATTATATTATTCATAGTGCTTAAGATGTTAAAAAAATATTATTATTATTATTATTATTATTATTATTATTATTATTATTATTATTATTATTAAATTATTATTATTATGTTATTATTTTTATTATTATTATTTTTTTTAATAAGAGATTCTAAAGTCATTGATAAATAATAATTTTCTCAGTCTTACTTAAAATCCTCAATAACTTGCATAAGATGGATGGACAGAAAATAAGGTCCATTATGTACAGCATATATTTGACATTTAATTTTCCATTCCCTGTGTTATAAGCGTGTGTGGCGGGACAGCTCGAACGTGCTTACTTTATTTTACTTCTTACTCACCCGCCTGCATTCACATATTAATCAGGAGAATTAATTGACTGCACCTGCTGTGTGGGCATATTAACCGAGAAGTTCTGTGGAATAGTTTAACTACCTATACGGTCAGTAATTTATTAATTTTTACGAGATCATCTATCGGGTTTCCATTTCAAACAATCTATACCTATTCGTTTTTAATTGCGTTTATTATTTTTAATTGCCATTCATTTATGTATTTTTTCTAACTTTTTCGGAATGACTAGGCACCTATTCTGTTTGACAATTTTTTTTTGGGCAAATATTGTGTTGACGATGAGGATTTATTTTGAATCCAAGATTTAATCTAGAGTTTTTATGTACACGGAATCTTTTAGCTCATGTTGTCTGTGACTGTAGGAAGCCTCTCGGCTTAATGATAACATTATGCTGCTGAATTGAATTCCAAGCTGCTTTGAGGAGATCCCTCCTAGCATCCTTACTTTGCCATTCTTCAGGCTTGAAATGATAGCTTCCTAGATGGCTATTGAAGACCGTGCTTCACTCAGGAGTGTGGATAGAGGTAATTTTTGAATAATTACAGGCAGATTGCTGATGTATAGTCTGTTTGTACTACTGTTGAAGTGAATGGCTAAGGCAAATTTTTGCCCGTAGCTTCGCCACTAAATTTTATTTGGTTCTAGGTCCTGGCTCATGCTGTTCCACTATGTAGGGCGCCCAAATTTGTGAAGCTTCAGAATTTATCAGTAAGTCTTTGAATTTCTAGAAGGGGTCGACCTCCTCTTGGGCCGTACCATCTTCTTGGCTGCTGCATTGGGAATCATGCCAATTATCTGAAGTTATTATGGCACAATTTGACCAATGGAATTTTGTGATGAGCCCTGTTGGCTCTCAACTCGAAACCCCCAATTTTCTTAAATCTTTAAGTGTTATTTAGTTTTTTAGAGAAGATTTAATAGACAGAAGAGAAGGGGCGCATCATATTTAAGCTTGTAAACTGGAATACAAAGCAATTTCTCACAGAATTGAAATGCAGAAGTTGTTATTATATAGAAACAATGAGATCATGAATAACAGACATACCAGAAAGTCTCTAGTTATTTTATTTAAAGCAGTAGCCAGCTCGCCAGCCAAGAATGCTGAGAAACTGACAAACAAGGACGCCAAGCCTTCAGAACTGAGTTCTCCTGCCTCGAAAGTGGATACAATACTCTGGAAATGCAAGACGCCAATGATGGAAGACCAAATACAAACAAAGGGGAGGCGTTTCAGCTTTATCCTTCACACGCCTCTCACTAGGCACGAATCCCAAGGTAGGTCGTACGGCCAAGGAAAGAAGAGGTAGAATCTCTGATGGAAGTCTCTGAAGCTGTAGAAGGATGCGCCACCAGGAGGAAACCCTCAATTATTGTAAACAATAAGCAATCTCAAAATATATAATCTCTGTCTGAATTTGTAGAACTTCTGGCTGAAGCCCTCAACATGCACTGATTCGATTGATCTTTCACAATCTCAAGAGTGCTCACACTGAAGAGGTATCGTTCTTCAATGGCAGTTTGTTCAAACCCTGATCACAGGAGAATGCACAGGAAAAATGCTCAAGGCAAAGTCGAAATATCAAAAGGTGAGTTTCTCATTGCCCAGGATTGCTTTATACCTAAATGGCACGCATTTCAAGAAAATACGCCCTTTTGCAATCATTTAAATCTTTTAATATTTAATTAAGTCTTTTTCAATAGTCAAGACTTAATACTTGAGCGCACTTTTAATATTTTAAGTCATTAAAATATTAAATCACCTTTTAGAATATTTTAAGTGATATAAAAAGTATTAAAGTCGATGTGACTTTAATAAAAGGCATTTAAGTTAAATAATTAACTTAATCACTTAAAAATTCATAATTTGCTCAAAACTCTGAATATTCCTGTGCCGTCAGAAGCTGTGGACTCCTGAAATGCCAACGCTCGCTGTGATCCAATCACTGGCCTCTGAAAACAAGAACAATCAACCTCTCTAGAAAGTACCACTGACCCTCTAACCAATCTGGCTAGCCCACAAGGGTCCAATAAAGGGCTAACACATTGTTCCCGAGAATTGTCTAGCGAGGGGACATCACACGCCCTCCCCGAATTTGCTTGTCCACAAGCAAACTCAAAGCCAGATGCTGAAGAATACTGTCACTCTCCCACGTCACATCCTCTGCCGGTAGATCCCTCCACTTAACCAAATATTCCTGATAACCCGCCTCCGAAGATGACGCTCTGGAGTCCAAAATGGCCTCAGGTATCAAAACCAATTTCCCCTCATCATCCAGGGGTGGCAAATCAATAGAAGGAATTACGTGTTGTCCCAACGCCTTTTTGAGGCGCGACACATGGAACACGTTGTGAACCCTACTGTCCACCGGAAGATCTAACTCATAAGCCACTTGACCCACACGTCTGACAACTCTGAAAGGTCCATAGTATCGCGGCTTAAGTTTCTCGGAGCCCTTCTTACGAAGGGTAGACTGCCTATAAGGCTGAAGCATCAGGTACACCAAATCATCGATCTCGAAAGACCGCTCTACTCGTCTCTGATCAGCATATTGTTTTTGCTGATTTTGGGCTTTCTGTATATTCTCCCTGAGTGCCCTCATAATATCCTGGTTCTCCTGTAATAAATCACCAGCACTGGGAACTCTACTGTCACTCAGCAATAAGTCTAGAAAGCTCGGAGGATCATATCCATATAATGCTCGATAAGGTGTCATCTGGATGCTCATGTGATGGGTGGTGTTGTAGCAATACTCACATAGGTATAACCACCTCACCCATGCCTTCTGCTGCCCTGAACTATAGTTACGCAAGTACCCTTCCACCCATTTGTTGACGATCTCCGTCTGCCCATCTGTCTGGGGGTGGTAGTTGGTACTCGGGGTGAGCTCTGTCCCACAAAGCTTGAATAACTCTTGCCAGAAGTTACTCATAAACCTGCTGTCCCTGTCGCTAACTATACTGCAAGGTAAACCGTGCAGCCTGAATACCTCTTGGAAGAACAAATCTGCCACCTGAGTAGCCGTGTGTGTAGTAGTGATTGCGAAGAAGTGTGCATATTTCGTCAATCGATCTACCACCACGAAGATACTGTCCTTCCCTTGAGCTTTTGGCAAGCCCGTGACAAAGTCCATGGACAAACAATCCCACTTCCTCTCTGGAATAGGAAGCGGCTGTAGTAAACCTGCAGGGTATGTGTGCTCTTGCTTGTTCTGCTGACAAACAAGACATTCCCTGACATACTGGAGAACATAAGACTTGAGACCCTTCCAAGAGAATCTCTCCCGTACCTGCCTATAGGTCTTAAAGTAACCGGGATGTCCTGCCATGGGTGAATCATGGAATGACCTCAATACTCTGTCCCTCATCGCAGAACCTGGGACCAATAAAATCCTCCCTTTGTAGATGATAAGGTCATCTACAAGTGAATACCTGTCATCCAGTACTGATCCATCTACTATGCTAGAGGCCCATGGGTCCTTAGCATACTCTGCTACTATCAGATGTCTCCAGTCCTCTGAAACCAGTGTAATAGAGCTCAAATGAGGACGGCGAGATAAAGCATCAGCAACCACATTCTGAGTGCCCTTGACATAGGAGATGTCAAAATCGTAGGACTGAAGCTTGCTGACCCATTTTTGTTGCCTCTCATTAAGATCTCGCTGCCCAAGAAAATGCTTCAGACTATTATGATCGGTTTTCACAGTGAATTTACTACCAATCAAATACTGCCTGAATTTGGCCATGGCATGCATGATGGCCAACATTTCCTTATCATATATACTGAAGCTCCGTTCAGGACCTCTTAGCTTCCTGCTCTCGAAAGCTATCGGGTGTCGATCCTGCATGATAACTGCACCAATACCCTCACCACTGGCATCGCAATGTAACTCAAAGGGTTTAGTGAAGTCAGGTAGAGCCAAAACTGGACACGTAGTCATGAGAAGTTTGAACTTCTCAAAGCACGCCTGCGCTAGTGGTGTCCACACAAAAGCACCCTTCTTAGTCAAATCAGTTAGTGGCGCAGCATGCCGCGAGAACCCACTAACAAACCGACGATAGAAGGCACACAATCCTACAAACCCCTGAGCTGTGTCAAAGTCTCAGGTGTAGGCCAATCAATGATGGCTCGAACCTTCTCTGGATCCATGCTGATTCCTGCACCGCTGATGATGTGTCCCAGATATAAAAGCTCTGCCATGCCTAAAGCACACTTGGATTCCTTGGCATACAAGGACTCCCTGTCAAGTATACTCAATACCTCATCCAAGTGAACCATGTGTTCCTCCCATGATTTGCTATAAACCAGGATGTCGTCGAAGAACACCAATACAAATTTCCTCAAGTGAGGATGGAAAACCCTGTTCATTGTAGACTGAAACGTGGCTGGAGCATTGGTTAAACCAAATGGGATAACCAAGAAATCAAAGTGTCCACAGTGACATCTGAACGCAATTTTCTCTATGTCCTCTCGGACTCTGATCTGATGATACCCAGTCCTCAAATCAATCTTTGAGAAGTAGCAAGCTCCATGAAGCTCGTCTATCAACTCGTCAATCCGTGGAATAGGATACTTGTTTTTAATTGTCTTCCTGTTGAGCATTCTGTAGTCAATACACATCCTGAGTGTACCATCCTTTTTCTTCACCAAAACAACTGATGAAGCAAAGGGTGACTTACTCGGTCTAATGTGCCCCATAGCTAATCTCATCTTTCAGACGCTTGGGGTGCCGGTAAGGAGTAATCATGATCGGTTCCGTGCCCTCATCCAGCTCTATAATATGCTCAATACCTCTATCAGGAGGTCTACCAGGTGGAATTGCACTAAACACCTTCGCATGTTTGATTCGAAGTTCCTGCACATCTGGATGGTAAGAAGAAGCTTGCTGCTCCAACTGTGAAGGCATTAACTTGCACTCAGCAGCCCACTCTACCATATCATTACGAATCAAGCATTTCATTCTCCGAAGTGAAATCTCTCTAAGATTGCTGTCCTTGATGGCTTTAAGAATATGATTTGTGCCATCAACGGTGAATTTCATCTCCATGTCACGCAAATTAAGCATGAACTCTCCTATTGCATGAAGCCACTTCATGCCAAGAACTATATCCGTTCCTCCCATATTCACCACATAAAAATCTGCCTTGAACTCAAAATTGTTAAGTTTCAAAGGCAAGTCAGGTATCATCCTCTCACAGTTGAGAGTGTATCCATCTGCAACCTTCACATGTATGCCTTCAAACTGCTGAGTTTGAATTCCCCGTTTCTCTACTAACCGTGAATCGATGAAGTTGTGAGTTGCACCTGTATCTAGAAGAGATATGACCCTTTGACCAGCTAGGATCCCACGGAGTCTGAAAGAACCCTCTTTCTGCATGTTGGACATATGAGCCTCTTTTAGTTCTGTTTCCACTACAATTTTTGCCTCGTTTTCTGACTCTTCTCCATCTGTATCATAGATTGGAGCTTGCTGATCAGAAAAATCAGTCAATGCTTCTCCCTCATAAAACCACTCCATGTGCTTGTTTTGCCCTTTAGGTTTGAGGGGGCAGTCATGATTAAAGTCATACGGACCTTTGCAGTAAAAACAGAGTTTTCTTCTTAGTAAATCATTCATGGTTTCTCGATCTAAAGGGGCTGTAAATTTCTTCTTTTGATCTGCATTATCAGCCTTCTTTGGATCTGATTTATTCTCCATGTATGAAGTGGTAGGCTTCGAGCCAAATGGCTTACGAGGTGTAGATAGCTCCATGCTGCGAGCTTTCCTCATAGCCTCCTGTAAAGTAGGTGGATCAAATGCTTTTATCCAACCTTTCATGGGCTCGAAAAGACCCTCAATGAACAATATGATCAGCCTTCTTTCTGAGATTCCTGTCACCATCACAGATAGTCTTTGGAATTCACCAATGTACGATTCCAAGCTACCTAACTGTTTCAGTTGTGCCAAATCTCTGAAGAATAGCTCAGGATCCCTTCTGTCAAATCTCTCTACCAGTCTGTCAGTAAACTCCTGGTACGAGGTAATCCTGTCATGATGAAGAGTAGTCATACCATGAATCCACCAGTCATGTGCCACGCCATCAAGGTGAAGTGCTGCAAAACGAATGGCATCCTCCTCTGGCATGGGGCGTAATGTCAAGAATGTATCTAGTTTACTAACCCAGGCACGTGCAGTAACTCTACCACTGCCATCAAAGTTCGCCAAGGTAAGCTTATTGGTAGCCTGTCTAAGATCATTATGCTTGAATCGAGGCCGCCTGTCATTCCTGCTCCTGGTGTGTTCTCTCTTTTGGCTCATGAATCTGTCGAAGTTAAGGTGCTCTTTAACCCTCGGTGGCAAATTATCCCACTCATCATGCATAGCCATAATGTTATCTGCAAAATTAATTTCGCCACCCTGTTCAACTTCATCCACTTCCTCAGCATCATCTCTGGTGAACGTAGGACATGTAGCTCTCTCATAGGTACGTGCTGGAGCTATGACTCTTTGAGGCTCTCTGTGAATACTGCCATCACGATCTGGATCCAAACTATGAGCCCTGTTAATTGTCAAATTTTGAACATTCGTGCTGAATTGTTGAAGAATAGTTGCTACTTGTTCTTGCCCTGCAACCATACCTCTAAGCACGTCTTTAGCTTCTCTGTCCTCATCTTCCCAAGGATTCCTGTGAGAACTTTCTCCTGCCCTGTTCGCCATATTATCCCAATCAAATTCCTCCTCCTGTTCTGCAGACGGAAATGGTGGGAAAGAATTTTGATCACCTCTCTGATTTCTAGGACCGCCTCTGGAATAGAACTTGTCAAAACCCTCTCTGTGAGACTTCATAAATTTCTCTAACCCCACAAGCTAGCAGGATCAGAGCTCTAATACCACTGTGATGAGCCCTGCTGACTCTCAACTCGAAACCCCCAATTTTCTTAAATCTTTAAGTGTTATTTAGTTTTTTAGAGAAGATTTAATAGACAGAAGAGAAGGGGCGTAGCATATTTAAGCTTGTAAACTGGAATACAAAGCAATTTCTCACAGAATTGAAATGCAGAAGTTGTTATTATATAGAAACAATGAGATCATGAATAACAGACATACCAAAAAGTCTCCAGTTATTTTATTTAAAGCAGTAGCCAGCTCGCCAGCCAAGAATGCTGAGAAACTGGCAAACAAGGACGCCAAGCCTTCAGAACTGAGTTCTCCTGCCTCGAAAGTGGATACAATACTCTGGAAATGCAAGACGCCAATGATGGAAGACCAAATACAAACAAAGGGGAGGCGTTTCAGCTTTATCCTTCACACGCCTCTCACTAGGCACGAATCCCAAGGTAGGCCGTACGGCCAAGGAAAGAAGAGGTAGAATCTCTGATGGAAGTCTCTGAAGCTGTAGAAGGATGCGCCACCAGGAGGAAACCCTCAATTATTGTAAACAATAAGCAATCTCAAAATATATAATCTCTGTCTGAATCTGTAGAACTTCTGGCTGAAGCCCTCAACATGCACTGATTCGATTGATCTTTCACAATCTCAAGAGTGCTCACACTGAAGAGGTATCGTTCTTCAATGGCAGTTTGTTCAAACCCTGATCACAGGAGAATGCACAGGAAAAATGCTCAAGGCAAAGTCGAAATATCAAAAGGTGAGTTTCTCATTGCCCAGGATTGCTTTATACCTAAATGGCACGCATTTCAAGAAAATACGCCCTTTTGCAATCATTTAAATCTTTTAATATTTAATTAAGTCTTTTTCAATAGTCAAGACTTAATACTTGAGCGCACTTTTAATATTTTAAGTCATTAAAATATTAAATCACCTTTTAGAATATTTTAAGTGATATAAAAAGTATTAAAGTCGATGTGACTTTAATAAAAGGCATTTAAGTTAAATAATTAACTTAATCACTTAAAAATTCATAACTTGCTCAAAACTCTGAATATTCCTGTGCCGTCAGAAGCTGTGGACTCCTAAAATGCCAACGCTCGCTGTGATCCAATCACTGGCCTCTGAAAACAAGAACAATCAATCTCTCCAGAAAGTACCACTGACCCTCTAACCAATCTGGCTAGCCCACAAGGGTCCAATAAAGGGCTAACACACTGTTCCCGAGAACTGTCTAGCGAGGGGACATCACAAATTTGGATGCCTAGGTTCATGACTTCATTTGTTTGTTGTTTGAGGTCATTCGGAGCTGAATTGAAGTTGTGTCCATTTTGGTGAATCTCTCACTTGCTGGTCTGATTTTCTGTGTTTACTATTTCTAATTATATCTGATATAATTCTAGTTTATGCTATATTTTTTGTTCTATAGCATATTATATTAGTTGATAATTATTCTCTAACATATTGAGGTTCTTGATGATATATCTTTACATTAATGTGCAGCTAAAGCTATCATTGTAAAGTTGGTTTAGTAGTACTAACAACTATTTATATTTCTGCACTTTAATATTTTGTAATTACTCCCACTCAAGAAGTGGTTGAGTCTTATTTTACTTTCAGCACTTGTTTAATTTCCCCCCACTGAGTAAGTGGTAGTGTGGATTCATGGTCGGCTTGCTGCCTTATAAATTGTAATAACTTTGCTCTCGCTCAATAAGTGGTAAGAGTTTTATGGTCAATTATCCGCCCACTCTTTGCATTTCTAGCATTTATTTTCATTCATGGTCGGCTAGCTGCCTAGCAGCTTTGTATTTCATTTCCAATTTTCCAACGATCCCCAACACCGTATGCTCTCACCACGCCCACATTGGGATCTTGGTGATCAAAAGGTGAAGGGGTACTATTCTTGTTGGTTATCATTTGGAGCTAACGCTAATCAATGGTGTGTTGTGCTAATAAAATCCGAAAAAAAATAAGGGGGGATATTACAGGTGGGCTCGTGTGGATTATGTTTTGAATTTCACCAAGCCCATCATGAGCATGATTAGGTATGCTGATACCGATCACCCATGTTCGGGTGAAATTTATAATGGCACAGATTCCACGTTGGGGAAAATAAGCGCAATAATAGAAGCCAAAGGACATGACTAAACAGAAACATTTTTCAAAATTGTGCAAAAGATTATTGTTGACCGTTGGAACAAGCTGACCAACCCTTTACACCTCTTAGCATTTGCTTTGTCGCCAAAGTATTATAGCAAAGAGGTACTTTCATTGCCAAGGAAAGTGCCACCATATAGGAATGGGGAGGTTCTTGTTGGCAATAAGGCTACATTTAGAAAGATATTTTCAAATGAAGATATCCAAAGTATTGTCTTGAGCGAGTTTGGCCACTTCATATCTTCTAAACATCATGATGTTTCCGCTCTTTTACACAAATATAGGAAAAGAGCTAATTAGTGGTGGTATCTACATGGTCAAGGCTCCATTTACGTGCAGCCTTTTGCAATTAAAATACTATCCCAAGTATGGGTCTTTTTATTTTATTTTTTCTCATTTTTCATTTGATGCTATTATGCAATACATTATATTTTTATTTTACAATAATATAAATTTATAATTTATGTTGAAAGTTTTGATTTATAAAATTAAATACTAAATGTTGTATGCTTAGGTTGCAAGTTCTTCTTCAACTGAGTGGAATTGGAGTACATACTCCTTCATCCACTCGGTCAAGCGCAACAATTTGGGTGCAAAAAAAGAAAAGGATTTGATCTATATATACTCCAACCTTATTTCTTGTCACATAAGAAACTTGAATATAATGAGGGTGTGACAAAAAATTGGGATCTAACCCCTATGTGTGCTGATTTAGATGCTACACTTGTATAGCTTGCCGAAGTCTCTATAGATGAGGCAACTTCTGCACTTTACACACCAAGTGGGAATGGCAATCCAATTGATTGTGGTTCAAATGAAATTGAACCAAGTGTTGACCTTGATGCTTTTGATGAAGAAGAATATGAAGACTAATAAATATTGATTGTAATTTGAATTTTCATTGTCTAATGACATTTTGAGACTTGAGTATTTTCATTTTTGCAAATTATGAATATTAAGTATTTAAACATTCTATTTATTGGCAATTATGAGTATCATTGTTCTTCTATGTTCCACCAAGTCTCTGGGACGAGGGGACACGTTTTGGGGACAGATTATTTTGAGGCCATTTATGGGGACGGTAGGGGATGGCAAAGGGGACGACTATATAAAAATATAGGGAAGTTTCAAATATTCATATGATAACATTGATAAGGCATTCATCATATTGACATATATATTATAGAATCCTTAAAACACAAAAGTAAAGTTCACACAAGAGTCGAACAAATTAATATGTAATTGCTTCCATAATTCATTGTCAATGTGCATATGATATAAAATTAGAAAAAAGTAATACTGCATACACCAAAATGCCCAAAGGCTACAAGTTTGCACTACAAATGTTATAACGAAAAAGTCACAAATGTCAAACTGTAAAACATAGTGATGGAAAGTATGAGGCTGTCTCTAATTAACATCTCAAGACATTGCATCAAAATCAAAGTGTGACTTTGAGTCACTGCCACTATGAGTATGATGGGTTGACTCATCTAATGGGACACAACCTATGTAACCCAACGACGCATCCTCATCCAAATAAGGGGCGTCCCTGGTAGGAAATGTTTTGGGGATGTGGGGGCGCCTCAAAAACGTCCCTGCGCCATCCCCAAAATTCACCAAAAATTGGAATTGTCCCCAATACGACCAACAAAAAATCAAAAATGTCAAGGGATGACTAGTCGTTCCCTATGGCCTGGCCACTTTCCAAATTATTTAAAAAAAAACACAAAAATAATAAAAAATTAAGGGGAGTGGGGGTTTTTGATTAGGGATAGTTGCATATTTCTATATTTTTCATTTTCGTAGTTGAAACTTGCAGCCTTTGTGCAGTTTGACATAATTTTTATATAATATATATGCACATTGTCAATGAATGCAATTAAATTTTGTTAAAACTTCATATGTTTGTCGCTCTCTATGAATTGAAATTAATAAATATCAATTGAACTCTAATATTATGTGTTAACATTCTATGATGTATATGATTATTGCCTTATCAATGCTATCATATGAATATCTGAAATTTTCTATATTTTTTTAAATTTTCCCTATTTTCTTAATAGTCATCCCCTATCGTCCCCTAAAAATGGCATCCCTCCCGTCCCTGTCCCTGAAATGTGTCTCAGAAACTTGGGGTTACATAGACTCCAACTAATCCCTCCTATGTGTCCTCATCAATCTGGGAGGCATCCTCTAGATCAACATCCCACCATAAAGCTAGAGTCTATCAATACTCTAAAGTTTGACAATCTTGGAGTCATAAAGCTCTATGCACAGCCACCAACTTCTTTGCATGTTTAGAGGTCAACCTATTCCTCTTGATAGAGTGAATAATATTGTATGTGGACCAATTCCTCTCTGCAACAGAGGAACTAGCAACTGTGAAAGGAGGTGAATAGTAAGCATCCTCAACTTTGGTGCATCTTTGCCCTGCCATGTCTGTGGGTGTAAATAGGTATTTTTCCTATCTAGTCTTATCTAGGTCTTATTTACATTGTTAGGTCCACTTAGGTCCTAGGAGGGTATCTTTTTAGTTAGCATTAATTAGGGGGGAATCTTTCTAGTTAAGCATTAGTTGTCACTTATCTTATCTAGTTGGCTTTTATTTAATGCTTGTGTCCTAGGTTATTTAATATTGACTCGTGTCATTTAATTATGACACAATCATTTAATGTGGGTACATCATCACCCTTGCCTATATAAGCAAGGCTTCATATGTACATTGTATCAATCTCAATTCAGTTGTGTAAGTCCAATACATCATTGCAATCTTCAGTATTGCATATTGGCCACATCTAGCATCCATTGTTGCAATTTCATGTTCTTGCTTTTCACTCTTGTGGAAGGTTGTTGGCTTTTGCAGATGATCCCGGAGGTTTGGGTCCTTGAGTGACTCTAACATGTTCTAAGAGCTATATATCAGCTCCTACAATGTCCACCATCCAATAGGATTCGTTTGAGCTAATGTAGCTCTATCTATTTTCTCCTTCGGTTTGTCGAATGTTGGACCACGAAGATTAGTAAAAGCAAGCCATTGTGTGCGAAGTAAACTCGACTCCTCAATTGAATACATTTTTCAAAGGGCCTTCATTAACCCTTATTTTACCTCTTGTCATCACAAGGAGGCAACTTACTAGCTTTTGGTGCATACCATTTGGGATTGAGAGCAAATGCTGCCATATGAAGTGGAGTGTTCGGAGTGTTCCATCATCACACATCACAATGGGCCTAATTTGTTGCTGATACAATCCCAAATTAGGATCCCTATTAGAAATTGCTTGCTTCATTTTTCCAAAGATGTTGTCAAATGTCTCATAAATCTCTCAAAGACTACGAGAGTCTATATCAACATATCTAATGACATCCACAACTGGTGAAATGAAGGAGCAAAAAGACAAGTTAGAAAATTAAAATCAGATTTTTTTTAATAAAATCAGCAATCAAATTATAAATTATAAATTATAAATTTATTAATAAAATCAAAACGAGCAAGTTAATAAAAATAACAAATTTTTACCTCACATTGGACCACCAATCATCATTAAGAACTTTTTGTTTGATACTTTTTCCTTCTACAGTGTTTGAAGTAGACCATCTACTCCACTCTGAATTAACCATCATCAATTGTAGAGCCTCCTACACCTCAACCATCCTCTCTAACAAAATAAAATAACTAGAATACCTTGTCTCCACAAGTTTGAGAAATTCCTTCTTTGAAAATGTCCTAAAGAAAGCAAGTGAGGTGTGATGGTTGCAAATAAACATCTGAATATCTCTAGCTTCTATCACCATCTGCTGCACCCAATCTATTTTCCCTATCTTTCAATGCGTTGTTCAACACATTAACACAAGGGGTCCAAAAGATGTGCTTGTAAGCACCCTCCATCATGCCAGCTAATTTGCACACACATGCCAAATTAGTGACCACCTGCACAGCATTGGAGGCCCCCTCTATAAGATCTCTCAAAATATGAAATTAGAATTTTGCATCCTTGTGCTTCCCAGAATAATCAATAGCTCTAAGAAAATATGAGCCAGCTGAACATGTGACTATGATGTTGATAAGTGGGTGATGTCTAATATCGGTCTACCCATCCATGACAATAGAGTAGCCCATCCTAATCCAACACTGTCTCATGTCCACCATCACCAAACTCGCCTTGGAATATTCTTTGTCAAGGAGTGTAGTGTGTAGTTTATGTTCTCTAGGAGAGGTGAATGAGGAACCAAAAACAATTACATCTTTGAACATTTGTTTGAAGTAAGGAGAATGTGCTACATGGAATGGGATGCCATAGCAATAGAAAATTTGGCAATGGAGGACTCTGCCACATCTCGTGCATGCACATTGAACAAACTTGCAACTATATTTGGCTGCTCACTGGTAATAGACTTCCTCTTCCCTTTTGTGGAAACATGAATATCACCATTAGCACTACCAACTATAGAGGGCATATGTATAGCTGATTGTGTAGACTTCGATTATGCCTCCATATGCAATCTATAACACTCTACCCTCTCATCCTCCTTTATATCTTCACAAACCTTCACCCCTTTGGCGTTAAAGCCCAACATATGAGAATACAATCTTGTGTAGCTCCCTCTAAAATGATCATGACAAATGTGACACATCCACAATCTAGTAGCCCGTGAATTTTTCTGTCTTTGTCTAGGGCTGTCACCAATTGAAGAAGAGGTTTTCTAGAATTAAAGGGGCCTTTAGCACAAGTTTTTAGAGCTTCAGAAGGGCATTCAAATGGATTTTTTTGAGGTTGTCCCCCTTCCCCCATACCACTTTCATTTTCTTCTTCTCTCTCAACATGCCCACTACTCTCACTACTGCTGCTCATGTTGTTTTGTTTTGGAATTTAGAAACTAAAGATTCAAAAAAGAAAGAAAAAAATCATACATTCCATCTTTGAAACTTTGAAAACAAAAGAACAAATGGAAGATTAATATACCTCTATTACTTCTCTTGCTGGTTACTACCTCACTCCTCGCTGATGTTGGTTTTTCCAACAGCACCTTCAAACCCTTCTCTTTGTCTTTCTAACTTGGCTGCAATTTTCTTTCATGTTAAAATCAACATAAGTGACAATAGGAGTATAATATTTCATTGCTTTAGGATTTAGAGGGATGCAATGGCCCACAATAGGCAATAGAAATGTTTATTTTAAGTTATGTGTCTTTTATTTAAAAGAAGTGGGTAGGTGGCATGGGGATGACTGGCCGCCCCCACCACGTTCTATTGTCTTGGAAACACCCTCTGCAATTTTTGGATTTTTGGGGATTGCTAGTAAACGTCCCCGAGCGTGGCAAAAAATGTCGAGGATGCATCCCCATGTACCATAGTTCTTATAATTAAATTTATAATTTTGAACATGTTATATATATATATGTGTGTGTGTGTGTGTGTGTATGTATGTATGTATATATATGTATGTATATATATGTATGTATGTGTATGTATGTATGTATGTATGTATGTATGTATATATATATATATAAAAAAATAAGATTGTTGTACTGTTGTATCGGTACCCATACCCAAACCGGCAACTTAGTCCTTCCCTTTATTGATTTGCACCTATACTCCAAGGAGTTTCAAGGACGGGGATGGGGACGGTAGGGGATGGCGGCATGAGTTTTTGGTACGGGGGTACTTTTGGACCATTCTTTAGGGGACGGCTGATAAAAAAAAAAGGGAAATTTTAAAAGTATAGAGAAATTTCAAATATTCATATCATCACATTGATAAAGCATTCATCATAGACATTGTAGAAGATTAATACATAACATTAGATTTGAATTGAGATTTCACATGAGAATCGACAAACAAATTAACAAAATTCAAATGCTTTCATTGTCAATGTGCATACATATTAAATACGAATTATAACAAAATGCCCAAGGGCTCCAAGTTTCAACTATAAAATGAGAAAAACATAAAAAATATATGGATGTCCCTAATCAGCAAATGCAACTAGCAAGTTAGTATCAAAATTGGAGCTCAAGTTTGAGTCATCATCAGATGCAATGGCGGGTGGAAGTTCTTGAGGAGTCCCCGAAACATTTCCGAGATGGGGACGAGGGTACTAGGGCAGGGGACGAGTCCCCGTGGAGCACTGATTTGCACGAGTGTTGAGAGACATGAAAAAATCTAAGCATACAAACCAAAAATCACTTTGTTACCAAATGATCTACATTGTGTGGCCCCAGATGGTGACACAAATGACAACCCAATAACCTAGCTAGTGTATTATTGAGTTGTAATGAACATCCAACAAACCATTATACATTCATGTAGACAAACACAATGCAGAATAAAGTTCTTTTATTTAATCAAAGCAAATAAGAAAGTAAATACGTGTACGAGAGAAAACAAGGGAACCAGAAAACTGCAAAAGGAGAATTTCCTAATCAAACAACCAGGACAAATCACTTCCTAGCTGATTTGCCTAATTAGAATATTGATGCAACTCTTTCTGAGAGCTCCAAGATCCGATTACAATGTATAAGCACAAGTACAAGAGATATGGTTACAAATAGAGGAATAACATAGTGGTTTCATTTTTGAAACAGATGACTGTTCACCTTCCCATAAGGGTGACAGCTTGTCTATCACGAAGATATTGCACATGTTAGAATAATATATTATTCCCATATTATTTAATGGTCAATGTTTTATTTTGCTTAGTTCGTTACTGTTGCTACAATAACAGTAGTTAGGTAGATACATTTAATATCTACAGCTTCTTGTAAGCTCTATATAATGTAATCTTTTTTTTTCATGTTAATGTAAGAAGTTTTTTACCATTTCATGGTATCAGAGCCGTAAGAAAAAAACCCTAAAAATTCGTGTTTTCTTTCTGCCAAAAATCGTGTTTTGTTTCCCTCAGAAAAATCGTCCCTTTTGCAAGCGATTTGGTCTTTTCTGGGCGCACGATTTTGAAAGCACGTTTTTTTTTTTTTCTGTGTGAGGGTTTTCTGACTTTCTGGGCGCTTTTATCTCTGCTAAAAACGCATTTCTGGGCAGAAAAAATCTGCATTTTTATGGGATTTCAGATCTGAAAATCGCGTTCTTCTGTGAAATCGCGTTTTTGCCTGATTTTGGGTGGTTTTTTTAGTAAAATCGTGGTCGCCCCTTCCTGCAACTTAGTCACCTAGGGTTTGGCATCTCTTTTGCCAAATTTTCGTGCAGATTCGAGCTGTTTTCTGCAATTTTTTCTGGTTTTCATGGCCGCCTAGGGTTTCCAGAAATTTCGACTAGGGTTTTGAACCCTCAGATCAAGTCAAAAAATTATTTTTATTTCAAATTCCTTCTAGGTTTACCGAGATCTCAACTGGGTCATCGTCCATTTTTTTTGGGTACCTTGTTTTTTGTGCCTCGAAATTTGTGCCTCAGTTTGAAGTCGAAATTTTTTTCTGATCGCAGATTCCTTCTGGGTTTTGCGAGATCTCAACTAGGTTGTCACTAGATTTTTCTGGGTACCTTGTTTTTTGTGCCTCGAAATTCGTGTTGTCAAAATTTTTGGGTATTCTTCCATCCTTCTGGGTTTTTATTTATCTTCTCTGGGTTTTCAGTAAAACCTCAAAATCCGTGTTCGGGTTTCTGTATTTCTGTTTTCTTTGCATTATCTTGCCTTCACCTGTTTGACCGCAAGGTACGTGATGGCATCTCTTACGAACATAATGCTCGAAAGCAGCCAGAAGTTCAACGGGAAGAATTACAACACCTGGAAGCAGCGCATGCTGACGATCTTTGAATATCGTTGTCTCGATCAGGTCATCTTGGGGCACTCAACTCGACCCACTGTAGCCGGAAAGGATCAGGACAAATGGGATGAACGCAATCGAGAAGCCGTCATGCTCATCAAGCTTTCCGTCACTGACAATCAACTGCCACAAGTGCCGTCAAGAAAAACAGCTGCTGAGGTATGGACAACCCTGAAGGATCTCCATGAAACGTCAGATAAGAGTCATGCGTTTTTTCTCAAGAACATGCTTTTTTCAATAATGATGGACGAGAAGCACACTACTCTTCAAGAGCATTTGACAAAGATCAAGGAGATTCGGGACCAGTTGGAAGCTATTGGAAGAAAGATGGAGGAAGAGGACATGGTCGTCATTACTCTGAAGAGTTTGCCAAAATCTTACGAGCATTTCATTGAGACGCTCAATATTACTTCAACAAATGTTGACTTGAAGTTTCCAGACTTGTGTAACAAGCTTCTACAACAAGATCGTTGGAGACAGCAATTTGGAAGCAGTGCCAGTTCATCCTCCACAGAGCAAGCTTTCTCTGCCAAATCTTCTGCTAAGAACAAAGGGAAGGCTCAATCTTCTCAGCCGAAAGGCTCTGGTTCTTCTCAGGACAGCAAGAAGAAGAAGAACGTTCAGTGCAATTATTGTCACAAATACGGTCACATTAAGGCTGATTGTCGCACTCGGTTGGCTTCTGAACAAAAGAAGCAGGGAGGATCTCAACAGAAGGCACATGTCGCCGAGCACACTGAGCAGAAAGAGTCTGCATTCTATGCTTTTATGGCCAAGCGAACTACAGATCTAGTACATTCTTCTGCCTGGTATATCGATTCAGGGGCATCGCGACATTTTACTCATCGTCGGGATTGGTTCACAAAGTTCGAACCCTTCTCAGATTCTATCATTTTCGGAGGAGGAGAAGAGTACACAGTTGTTGGTAAGGGCACTGTCCAGATTCACTCAGGAGGAAGAAATTTGCTCTTTCTCGATGTCTACTATGTTCCAGGCATGGAACATAATCTCCTCTCAGTCAGTCAAATCATGCGGCATTCTCCTCAGCTAGATGTTGTTTTCAGCTCGTCCACTTGCAACATCGTTGATAGGGAGACTCGTACAACAATTGCGATGGGACTTGAGGATCATGGTCTATATCGACTTGCTGATTCCAGTGATTCTCAGGAGCACGCTCTCGCAGCCCGAAGTACAACCATCAGCAAACTTTGGCATCAGCGTTATGGGCACTTGAATGTCCACTACCTCTCTCAGTTATCTCCGGAGGGTCTTGTTGTTGGTCTACCTGAGATCCAAACTACAAATCATGGAGTTTGTGGAGCTTGTCAAGCTGGCAAGCAGCATCGGACACCGTTCTCGGATGGTGATTCTTGGCAAGCCTCCAAGGTACTTCAACTGGTTCATGCTGATGTATGTGGGCCAATGAATACTCCTTCTGTTACTGGATCCAAGTACTTTTTATTGTTTGTTGATGATTTTAGTCGCAAAATGTGGGTGTATTTTCTAAAACAAAAGTCAGATGTGTTCAGCACCTTTCAACAGTTTAAAGCCTTAGTTGAGAAAGAATCGGGTTCTCAGATTGTTACTCTAAGGTCAGATAATGGGGGGGAGTTTTGTTCAGCTGACTTCTCTTCCTTTTGTGCTGCACATGTCATTAAGCGCCAACTTACGACACCCTACACCCCTCAGCAGAATGGTGTTGTTGAACGTAGGAATCGCACCATTACTGAAATGGCTCGTTCTATGCTCGAGTACAGAAATGTACCTAAGAAATACTGGGCTGAAACAATATACACTGTCGTCTACCTCCTAAATCGGTCACCTACACAGGCCGTTAAGAAGATGACTCCAGAAGAAGCCTGGTCAGGACGCAAGCCTAAGGTGGGCCATCTGAAAGTCTTCGGTTCTACCGCTCATGTATGGATTCCAGATGCCAAACGTGCCAAGTTGGACTCCAAGAGCCAGACACTTATGTTTACTGGCTACAGCGACAATCACAAAGCCTACAGGTTGGTTGATGTGGAGACAGATCGTCTCATATTCAGCCGTGATGTTGTGATTGATGAGACTACTGGTCCATTTGTTCCTACCACCAATCCTGCAGATCAGCCTATGAAGGTTCCTGATGAGGGTGTTCGTCTTCCTCTTGGTTCCCATGATGGGAGGGCTTCAGAGCATTCTGACTCTGAAGATGAAGAGTCTACTGATCATGATCTCGCACCACCTGACTTTCCTCAGGATTCACATTCAGATGACTTTGTTCCAGAAATCCCAGGCGATGCTGTTACTCCTGTTTCAGATGTTGGCACTTCTACTCGTCGGCCTAAGTGGTGGGCCAAGACTATCGGCGATCTTCATGATGATGAACTCATTGAGGGTAGATCAACTCGTAGCAAGAGCAAGCAGCAACACACAGTCAACTTCGCTCTTATGGCCAACATCCACAGCATCTACGAGCCTCATACATATTCAGAGGCTAAAGGAATTCCAGAGTGGGAACAGGCTATGCAGACAGAATATCATAGTCTTCTGAAGAATCACACCTGGGTTCTTTCTGATCTTCCTCCTAGGAAGAAACCTATCAGTTGCAAATGGGTTTACAAGGTCAAGTATCATGCAGATGGTACTTTGGATAAGTACAAAGCCAGATTGGTTGCTCGGGGATTCACACAGCGGGAGGGCATTGACTACGAGGAGACCTTCGCTCCTACTGCCAAGATGAGCACAATTCGTCTACTTCTCGCTATTGCAGCCCAATTTGGTTGGACAGTTCATCAGATGGACGTCAAGAGTGCCTTCCTCAACGGTGATTTGCAAGAAGTCTACATGACGCAGCCTCCTGGTTTCAAGGTTGCCGGCAAAGAACATCAAGTGTGTAGACTCGTGAAAGCGCTCTATGGCCTCAAACAAGCTCCCCGTGCATGGTATTTCAAGATTGATCAGTACTTGGTTGATCATGGTTTTCAGCGCAGCCCTTCTGACAGTAATCTGTATGTCAAACACTCTGGTGATGATATTCTCTTTCTTGTTGTCTATGTTGACGATTTGATCATTACTGGTAGTTCAACACATTTGATTGCGGCAATCAAACAAGCTTTGTGTCAGACTTTTGACATGACAGATTTGGGGCTTCTCCATTATTGTTTGGGTATTGAAGTTTGGCAAACCGATGGTAGCATCTTCATCTCTCAGTCAAAATATGCCAGAAGTTTGCTTGACAAATTCCGGATGCAGGATTGCAAACCTGCTTCCACACCCATGGAGAAGGGGCTGAAGTTGTTAGCCAACTCTGATTCACCTCCGGTCGATGAAACGACCTTCAGGCAACTAGTGGGCAGTCTCGTCTACCTCGCTGCCACTAGACCAGACATCAATTTTGCAGTGAGCTACATCTCTCGCTTCATGACAGCTCCTAAAGCTAATCATTGGATTGCAGCGAAGCGGGTGCTGAGATATGTTAAGGGCACTTCTGACTATGGCATTCTGTATGGCAGATGCAAGGATCCAAAGCTGATTGGTTACACAGACTCAGATTGGGCAGGTTCCGTGGATGATAGAAAATCTACTTCTGGGTATGTATTCAGTTTGGGTACAGGTGCTGTAACATGGACCAGCAAGAAGCAACAGGCAGTGGCTCTTTCCTCGACAAAAGCTGAATATCGAGGAACTATTAAAGCAGCATGTGAGGCAGTTTGGCTTCGTAGGATGCTTTCTGACATGCACATGTCACAAGCAGGACCTTCTCCCTTGTACACTGATAACCAAGGGGTGCTCAAACTGGCCAAAAATCCAATCTTCCATGAACGGACCAAGCATGTCGAGCTTCATTGTCACTACATCCGCAAGCTGGTAGAAGACGGATCAGTTCAGCTGCAGTATGTTCCAACAGCGGATCAGACTGCAGATATTCTCACCAAGTCTCTGAGCCCGGACAAGTTTGTAAAATTTAGGGGGCAACTTGGTGTTGTTGATGGATTGACCATTAAGGGAGGGTGTTAGAATAATATATTATTCCCATATTATTTAATGGTCAATGTTTTATTTTGCTTAGTTCGTTACTGTTGCTACAGTAACAGTAGTTAGGTAGATACATTTAATATCTACAGCTTCTTGTAAGCTCTATATAATGTAATCTTTTTTTTTCATGTTAATGTAAGAAGTTTTTCACCATTTCAGCACAAGAGTCCTAAGGGGGCACAAAACTTGAAAACACAGCCTAACATGGCATGGCACATCATGGTACAAAGTTTCAGCACTACAACGAAGCTATGCAAAATCTTTTCGAGCTGGGTGCCAGCACAGAGTGAGCCAATAGAGTTGGTCATTAACTAAAACCTTTTTTTACACCCCATCCATGTATTGATATGATAGTAACAAGGTATAATTCCATAGAACACATAATTACCAAGAGACTCATACCTTGACCCTTGTACTAGTCTCTTGTATCAAAAACACATCCCCATCTTGGACACACAGATGGGGGCAACTCCATACATTAATAGACTTAAGATGAAGTTTCTTTGCCTCTATACATCTCTTAGAAGAATCCAATGAAAATTCAGAAAATTCCTTTAGAGGTTTCTCAGATATATCACATAAATTACACTAGGTTTTCCTAAAGCGCTGATATGTGGCTGACAAAAGCTAAAAGAGCTAAAGTTATACAGTAATAGACTTATAATTTTCTATTTTTTTAATAAAAAAAAAAAATTTAAAATTGTACTAGAAAATTTCTTACCAAATTCCAAAGAGGTAGTAGTATGAAGAGAAACAATAATAAGGCTCAAGATGTGTACATGCATTGAAATTTTATCAATTGGTTGAAAATGTAGTCATCTCCAAGGACCCCCATACTATGTTTTTAAAATAATGGTATGCCCTTCCCTTTATCGTCCATCTCCAAGTAATTGTAGTTTAAAATTTAATTAATTATATCATGATGATTATCAAATAAATATCAAAATAATTAATATTTACTTATGTTGACATCTATTTCAATATTTTAAAATGTTAATTTTTTAAAAAAATTAGTATTTTAGCATTTTGCATTTTTCAAAGTTCAATATTCATTGTATGACTATCTTTTTCAAAGTTCACGTTTTATGTATAAATTCTTATTTTCCTTTTTTGCCATTTCCAAGTACCAATCTCCATTTTTTCTTTTTTAAATTGTTGGCGTAACAACTAACACCTTTGGAGTGCAAGTTGGTACGGACAGCTATGCACACTACGCAATGAGTGCTCTTCAAATTAGGAAGGGAAGCTCCCTCGTTATTCCAACAGTTTTGTACCAACTAAACTATAGTTTATTTTATGGCGCCCACCGTGGGGCACGAGGCAAGAAAACTTCAAGAAAAGCTAAACGCTTTTATTTCACGAGAATGACACTCTGGCATTTGATTGCATGATCCACATAGAAGCAATGGATGATAACAACAATAATGCTGACAGGCAACGTCCATTCCCATTACCTTGGGGTAATAACATTGGACCTTTGGCTTTTGAGGTAAATCATGAGTTACCTAAAGGGTCAAGGAAGCGCTTTCCTTGGTTTCACGACGATGGAACTCAACACCTAGAGGATCATTTTTCTGTGTTCACAACGGCTTGCGCCGTCTTGCACGTAACACATGAAGACATGGCGATGCGTCTCTTTGTCGAGACTCTTGTGGGAAATGCTGCCAACTCGTTCAATCACCTGGCACCAGGCAATATCACAAGCTAGGCAACTATGAGTGAGAAGTTTTTGGCGAGATTAAAGCCCGCTGAAGACAGTCATATGTTGTTCGTCCAACTCACAAATTCAATGATGGAACACAACGAATACATGAGGGATTTTGTAGCAAGATTTAATCGTCTTGTTACAAGAATTTCTTCTACATTCGATCCATCACCAGAGATTCTAATGAGTTGTTTCATAAATGCTCTTCCATCAAAGATAGCCTTCTTCCTCAAGACGGCAAAAGCGACAGAGTTGAAGAGTGCACAAGAACACGCCATCAAGTTGGAGGATAATATGATCACTTCCAGCCTGATGAAAACAAATTTTATCAAATCTCCAGTCCAGCAACCTTACCAACCAAAGAGAGACAATCTTCAGCCACGATTGCCAACATCTCCATCAAGACCAATGATTGAAGCTGCACACAATGCAATATTTTGTCCTTTCCATGATTCTGATGAACATACCGGATCCACATGTCCAGAGAACTTGAGAATGATCCAAATCATGGGATACACTGAAACTGCTCCCAGTTCGAAATGAAACCCTAGGCACCTCCATTAAAAGTTTTTGAAAGCTGTTAAAAAAGCTGAAAGCAGCCCTTGACTTTCAGAAAAGCTGCTGAATGCTGAAAACTTGCAACAAATAAACCCTTTCAATGGCACTTCAATCTGTTTACAAATTGCTGAAAATCACTCCTTGCTCCTTGCAAACAGAAAGATTTGAATGAAGAAATGTGAAGTAAGAGCTATGTGAAAGGCAGATAAGGTTTTTGGGACGCTTTTTTCCTTTGTGCTTTGCCCAACCATTCCTGCACAACCTCTGCCCAAAAAAGTCACATGATGCATTGAGAATTGCCGCTTTTTCATCATTTATGTTTTTCACAGCCCCATGAGAGGACCTATGATCTGTGAAAGGGACACCACCCTTTTGTTTTTAACTTTTGACCAAACTATGAAGGCACACCCTATTGATGTATTGACCCTTTTCTTTCGTGCTTTGCCAAATTTGACATGACAAAGAGAAAGCATGTGTTGGGCTTCAATTTTTTGGTTTTCTGAAACTTACAACGATTGCCTAGTTGTGTGATCCATAAAGACTTAGCCAATTTTGGTGTTTGAACTGCTTTTGTCATGCTAATGGAGAAGCACGCAATTCAAAATTATTTGCCCACTTAATGCATTTTGAAATTCTTTGCCACATTGTCCTTCAAAACTTTTTGGGCTCACAATTTAATGTCATGGAATCCTGGTCTTGTTGCTCATTTTATATTTAAAACACATTTCTGGGCCCCTCTTTGGTAGAGTGAGTGTTTCACCACTTGCTTGCCATTGTTCATGCTTTGGATAATTTTTGACAAACTTTTGCATCCAAGCTCTAATTACAATCTCATTTGGTATGTTGGAAAGTATCTTCAGTTAGCTACAGTACAATGACAATAATTAGAGTTTAAATACATTGAAATCATGAGCATGGTAAACAAGGATTTCACAATGATCAACTAGATGGGGAATGACAGTGTTCCTATAAAAACACAACTCCAACCTCTAATTTGAATTCCCTCTATTGTAATTTCAACACAGATTTGCTTATGAGAGTATGTTGCTCAATACAAGAAGTATCCCTACCTTTCTCAAATGCTTCCATAATTTACTGGTATGCTCAAGAGTCAAAATTATGTTTATGGAATGGATTCACACTCACCTAATAAAATTCACCAATGCAAAGCTCCACTCTACTGTCATCTTATGGATTTACAAGGCACTCATAGCCTTCAATATTTTTCAAATGCTGTCACTTCAGTATTAAATTAATAAAATAAACAGCTCATTTTTTGGGGCATACAAACAGCATTTTTTATTTGATAATGCCAAATGCGACTGGATTTTATCCATTATGCATCCAAACTAGGTCAGATATGTTCTATACTCTCAACAATTGATGTGTTCAACATGAATGTGAGCACCCTTCCAATTAATCACTGTCCATTATTTTCTGGCATTGCCATAATTTCCTTTTGATTTAGAAACTTCAAATTTTCATCTGCATACAAATACTAACTCTTGTAAAAACATTCATAGGAAAAGAAAGCCTTAAAGATATACCAGGCCATCCAATCTGAGAGTGAGTGCAACCTGCAAGCACAAATAGGGCATAGAATTAGAATCTACTAAATTGCTTTTATCAAAAACATAATCATCAACAATAAGGCTTGGACTTAATTAAAATCTTAGCCTTACCGCAGCAATATCTGCAAGGTCTTGCTTGGACAAATCAGGAGCAATTTTTACAAGCAAAGGGGGTGGTCCCTCCTCCCCCCACTGCATTTCATCACGTGCAGAAAGCACCTTCAATGTACAAAGATTTTATCATAATTCATGTCAAGAAGCAGTGTAGCAGAAGATTTAAAAGAAAACAATAATCAAAAAAACATGGACAGAATAGCCGAACTCCCAAACTTGCTGCCCAAAAAAACATAATAAACTATTCCAACCTTCTTTACTAAGTCCTTCAGTTGTTTCCTGCCCTGGAGCTTCCGCAGTCCAGGGGTGTTTGGAGATGAAACATTAATCACCTGCAAAAACTTCTTAAGTCAAACAAATGCCACAAGCAAATCAAAGCCAGATAGCAAACTTGAAGTACGCTTCATCATCATAAACCAGAAGCTTTGGCTCTATTCATTGAGTGGTATTGATTAGTCAAGGCATGCAGTCAAACAGTAAAGCCCACAAAAAAAGTTAAATGCCAAACAACTCAACCACAAAGTAAGAATTCAAGTATTTTTAATTCCTTTGATATTAAATAAGCAAATCTCACCCCATCCAAACGCAAGTCACTGGAAATTCAAATCAGCATTTATGAGTTCAGTTAATCAAAGTGTGTTTGCAAACTTCAGAGTTAAGTTGTGTGTGCAGGAGGGATTCTTAAGTTAGGCTTCATGGATTTTGTCGTAAACATGAGCTATCTGAAAGAATGTATTGTTATTTGTCAATGAATTCAAAACTGTGTGTTATCTTTTGATAAAGAAAAAATATATTTATAATCAAAAAGTTACAAGCTTACAAAAACCCCTTACCAATCTTTTAGCTTAAAGAGAAAGGGTACAATCTTTTAGAAGAGAGTGCCATGCATATATAGTGAATAGCAAAAATATGAAAACTAGATTTATACTAGTTGATATTAAGAGCAATTTTAAATATATATTGTGAAAATAAAATGCAGAGAACAGCACAGAGACTTCTAAGGTCATCCAAGGCTCCTATTGATGGGCCATTGCCACTTCCCAGCATCATATATAGTGGACAGAAAATATATGAAAACTAGATTTATACTACTGATATTAAGAGCAATTTTAAAAATATATTGTGAAAATAAAATGCAGTGAAAAGCACAGAGACTTCTAATGTCATCCAAGGCTCTTATTGATGGAGCATTGCCACTTCCCAGAATCATATATAGTGAACAGCAAAAATATGAAAACTAGATTTATACTAGCTGATATTAAGAGCAATTTTAAAAATATAATGTGAATAAAATGCAGTGAACAGCACAGAGACTTCTAAGGTCATCCAAGGCTCATATTGATTGGGCATTGCCACTTCCCATGTAATAACCCACACGACCCTCTAAAATAAATCTTATTAAGCCAAGTCAGCAATAGAAGGCTTAAAAGACAAGAGAGCATATATGCAAAAGTATGACAGCAGCCGATTACATGCTAGGGAATTCATTGGAAAAATAATTATAAATTCGACCTCCTTTATAATGATGACTGACTCACTAATGCGGCACTTAAGGTAACGACTAATATTAGTTAAATAAGAGGAGACGCCTCACTTTGAAGAATCGAATCATTTCCAAGAGTCACACCTTTCTCACGTAGGCATAAAGATATCTAAATGAGGCTGTAATGTGGGAAGAAAGGCATGGATTAAGTTACAGATATATATACATTCGATATAGCAGATTTAAGTGCTACAAGGAACCACGAACTGCCAGATTAGATGCATGCACAAACCGTCCAAACCTGAAACAGCATCATAGAGAAAATCGCATAAAGTCAAGGTCATGATCAGAAATAGCAATCTGAATAAGGCATCCATTTATCTCAATTTCAGTTGCATGAATTTACCGGATTAAATTAGAAACTGCAATCATTGTGTTACCACAATTCTATGACATCTTTAATCGTATGATTATAGTGCAAATGAGAAGAAATAACGATTATTGGTCATTATCAACTTTCAGCCTTGAAATTGATTCCCAATCCAGATTTCCATTACTGAATTTGTAGCAGAAATTGGGTAATTGTTACTATCATAATATCTATTATTATTTGTAAGTACTAAGTACATAGATTATCATACTTAGATCCTCAATCTAATGAAAAAATTCACAAACAAGAAAGAGTTGGCTTGTCCTAAAATAATCTGCTATGCAACCAATTTTATCACGTTGCAGTCCTTGCTTCAATCAAAGGCTTCTTTGAAGCACATCTTTGTTAGTGAGAAGTGGTTTACATCATCACATGCAAAGACCAATGTAGGGTTGACATGGTTGATTGGATCTTTGATGAGCATAGTTTTTAGCAACCAGCCAAGGAGATTGTAGAGGTGGATTTCCATTATATTTTTGTTTGTATTTCCATTTCATTTCCTTATTTTTTATCACACTTACTTATGTTAAAGTTTCACAATGATTGTAGATCACAGAGCCTTTAATTCTCCTACAAGTCGTTTATAGCAATAACCCTGCAATGGGCTACATCTATAAGGCATGGATAGAGTGAAGGAGTCGGCCATTAGATCTGTTTATTTAAGGGTTGAGGATAAGAATTGTCCCATATGGGAGATCATTGATTGGTGATGCCATTCCAATTCCACCTAGATTTCAAGGTCGATGAGGAGATCTTGAGTGGGCTCTGCATAGTTGTAGAGCAAATGGAACTTGATCCTTTGGTTGGAGCAAAGATAATCACTAAGACAGAGATCTTCAAGCTTGCACAAGGTGACCTCTTTACATGAGACGTATACAAGGCAACTTGGACGACATTATAGCTAGGTAAAAATCTATTAAAGGTATAATTTAAGTTTAGAAATTTAAACTTTTCCCTCTTTTACGTTAATATTGAAAGTGAAACTCAAAGTTAGACAATGAGATTGATTTTTATTTCTTCTCATTTGTAATGTCCCCTTTTGGGATATTCCTAAATTTAGGCTTGCAAAACAATAATGATCACTAAAAGCTGATTTTAGTAATAACAAGTATAAACTTTATGGTTATATTCAAATTAATACATAAAATATTATAATATTGAGAGCAATACATCATAACTAAAACATCATAATAGTTAGATCTATAGTTCATACCATCAATAACATTTGGATTCAAAATATCTTAACATCATTAATGGTTATTCCAAAGCATATTCCTATAGCCAATCATATTAGGAATTCACTTGAAGTACTTGCAAACCGCAATTTCAAGGATGGTTCTCCTTGTATTGCGAGAGCATGGGTGGGTCCTTATCCATCCATTTTAGGGTGGTGTACTTGAGAAGACCCTCAAGCCTAGGAGCACTCATACGCCTCCTGACCCACAAGCACTCCATCTCAAGGTTGCATACTTGAGAAGACCCTCAAGTCCAAGAGCACTCATCCACCTCCCAGCCCATGAACATGGTAGGATCTCAAGTCCACTCCATCACTCGGTCCACCTTGAAGGCCCTCCATCCTCCTTAATCAAGCCCAGGAGCATTCATTCACCTCCTAGTCCATGAGCGCTCCATTTTAGGGTGGAATGTTTGATAAGATGCATGAAGACAGCCTTCCTTAACAATCCCAAGAGCACTCATATGCCTCTCAGCCCACGAGAGCTCCATCTCGGGGTGGCATGCTTGATGAAGGAAAGGTTGATACTTCAACTCTCATGAACTCAGAAGGTTGATCGGCCTCCCTATTTGCAAAACACTTATATAAATTCAAAATAGATTGCTAAAGGAATCTACTATATTAATTGGTAATAAAATATCATTATGCAATTAAGATAATATTCTTCCCAAAACAATATTTGTTTCCAATAAATCTCTTATTTTTCCTTTTTTCCAATCCACTTCCTTGATGATTTCTCCACAAGGAAATGATCTCCCTTTTATATCTTATTATTCAGGGAGACACAACTTTTCATATTTGAAGGAGTCACAACATTTCATATTTGAAGGAGTCACAACCTTTCTATTAAGAGTCACAAACTTTCACATTAGAAGGAGTCACATCATATTTAATTGATTGATTGAATGATGTTACGGATCTTTTTCTCAAATGAAATGCTATCCCTTTTATATCTCAAGTTTGAGGGAGTCACACCTCTTCACCTCAATAGTTACAACTCTTTGTCGCTGCACTTGAAGAATAATAATTTAATTTTAAAAAAGTCAAATTGTTAGTGCTGCTGCCTATTACTTGTAATCAGTCCTAATAATTCATCCCCCTTTTCTTTCCTTCTAGATCTACCTTCCTTATAGAGCTTACAACCTTTCCTATGCCGGTTGACCTTTCTTAACAACTTAACCTTTATTTAATGTCAGTATGGTGTAATATTAATTATCTTTATTGATTTCTTTTGAAACATAGGCTGCAAACATTTAGGAATTAAACAGGACATTACATCATTTCAGATGCATGGTGGGAAAGGTTTGGTGCTAAGGTGTCAAATCTTAAGAGGAGCAATTCGTGTCTTGAGCCAACCATGCAATGCTTCAAGACATGAGCACAATTGGAGTATGTTTGAACACATACACTCCAAAAAGCGCAATAGGTTGTCAGTGCAAAGATTGAATGATCTTGTGTATGTTCATTACAACCTTCGCCTCTGTCACAAAAAAAATCTTGGGCATTGACTTATCTCCCATCAATCTAGAGGAGGTTAGTCCACACCTAGATTGGATCACCAAGGTTGACAATCCTGTCTTCAATGATGAGGACCTTGCATGGGTTGATCGAGCGGACTGAGAGGAAGAGGCAGTAGCCATGCTAGAGGAGGATTGAGCATGAGGAGAGCCCTTGGATGTTGGTGTCACTAAGACAGGCAAACATCATGGCTGCATCATCATCCAAGATCTATCTTAGATGACAATGCAAAACTTCTCATGATGTTGGGACAAGTGATGCAAGCTCCTCTAAGCCATAGACTTATATTTTTACTTTTGATATTTGTTTTAATGCCATGGATTTTATAATCCATGAGATTTGTATACATTTGACAATATTTATAATTTAAAATTTATACATCTAACAATGTTGTTTCCTTTAGCTAAAAAAAACAATTTTATACTCATGTGATCAATGCATACTTGTGTATATGGTCAAAGTAGCTTCTATTTGATTAGTTTATTATGTCTTTAAAGTTTCTTTATTAAAGGGTGCACGAAACAAGTTTTAAATCAATAAAAATCTCTATATTTCATGGTTTTTGCAATTTGCTGAGTCTTTGCCAAGTTTGGGTGTCCAAGTCTAAGTCTAGGTCAAAAAAACAGCTTGTCGAGTCAGAGGCAACTATTTTTTCTGAATATTTAAACATAATCACATAAGGCTTATGTCCCTAGACCTGAGTTTTTTTATGACTATTTTTATGATATCAATTTGATAATATGTGTAAATCTGCAAATGCAGAATGCAGGGGTAATCTTACACATACATATCTATGCTCATGATTGGAAAATACGGACGGCACACAAAGTATATCATACTTTTGATGTTTTTCATCTATGGTTACAAGGAATTATTTCCTGATTTTATATGATTCCTAAATGACTGTGATGGTGACACTTTGGGCCTCAAACAAGTTCAAAGGTCAGCTGCATAGAAACTCTCTGACAGGGAGTACACTGTGGTTATGCTGGAGACCAGAAAAATTCTTCCACGTGTAATCATCCCTGCTTTGCAAACTGTAAAAATCCAATACTCTCAACTGTGCATACCCAATAAGAAGGTTTGAAATGTTGCCCTACCTGATTGGGCATCATCATAAGAATGTTCATGAGCTGTATGCAGATTGTTCGAACTACTTTGCCTTCCTTGCACTTCTCTTAGAGGCTAGCCTAAAGGATAACTGCTTCCAGTTTGATCTCTTTGGTTGCTTCTATGTTTAATTTAGCTATATTGTTGGAGGATTTCTGCCCTTTGACAATAGTGCAGACCACAGATTGTCTATTCCTATTAACACAAACACATTTGAAAATGGTCATTCACTTGTAATCCACAGATGTCTTTGGAGGATTACATTGTGTTTTAGACCTTAGAGCAATCATATATCCCTGGATCCTGACATGTTTACTTATTTCTCCTGCACTACTAGGATCTATGAACCATTCCCATTCTATCTAATATATGCCTGCTTCTTGATGGTGCCTTTGAATTATCAAACAGAGACAATTTATATTTTCGTTATTAATATATGACACAACAGTATTCCTGGATCTTAATCATGTTTACTTATTTCTCTTGCGCTAATAGTATTTATGAACCATTTCCACTACTATACATGCCTGCTTCTTGATGCTGCCTTTGAATTATCAAACAGAGACAGTTTATGTTTTCCTTATTAGATATATGACACAACAGTATTCCTGGATATGTATGCTTCTATCAAACCTGTATATTATTCAATCTGGGTTCAAGAACCAGGGATATATGCCTCATTCACTAAGACAAATCCAAAAAAATATCATTTAAGATTGGATTTGTTTTGTTGGGATAACAGTGAACCCACAAGTACAACACTCTATCAGCAAAAGCCAAAAAAACCTTCCACAAATTAGAGCTGCAATGCAAATTGCTACATTGCTTCAGGAAAAGCAAAGTAAGAATAGTGCAATGAAAAGAATTAACCTTGCTATATGGGAAAGGATAAACCCTTAAGTCAACTAAGATTATGCCATGTGTCCAATACCTATGAAATGAAACAAAAAACAAAAAGGACCTAAATAAGCTTATGACTAAGCTGTGAATAGGTCCTAATTCTAACTAGGTGGATAAAATACCATGTTCATACCAACACCCTCCCTCAAGTGCAATTTAAGGGAGGCACAAAACAAAACATGAAAAGAAAAGATGGGTCCCGGTAACTAGGCCTGATGAGGTACCCACTGTTAGTTTATCAGCAGCAAGTTTTGGCTAAAAAGCAGAAGAAGCTTGAAGGCAATTGCGTGTACAAGCACCATGAGAGCCCCTGGTACTCTTCATTTCTGTGATCCAATTCAAAGCCCTGCACTGTCATAAGATGGACAAAGAATGAATGCCTCCATTGTGTTAGTATTCATCCATCTTCTGTGGGCTCTAATACCACTTGTTGGGTCAGAAAAATACACAGGAGATTAAATTACACCATGAATTTCAGAATAAAGCACAAAATAATATTCACACAATTTGACAGGACAATTACAATGTTTCCAAAGACCTTTGAAAAGGCAATATGATTTAACTTCCTAACCTAGCCAAACACCTTCTAGGAAAACTTTCCATGAGAACTAACATAAATATATACCTAAGATTATGGTAACACAACCACCCAACCCTGATTATTATCCACTAACAGAAATAGAACACCTTTTGGATCACATGATGCAACAAATAGAAAGGCCCTAACACTCTTTAAACTGTCAATGGTAAATTAAATGTTTCATAAAATTTCAGGCTCAAAAGTTGTGTCAGAATTGTGGAGTATATTGAAAGAAAACACTAGACTTCCAATAGAGGCAGGGATTTGTATTTGAAGAACCTATTATCCTCACTAAAATTAGATGACAAATTTGCTTCAACATCTGCTGAGCATAAAAGATGTCAGCATAATTATGAGGAGACTCGTACTCTAACCCTCAGTACTCATCTCCCATATTAGAAATCCACCCACATCTTAGAGAACCACATGGTGACATCTTGAGACATGAGGAGACTTCAAATCAATGTTACCCAAGGATGAATCCTTGGGGCTTTTCTATCGTTTTAGGTACCTAAGATGTTTTAGGGATGGCATGACAAGGTCAGAACATCCCCACCCTATTCCCTTTTCTCCTGATTTTGGGGACATCCCCAAGGACACCCTCTCCACATGGGGAGAGTCTCTTGGAATGTCGCCACATGGGGTTTTCTAGGGCATCCCCACATCCCCGTGATGTCCCAAGGAACAAGTATCCCTGTCAATGTCCTTCCGCTCCCATTATACCAGCTACCATGTGACAAACACTGACCATCATAGACACTGATCACCATTATAGACATTGATCCCCATCAATTTCTAACTTGTGCACTTTGACCAATGTCCAACCAACTTAATCTGGTCCATAGTTGGCATACTCGCAGAGAACTCGGCGAGTCTTAAAAAACTCGCGAGTTTTTTTTCAAAACGAGTTTTTACAGAGTTAACTCGCCAAACCTGAAAATCGAGTTTTTTCGAGTTTTTGCAAAAACTTGCGAGTTTTTAGTGGCGAGTACTCGCCAAAAACTCGCGAGTCCGATGAAAAAACTCATCTGCGCAGGAGTAAAGGCTGAAGACGTCTTTTAATAAGTTCATTTCATTTCAAAATCACTTGATACTTTGTGAGGAGTTAAAAACCCCCCCAAGCAAGGAGATATCATTTCCAACGATTTGCCATCGAGGAGAGCGGATTCAAACGCCATTTTGTGTGGATTTTGAAGGGAAATTCGATTCACAGGTAGGGTTTTTGTTTTTGTTTTTTGTTTTTGATTAATTATTTTCTTTCATTCTTCTTGCAAAATACTCATTCCAAATTGAAAAAAAGACATGATAGAGCACAAAGAAACAATTTTTTTGCATTTAGAATCCAAAAAACAAGATTCATCACAATCTTTTGTTGATTTTTGCTGATTTTTTTCATTTTTTTCACTGTTTTTTGAAATTTTCAGACCTAGGTTCATTTTTTGTGTAGAATGATAAGATTAGTTAATAATGTTAATTGATAATTCATTTAAACACATTTGTATCAATTTAAATCAAATTTAGCTCTAGATTTTTGAAGTTTTAATGATTTTAGGTTGTTTTTTAAATTTTTTTGTATTAAAAAACTAATATGTTGTACATATTTTTGAATGTGTAGATTGATCATTGATCAGTGAATACACATTACACACTATAATGGCTTCTGGCTCTGGTTCATGCTCAGCATCAGGTTCCACCCCCGCCCCATCAAGTTCCACCCCTCGCACACCATCATCATGGGTTCCAGGCACTCGTCCTGCAGGGGCTAGAGACCCTACATGGAAATATGGTGTCAGAGGGCCAGTGCCTGGAACAGTTGTTTGCAGTGAATGCAAAAAAACATATCATGGAGGCATAAATCGCCTCAAATACCATCTAGCAGGCATTCCTCAACGTGATTCCAAGGTTTGTGAGAAGCCCAAAGAAGAGATTAGAAGAGAGATGCTTGCCCTACTTTCACTTGCTGAGGAAAAAAAAATGCAAAGGGAGAGGGCTAAAAAAGCCATAGCAGCATCCATAGCCAGTGCCAGTGGACATGCGCATGCCCATGGGACTCAGGAGCACGGGGTCGAGCACATGGAGATAGAGTCAGATGAGGATGCAGATATTATTGGCATTGTGGGCTCTCTTCATGGTCCACGGATTCGCATTCATGGCACATCCTCCACAGCCACATCGGCTAGGCCCCCCTTGTCCTCTAGTTCGACTAGAGTGCCAATGCCACCACCACCTTCATCTTCACGCAACCCACAAAGTTTTTTTGTGCCAAGAAACACACCAGGAGCACAGGGATCATTGGAGGCTACAGGGTGGAACAAGGAGGTGCATGAACATGCCAAAATGGCATGTGCTGATTTTTGGTATTTCAATAACATACCATTCAATGTGGCGAGTAGTCCCTATTGGCACAATATGGTCACTTCATTGACAGTTGCGGGAAAAGGCTTCAAGCCACCTTCTCGCAAAGATTTGAGTGGGAGGTAAGTGACAAGTCAACTTAAATTTTATGTTCTTTAATTTAAAATTTAAATTACTTTATTATTTATGTTGAATTCAAGCTATTTTTTGTTTAAAACTTACAATTTTGTACTTATTTAATTATTTTACTTTGTACTTGCAGTTTGCTCACAAATGCAACCGAAAGGGCAATGCATGTGGTGGAAGAGCAAAAAACTAAATGGAAGAAATTTGGCTGCTCAATTCTTTCTGATGGGTGGACGGATGGGAGAAACCGCACCATCCTTAATTTTTTGGTTGCTTCCAAAGGTGAAGTTGTGTTTTGGAAGTCGGTGGATGCTTCCAACAGGATAAAAACTGCAGATACATTGTGTACGTTGTTGGATGAAGTTGTGATGGAGGTGGGGATTGCTAATGTGGTGCAAGTCATCACAGATAATGCAGCAGCGTATGTGGCAGCTGGAAGGATGCTTGAGAGTAGACATCCATCACTCTTTTGGTCACCTTGTGCGGCTCATTGCCTTGACCTTCTTTTGGAGGACATAGGCAAACTTGTTTGGGTGGCACCGATTGTAGATGATGCAAGGAGCATCACAAAATATATCTACAATCACCCTTGGGTTCTTAGTTTGATGAGAGAGCATACGCAAGGGAAGGAGTTGGTGAGATCGGGTGCCACAAGGTTTGCAACAATTTTCCTAACGTTGCAAAGCATTTTGGATTCTTTGGGCTCTCTAAAACAAATGTTCGTGAGTCAAGCATGGAATGACTCCTCATATTCAAAGAAGGCCGAAGGAGATAGAATTTCTGCAATAGTCTTCGACCCCTTGTTTGCACAAAAAGCTACAGAGATCGTGAGGGTAACTTCAAAACTTTGATTTTAATTTTAATCTCAAGTTGAATATAAATATATATTTTTTAATTTAACTTTAAGCCTTTCATTATAAATTTCTAACTTTGATCTTTTTGTATTTTTAATCTAGGTGTCGGAGCCCTTGGTTAGAGTCCTCCGCTTGGTAGATGGGGATGAAAACCCAATGGGATACATTTATGAGGCCATGGATAGGGCCAAGGAGGCCATCAAAAGTTATTACAAGGGGGACAGCCTCAAATTTGATCCCATATGGGAGATTGTTGATAGGAGGTGGAACAATCAACTCCACCAACCCATCCATGCAGCAGGGTACTTCCTCAACCCTTCTTTTCTCTTCTCAGAGAGCTTCTCTGATCCTAATGGAGAGGTTATGGAGGGGCTCACAACATGCATTCAGAGGATGGAACCCGAGGTTGCAGTGAGAGACCTCATCGTCAAGGAGATGGATATATACAGGGAGGCAACTAGTAATCTCTTTTCTTCGGAGCTGGCTGTTAGAGGAAGAACCACTCTGCCACCAGGTATAAAATTCAGAGTCTTTAAATTTTAAGTTTATTTCACATGCATCTTAGAATTTGATAAAATGTGTTTTGACTTTTGACTTTTGAGTCTTTGACTTTGTTTTCTAACTCTTCAATTTTCTTTTTGTTTTTTGCAGATGTTTGGTGGAAAAATTGGGGTGGAAAAACCCCAAATCTACAAAAAATTGCCCTCCGCATTCTATGTCAGCCTTGTAGTGCATCCAATTGTGAGCGCAATTGGAGCTTGTTCGAGTCCATTCACACGAAAAAGAGGAACAAGTTAACACAAAAGCGCCTCAATGACTTGGTCTTTGTGCAATACAACCTTCGGTTGCGCATAAAGAGAGTTGAAGAAAAATCACAGGATCCTATTGACTTAGATGAGATAGATCCTTATAGTGATTGGACAGGGCGAGAGGAGCAGCCTCCATTGTTTAGTGCAGATGAAATCCTTGACTTTGAGAGAGAGGCAATGGAGGATGTGGGTGCATCAGGAGTTGGAGATGTAGGGTTGGATGAGATCCAGCCAGAGCCAGAGCCAGAGCCAGAGCCAGCAGCAGTAGCACCGCAGCCACCACCACTAGCACCACGCACACGTGGCAGGACTAGAGGACCCACCCCTTCTTCCCTAGCTGTTGCTAGACTAGGGAAGAGGAAAGCCTAGCATGTTGTATTTAGTTGTTGTTTAGTATTTGCTTCTAGTTCTAGTTTTACTGTTTTCATGTATCAGACTTTCAGGCTTTTAGCCATCAGGATTCCGCATGAGAATGCGATTTTGTAATCAATTTACATTAAAGTCAATCAAAATTAATAGAAAACACTTTTGTACTCATTTATGGATTCATTGGATTCATCTTGTCATTGAATTTTGCAAAAAAAATGTGTTTTTAATGAAAATTAAGCAATTTTTTCATTTCTCGAGTTTTTTGCCGAGTTTTTTCCGAGTTTTTGGCGAGTTTTAAAAAACTCTCCAATTTTTCCCTTGGAGAGTTTTTTGTTGGGGCGAGTTTTCCAACTATGATCTGGTCTATGCCAATCTATGCTAAGGTTTCATGTTCATAGGCCAATTGCCTTCTAATTCAACATATGAGATACAAGTTTGGCACTCATTGTTTCATATATCCACATTCTGTCATCAGAGGAATAACAAATTGAACTTACTGCATTGCAGCTTCTACCATAATGTTTTGCCTTCTCATTTTATGCCCATTGCCTTGTTGAGCACCTTGAGTTTGAAAATGATCCTACTCATATGCCTTAGGAAGAAAGTTTTACTATGAAAGGAGTTTATGATGTGAATATGACCATATCCACTTGGTGCCCACTATGTCTCTATAAGATAGTTTGACCAATTGTAAATCCCAAAGCAACTTAGTGTGTAGACCAAACCAAGTTTATATGTGTGTGTACACTGTACATATATTTACTTACAAACGTATGCATTTGTATATATATACATACAAATATATATGAAATACACACATGCATTTTTATATATATATAAAAAATAAAAAATAAACTATCCCCCCAACATCCCCTCATCAAGCCAAAAAACCCCATCTCCACGTTCCCACATCCCTTCATCCTATGCATATGTATTATTCAGATATGTATGAAATACACACACATACACACACACACACACACACACACACACACACACACATATATGTATGTATGTGTAATGTCCCCATTCTTTCCTGAGCATCAGAGTTGGTGGATTAGCCTATTATGTCGATCCTCGTAGGCTAATGGTTCGGGATAGAGGGTCACTTGAACAGGCACTTGGTCGGTAAAATGCAGTGTTGGTATCCGGAGTATGATGACGTGGTGAATTTGTGCGTTTGGCGTGTTATTGGAGCTTAAAATGATGATCTTCACCATTTATTTCACTTCCTCAGGCTTAGGGACCATGTGTCTATTATTTAAAGGGGTCACTTTCTATTTTTCAGTTACTATTCATGGCTAAAGTGAAAAAAGAACATAACTTAAGTGAATAGTGCCATTTTAATGAATAGTGTTTTCAATGACAAATTATAAAAGGCAAAGAGAAAGTTCGACCCTCTCAGGCTATGAGTTATTTTGTTGAATGAAGTTTGAAGTGTGGAGTTTGTGGAAGAGAGAAACTAGGGTTTCTCAATTTCAGCAGTGGGCAAGCCTGGTTTGGGGCTTGTAGTTAGAATTTTGGCATCTTGAAGGTGTGAAAGACCACCCTAAAGTGCTGGTTATTTTCCTGTTGCTGCATTTGAGATTGAAATTGCTGATAACAAGTTGCTGGAAGCCATCTATTGGAAGGATAATTGTTGTTGGAGGTTTCATTCGCCTTTAGGAAGGATTTGTTCGAGTTTTATGTCAATTGTTGAAGCTGATTGTTCACTTACAGCCAGCCATCCTTGTGAGAGGGTTCCATCTTCTTCAAGCAAGGAAAACGCCTCATCTTTGTGGCTGCTTTCTTTCCCTAAGGGGGCGCCCTTAGTATTAGAAGCTATTTCTTCAAACATTCGGTGGGAGAAAGTTGTAAGTTTTTATGTGCATTTTGTTGGGCGCGGGTACTGTAGAAAACACTGTTCACAGTGTTATTTTGGCTGCAAGTTAATCTAGGGTTGTAAATCGTCTCTTATTTCGAAATGTATGGAAGTTATGCAATGTAAGCACTCTATCATGTAATGAAGAAAGCCTTTAGCAATCTTATTGAGTCTCTTCTTAGTTTATATTTGAAGTTTAGTTTATATGAGTTCTTTATATGCATATGCTTGTTAGATTCATGTATATCATTGGCATCGAACATCAAAACACAAAAAACACAAAAAGAACAAACAAATACCAAAACAAGCACAAATCAGAACTACAAAAATCATCGCAGCAGCGAGTTCGGGTCATCACAGTGGTATCAGAGCATATCACTACAGTGGTAGCAGAGTGGATCACCGGAGTGTGGTTCATCACAGTGGTATTAGAGCGGTTTCCTGCCAGCCTGTTGGGTAGGTTTCAACTGCAATTCGGAGGTTTCAGTTGAACATGGCCACTTCCCAGAAGCAGTGAGACAAGAACATGAAATTTTTTGAACAAAGCTTAAAGAAGTTGGAAGAAATAAGTAAATTGCTTAGAGACCCCGCAACTAGAAGCAGTTTATCTCGGTATATGACTTCAAGTTCTAGCAAAGGTCTAACATCACAAAACAGAAAGAAGTTGTGTTCCTATTGCAGAGAGTCGTACGATTTAAACCATGATTGTCCCTTGAGACCTAAGGGCAAGGCGCATAGAATAATGTGGGCTCCCTATGAGGATTCAGAGCCTAAAAAAGCTGACCAGCATTCAACGGATCCCTTGGTGAGCAAAAATGAGACCTTAAAAGATCTACTTGTTGATGATAGAATTGGAATTTCTAAGGCAGCTGGAGAGGAAAGGTACTTGAGTCCCTTGAAAGGTGAAGAAGAGTTAGAACACAGGGGTGATGGGCCTAAACAAGATGTCGAAAGGTCGCAGGATGGACATGTTGAGGGACATACACATGAAGAAAAATCAGAACAAAGGCTTTTTGGGTTGGAAGATTTACAGGATCCTTTGGCGGAGAAGGATGATAAGCTTGATCAAGCATTGACACGAGTGGACTCTACATCGTCTTTTGAGACATCCTATGAGACATATAGCAGCAGTGCCTTAGATGATGATGTGTGTGCTGATGATAGCATACATGATGATGCTGATCATGATGAGAATGAGGTTGACTCAACCTCGTACTATAACGCAGATTTGGGTGGAGAGCAGGAGGCGGATCAGGAGATGGAGTGCGAGATGATCGACAATCCATTGTTCGAGATAGATGCTTCTTGGTCATATGATAATCCGCTCTTTGAGATAGATGTTGATCACCCCCTTGACCCGAGTCCTGAGATGAGCATTGATTGTGGATCGAGATTTCAGATAGAGTCCGCAGTGGAGTTTACTGAGGCAAGCATTGCGAGAAGTGCTCAACACTTCTCTTCTAGTCCACATACGGAGGATTTGTTGACACGTCAGTGTGGATTGGTTCAGGATGTATACCATCCCTTTTTGGATGGAGAGTTACCATCTTCAGTAGACGGAACTAGTGGTTACAAATACCCGACTCAGTTGTTGGCGAGTGAGTGCTTGCAGGATCAGTATTTAGTCTACCATCAGGCTGATGTGTACCCAACCAGGTTTGTTGCTTCTTTGTTTCAGAGACTACTGGTGGACACAGAGTTACAGAGGGATTATAATGTCAGCAGGCATGATGGCACAGGTGGATATCACATCCATGAGAGTTTAGCGGAGGTTATGGAGAGATGTTGCATAGCAGATGCTTCCAGATATCCTTACCTCCTCACGATGGATGGATATGAGTTCGGTTTATATTGGGATCCAGGTGGAGACAGAGTTAGCACCGCCGTTTGGATGGGTTCCAGTGTATTGCTTCACCACTTCTGGTATAGTGGAGTTAGGATCAGTGTTGAGAGAATTCTGAATGATATTCACAACATTCGAGCAGTTGTTACCAGCACTAATAATAGCCTTGATCTTCATGACAGCAGTGATGAAACTTGGCATCAGCATGAGAGGAAAGTGATTACACCGGGGAATGATATTTCTATAGAGTTGTCACATGTTGGTACTCGAGATTTGGGTACTAATTATGCAATTTACAATGACGATTCATGCCACAGTGAGTCTGTTTTTCATATCAGACCGTACGAAACCAATCAGAAAGGTTAACCAAGGGCAACGAATTCCAAGATCGTGAGTTGGGTGGATGTGCAGATACCTTGGAAGAAGAAGTGTGCGAAGATACCGACCAAACGACAGCTTCAACAATATCTGTTGAGCCATCCTACGAGGTTCATAGCAGCAGTACTATTGTTGATATTGTGTGTGAAGTTGATAGCACACATGATGCTGCTTATCAGTCAGGGAGCGATGATGATTCAGCTTCATATCATAGTGCAGCTTCTAAATTAGAGAATTTGTACGGGAGTGATGAGTTCCAGGGTCCTCATCATGTGATAGGACAACTTAAGGCCAATGACAGTATGATTGCCACAGCCGTAGAGCATTTTGATGTTGCTCGTCAGATGTTAGCTTTGGGCAGGGGCACTCCTATGATAGATGGGCACAATGATAGTAGTCTCTCCTTTGCAAAGTTTCACACACTTCGAGAGGCAGTTGGAATTATGAAACAACATTACCTACAGCTTCTTGCGGACAGAGATTTCCTTCTCGAGTGGGGTTGCATCTGTCACAAAGCATTGAAGCGGAAGGAAGAGGAGTTTGATGAGCTTACCTATGAGCCTGAGATGACCATGGATTCTTTAAAGAGCACTCAATTGGCCCTTCAAGTGTCACAGTCACAGGTCGAGGAGCTCACCGTGGTATCGGGATTGGCACAGTCATCACCCTCTTCCGATATAGTTCAGGTTTCCATGGCAGCAGCTGGTGAAGAACATATGTCCACGGATTGTGGGTGTGAGCAGGTTGATGATGTGGTTACTACAACCATCACAATTTCAAGGGCAGTTGATACAGATGGGATGACAGCGTTGGTGGAGAGTTGCGGAGAGCCATGTGTTGCACCTGGTCCTCCTGAGTTTAGTCCCATGACAGGTGATGCAGAACAGGTTATCGATAGTTCTTGTGACTTGGCAGTTGACTCACCAGGGAGTTATGTGTCAACTCACGACACTACTACTTCCACTTCACAAGAGATACGTAGAGCAGCATCTAGTTGGGAGATCGGTTCTTGTGATGATTTGTTTCCCTCTCCTAGAAGCAAATCCGTCTTTCCATCCCATACAGTTGGTTATGGTGGGCAGCTTGATGAGCCCATTCAGGAGTGCAAGTCAATGTATTGTTCCAGGGACTCAGAGTTGGATGGTTCAGACCAGTAGGGAGTGAGCGCGCAGTTTGTGAATAATCCCTCATTTGAGTTTGATAGTGGTTTGATCTATGAAAATCCACTCTTCGAGCTAGAAGTCGATCATACTACTGATACTAGTTCCAGGTTGAGTGACAGTCGTAGAGTTTTGGATCGTCCTAGTGCATCGGGATTCCAAACAGGGCTCACGGAGGAGTTTAATAGTGTGTACTCGGTGAGGAGTGCTTATAGTTTTTCCTTTGAATCACCCGTACATGATTCATACTCGATGCACAATTCTTGGGCACAGGGTGATTCTCTTGGAGCAGTCAAGGGGAGTACCTCTTATTTGTGTCTAGAGTTACCATCTTCGGAAGATGGAACTAAAGGCTACCAGTACCCAATTCAAGGGCTTGTAGGGGATTACTGGCAGGGACAACAGTCCGTTATCCATCATGCTGATAGGTATCTGACAGGGTTTGTTACTCTAATGTCACAGGGATTTCACACGGATACATGGTTACAAGGTGATTACAGTGTCAACGGACATGATGGTTTGATTAGTTATCACTTCCATGGGTGTTTTGGAGAGGCTGTAGAGAGATATTGTGTTGCGGTTGTTTCTAGATATTTTTATCTCTTCATGACAGATGGATGTGACTTCAGGTTGTATTGGGATCCGGGTGGTGACAGTTCTGTCACTGCAGTCTGGTTGGGTTCCGACAGGTTGCTTCACCATTTTCAGCGTGGTGAAGTTGTGATCAGAGTTGCGCAGCGGAAGTCAGAGGTTATCAGACATGGCAAACTTCCATTATGGGTTTGGGACCCAGGGATATTTTGCGTAGTGGTGTTTATGCTAACGCTTCAGGAATTAGTTAGCGATGCATGGGACGTTTCACAGTTCTTCTTTCGGGCCTTCCGGGGAGTGAAGTTTCTTTGCAGTAATGATTGCTTGGGGACAAGCAATTTCAGGGAGGGCGGACTGTAATGTCCCCATTCTTTCCCGAGCATCAGAGTTGGTGGATTAGCCTATTATGTCGATCCTCGTAGGCTAATGGTTCGGGATAGAGGGTCACTTGAGCAGGCACTTGGTCGGTAAAATGCAGTGTTGGTATCCGGAGTATGGTGATGTGGTGAATTTGTGTGTTTGGCATGTTATTGGAGCTTAAAATGATGATCTTCACCATTTATTTCACTTCCTCAGGCTTAGGGACCATGTGTCTATTATTTAAAGGGGTCACTTTCTATTTTTCAGTTACTATTCATGGCTAAAGTGAAAAAAGAACATAACTTAAGTGAATAGTGCCATTTTAATGAATAGTGTTTTCAATGACAAATTATAAAAGGCAAAGAGAAAGTTCGACCCTCTCAGGCTATGAGTTATTTTGTTGAATGAAGTTTGAAGTGTGGAGTTTGTGGAAGAGAGAAACTAGGGTTTCTCAATTTCAGTAGTGGGCAAGCCTGGTTTGGGGCTTGTAGTTAGAATTTTGGCATCTTGAAGGTGTGAAAGACCACCCTAAAGTGCTGGTTATTTTCCTGTTGCTGCATTTGAGATTGAAATTGCTGATAACAAGTTGTTGGAAGCCATCTATTGGAAGGATAATTGTTGTTGGAGGTTTCATTCGCCTTTGGGAAGGATTTGTTCGCATTTTATGTCAATTGTTGAAGCCGATTGTTCACTTACAGCCAGCCGTCCTTGTGAGAGGGTTCCATCTTCTTCAAGCAAGGAAAACGCCTCATCTTTGTGGCTGCTTTCTTTCCCTAAGGGGGCGCCCTTAGTATTAGAAGCTATTTCTTCAAACATTCGGTGGGAGAAAGTTGTAAGTTTTTATGTGCATTTTGTTGGGCGCGGGTACTGTAGCAAACACTGTTCACAGTGTTATTTTGGCTGCAAGTTAATCTAGGGTTGTAAATCGTCTATTAGTTTGAAATGTATGGAAGTTATGCAATGTAAGCACTCTATCATGTAATGAAGAAAGCCTTTAGCAATCTTATTGAGTCTCTTCTTAGTTTATATTTGAAATTTAGTTTATATGAGCTCTTTATATGCATATGCTTGTTAGATTCATGTATATCATTGGCATCGAACATCAAAACACGAAAAACACAAAAAGAACAAACAAATACCAAAACAAGCACAAATCAGAACTACAAAAATCATCGCAGCAGCGAGTTCGGGTCATCACAGTGGTATCAGAGCATATCACTACAGTGGTAGCAAAGTGGATCACTGGAGTGTGGTTCATCACAGAGATACCAATTAGTTACCGTTGCACCAAAAGCCCGAACTGGTAGTGAACGGCACCCCTCTTAGCGTTAAGGGGGCATCCCCAGGATAGGTACTCCCGCCGAAGACCCCGGACACGTGGCTGGGCAAACCGCTCGGACAAACCTACGTCACCTTCCGATAGGTGCCCGCATCGGGACATCACAGCCCACCACGCTCCGCGAGTCTCGACCTCGAGACCTCCAGCTCTGATACCACTGTGATGAACCACACTCCGGTGATCCACTCTGCTACCACTGTAGTGATATGCTCTGATACCAAGTTAGTTACCGTTGCACCAAAAGCCCGGACTGGTAGTGAACGGCACCCCTCTTAGCATTAAGGGGGCATCCCCAGGATAGGTACTCCCACCGAAGACCCCAGACACGTGGCTGGGCAAACCGCTCGGACAGACCTACGTCACCTTCCGATAGGGTCCCGCATCGGGACATCACAGTATGTATGTATGTATATACAAAACCATCCCCCCAACATCCCCTCATCAACCCAAAAAATCCCATCTCCACCTCCCCACATCCCTCCATCCTAGAAACTTGGAGAAATACTGCTTTATATGAAGTTCCTTTGCATCCTTAAACATCTCCAAGAGGCATCCCTTCAAAATTAGTAAACTTCCTATACAGTATAAAGGTCTCTCAGATATATCGTATGAATTTAACTGGATTTTTCTTAAGTGTTGATGTGTGAATGACAAAAGCTTAAAGATCTAATGAAATACACTAATGAAGTTGTAATTTTATATTTTTTGCATAGAAACTTACAAGTTGTTTTGTAGCAGAAAGGTTTGATTTATCAAAAGAAACAATAATAAATCTTAAGATGTGTACATGCATTGAAGTTTTATCAATTGATAGAAAATGTAGTCATCTCCAAGCAGTGACATGTTTTTAAAATAATGGCACTTCCTTCCCAGTCTTTGTCTGCCATCTCCAAGTGATTATGATTTAAAATTTAATTTTCTATATCATGATAATGTTATCTCATGCCAATATATTTAATCTTTTCTTTTGTTGGTGCCAATACTTTAGAATGCTAATTTTTAATTTTTAAGTATTTTAAAATTTTACATTCTTTAAAGTTCCATATCCACCGTATGATTTTTTTTTTATAAATTACACACACACACACGCACACACACACACGCACGCACGCACGAACGCACACACACACACACGCACACACGCACGCAGGCACACACACGCACACACACATGATGTAATTGTGATCGCTCACAGAAACTTGCCTCCTTCCTTATAAATTTATTAATACTTTTATTCGGGTTTTTGAAGTTGCTAGCATCACCTCTAATAGGTCATGTAAAAACTACTACAAAAAGACAGGTAGATAAAACAATTTGGAAAGAATATTGAATCTTCAGTAAGTGCCTTTGTTGCCAAGATCAAATGGAAAGAGAAGATGCAATCGTAGCCTCAAAAGGAAAATCAACCAGCTCAAGCATCTACAATAGGTATTTCTACCTACGAAAATGTCAGGAATTAACTTCGTGATAAGAATCCTTTTCTATTATTCACATCACTAGGTAAGGACCCATATAGGACCCTGTTTGGGAGGTGTATCCAAGGCAGTACCCATACATGGACCAAACTAGGTGATACAGTTTAGGTGATATCCCGGTAACTTGAAAAGCAATTTGTCTTGTAGTTAAAGAATCTTAGAAGTCAATTGCACCTCCATTTCCCTTATTCCCCAATCCCCAAATCCCTCTTCCTTTGCAAACTATTCCCCCTATTTTTCTATATAATATGATATACAAGATCATCTCTAAAGCAATGGCCCTTTCATTAAAACCTATTTTGCTCAAATTATCTCTCCAAAGTAGGACAATTATGTTCCTATCGACGAATTTTAATTTCACATGAAGTCATTCAAACAATAGTTCAAAGCAAGACCAAAGGTATGTTGGTTGTGTTAGTGTTTTATAGCTTCAGGAGCTATTTTCCCTTTGGTTAAGGCAGGTCGGCCTTCTTGTAACAAATAATATTTTTAAATCCTTTATCTCCTAAGGGGGCCGACCTAGTGGAAAGGTCACCTATCCTTGTATATAATGAAGGTGATTTCATCTCATTTGCACAACATATTCATTCACTCTCTAATTCACATCAAGCAAGCAGCAGAAGTTCACACTCTTAGCAGCAGACCATCAGTTTGTAGCAGCAGATCGATTTCAAGGAGAAACATATTCAATTGTATCTTTGCATCTAGGAAAGATGCTATTATTCATTGTATCAAATTTGGCCTTGTGTTGGGCCCAAGTTGTAAGCAGATTTCTGCTCTTATTTCTTCTATTATATAAGAGATATTTTGCTGGGTTTTTCTCCCTCGAGAAGGAGGGTTTCCCCAGGGTAAACATTGTGTTCAGTGTCTCTGTGTTGCATTTTCTGCTTTCTGTTAAATCTGATCCTAAAACTAACATGGTATCAGAGCCAGGTTTAGAAAAGACTTGATCAGATTTGGCTAAGCAGTATAACCCCGATATGGTTGTTTGTGAAAATCTTTAGTCAAAAGTAATCCTTAAGGCAGAGCAGATTGAGAAGGATGTGAGTTCAAACTCGGGTCAACATTTGTTATCGGATGATTATTCTTTGGTGTTATCGCATCTGTATTTGGTGGAGTCGGACCAGTTTATCTATGGCGCTATTCCATCCTGTTATCGGGATTGACATCACATTGAACATAACCATGTATGGGAATATTTCTGTGTTCTGGGACCTATTGTAACTATCATATTCATATTAGTCGTTGCCTTCAGTAAGATAAGGGCCAATTGTTTAAGGTGATGCTTTAGTAATTTTCTAGAGTGTTTATGGCAGTAGGGAAAGTATTCAAGCTTGATGTTAAAGGCTTAATAGCTTTAGTATGCCATCGCAGAACCTTGTTTGGATTTAACGCATTAGTGTTCACTTTTCTTATAGACACTTGAACAGCAGAAACAACAGAGGAAGGAAAGAAGTCTCTTTCATGCCATCTTAACCTCTCATTTAAACAGCCGCTGTCTTAATGAATAATGGCATAGGCACATAAGAAATTGATGCTAGAGAGAAGACAAATATATACGGCGCATTATATAAACAAAGAGTATTGAACGGGCTTTCCAAATAAGATATTGGCTTTGACAACTTTAGTGTGATTCGCAAACATCAGAAATCCAAATGGAAGTTGAACCATTATTCGTGGGAATAGTAAAAGACTTTATTTAATGAAGACACCCTCTAATTCAATATCACTGTTGTTTTGGAAGCGTCGGGGGTCTTAATATTTGATGCATAATATATAATCCGCACCCTCCCTTACACGCCTTCACTTGGGAATGAGTCACTCCTTGTATATTGGTTGGAAAAGACGTAGCAAGCCTAAAGTGGAACCAGCTAGCATGGTTATCGATTGAAGGAATAGCCACTTCTCATTGTGGAAGCCTCATATATTAATATTAAGCAAGGCTGATATATTAATTAATCCTACAGTTGCATATGAAATAAGGAGTCTACAATTGCGTCTGAGTTTGATATACTAATAGATGGAATTGTAAGGTGTTGAGCACATAATATGAACTCAATGATTGAAGGAAATAGACAATTAATTTGGAAGTCATTGATCAGAAAGGAATAATACCAAGGTCGTTAGAGCAGATTTTCAAAACCAGCCTAGCACTTTCCTCTCAAGGGTGGAGTTTATGAATGCAGGCATCAATGTTGGAGATATTCAATGACACTGAAGGTGGCAAAGATAAGATACAACTACAGGTCTAGCTCGATGGCGTACCAACAATAAAGAGAAAAGTATTTGTACCCTTGAATAATGTTCATGAATTTTATGTAGTTATTAATTCATGCAATAACATTGGAATGAATCACGTATGCTTCTAGCATTGGTATTTCTCTTCGGGATAGTTTAGTTCTATGAACTATTATTAAACTCTCTAAAATACTTCCAGGACGGACCGAGGAGCAAAAGGATGATGAGAGATTGCATAAGGAATTCAAGGGAGGAAGAGCTTGATGAATCATGTGAGGAAGTCATGCAAGCTGAAGAAATGAACAAACATGAAGACATAGCTTGCAGCCATGGGACTGAGATGGTGGCACATAACTTCACTAGAGACATCTCTCGAAGAGGAAGAACCTATACAAATTGTCATTGCAATCAGTTTCTTTGAAGAGGAGGAAATAAAATTCAGAGGGACTCTAACAAACCAACAGAGGCAACCTTGAATGAGGAGGTCAGGAGGTTGATGCAAATACTTGGAGCTTCAAAGGGAGTCACATCATCATGAAGATTTGTTGTAATGTATATTTCTCTGAGACGAAGAAATATGAGGTGAAAGCCCTTGTAGTGTATATTTCTCTGAGACGAAGAAATATGAGGTGAAAGCCCTTGTAGCGTATATTTCTCTGAGACGGAGAAATATGAGATGCGAGCCCTTGTTCATCTCTGAGACTGAGATGAGACGTCATGTTGAGAGACTCCATGACGACATCACATTGAGAGACTCCATGATGTACCCTTCTACTTGTGTTTCTTACCACACATGGGAGTATCCATTGTGGACGTCATGTTGAGAGACTCCATGATGACATCACGTTGAGAGACTCTGTGATGAACACTTGTACATGTGTTTCTTTCCACACATAGGAGTAGCCATGGTGGACGTCATGTTGAGAGACTCCATGACGACATCACGTTGAGAGACTCTGTGATGAACCTTTGAGCTTTCCACAAATTGGTGTAGCCATTGTGGGCATCATGTTGAGAGACTCTGTGACGTAGATATTTGGAAAATAACTCCCTAGCTAAGAGGGAGTGTTAGTGTTTTATAGCTTCGAGAGCTATTTTCCCTTTGCTTAAGGCAGGTCGGCCTTCTTGTAACAAATAATATTTTTAAATCCTTTATCTCCTAAGGGGGCTGACCTAGTGGAAAGGTCACCTATCCTTGTATATAATGAACGTGATTTCATCTCATTTCCACAACATATTCATTCAATCTCTAATTCGCATCAAGCAAGCAATAGAAATTCGCACTCTTAGCAGTAGACCATCAGTTTGTAGCAGCAGATCGATTTCAAGGAGAAACATATTCAATTGTATCTTTGCATCTAGGAGAGATGCTATTATTCATTGTATCAAATTCGGCCTTGTGTTAGGCCTGATTTGTAAGCAGATTTCAGCTCTTATTTCTTCTATTATATAAGAGATATTTTGTTGGGTTTTTCTCCCTCAAGAAGGAGGGTTTTCCTAGGGTAAACATCATGTTCATTGTCTATGTGTTGCATTTTCTGCTTTCTCTTAAATCTGATCCTAAAACTAACAAGTTGTGTTGGATTCTTTTTAATTGGTACCTTGGGAATTTTTAGTTCAACCCAAGCCGGTTGAGGCTAGAAACTCAGAACCTATCCCATGCATTAAGGAAAACTGTCCAAACCTACGAGCTCAACAGCACAAGGCCCACAAGCTCAATAACCAAGAGGAGTTTGAACCTTGGTGGCAGCAACAGTAACACCATGTTTTAACTATTAAAATAATATTTAGTTTATTAATGGTCAATATAGTGTATTTTATTGTAATCTATTAGATTAGATTGTTTCATCTGTTTTCTTCAATTTCTTTTTAGAAACTTTGTATTTTAGCAACTTTGTAAATCCTATAAAGAGATTTCATCTCTTTTATGTTAATACATCGAATATTTTTCAAATCTTCTCTGTTTCATGGTATCAGAGCAAGGTCGATTAAGCGGGAAAAAAAAAAAAATTCTATGCCTTTCATTTTTTGGTTTTTTTCTAGAAAAATCATGACCTCCCTATTAAGAAATTGCGATTAGGAGTTTTGAAACGCGTTCATGAGGATTAGTTTTCTACTAAAAATCATGTCATCTTCTTTTCAGAAATCACGACCTTTATTCGCGTCTACTCTTTTTGTCGTCGGTTTATGAGAAACGTGACATTTTTCTAGATATTTTCGCACGGATTTTTTCTCTTATATTCGCAGGTTTCTAGCGTAGTTTGGCAACAAGATCTGGTCTTCTAGAGCTGCGACCTAAGATTTTCTTCATGTTTGTGTTGTGCACGACCTTCTTCCATTTCTGTCACATTTTTTCTCTTTTGCTTCTACCCACACAACTCATCTCTCACACATTTTTCTCTGTGCAAATGATTTTGGGCGTGTTTTCATTGTTTTCTGCGCACACGTTTTTGAAAAATGTGACTCTGGGCATTTTTTCTTCTGAGCAATTTATTTTTTCCTTCTGAAAATTTTCGTCTCTTTAGCTATCAGTATCCTTGGCATGGCTTTCTTCCAAGTCTATGGATATTCTCTGTCAGAATCTCTATGTAGGTTTTTGATTTTGTGACACGTCTTTTGTGGGTCCTTGTTTCTCCTGCTCGTGGGTCTTCTCTAATCTCAAATCCGATCGTTGTGCGTTTCAAGGCACCTTGGATTTTGAACCTTCTTTCTGACAGATTTTTCATCGATATTTTTTGTACCTATATTCTGTCAGAATTTGTTTTGAAGGTTTTGTGTATAATGGCCTCATTGTCGCATATCATGCTTGAGGGCAATCAAAAGTTCAATGGTCGTAACTACAACACCTGGAAGCAGCACATGATAATCATCTTCGAAAATCATTGCCTTGATTAGATTATTCTGGGTAAAAAGGTTCAACCTACATCGAGTGATAAAGACCAAGAAAAGTTTGATAAACAAAACCATGAAGCGGTGATGCTCATTAAACTATGTCACCGATGATTAGCTGCCTCAGGTTCCATCTGGTAAATCAGCAAAAGAGATCTAGGATTTTCTGAAAGATCTTCATGAAACTTCCGACAAACACCGTGTGTTCTTCCTAAAGAGCATGCTATTTTCTATCATGATGGATGAGAAAACATCTTTGCAAGCGCACTTGACCAAGATCAAGGACATCTGTGATCAGCTTGAGGCGATTGGTCGGAAAATGGAGGAAGAAGATATGGTAGTCATAACTTTGAAAAGTCTCCCAAAATCTTACGAGCACTTTTTGAAACCCTCAACATTACTTCATCTAATGTTGATTTGAAGTTTTCAGATCTTTGCACCATTCTTCTACAATAAGATCGTTGGAAACAACAATTTGGTAGTGATGCTAGTTCATCCTCCACAGAGCAGGCGTTTCCGGACAAGACCATTCAAAAGAATAAGGGCAAAAATCAGCCTTCTCAAAAACCAATTAAGCACAATCTTCAGATTCTTCCAAAAAGAAGAATGTTCATTGTAATTATTGCCACAAGTATGGTAACATGTGTTGTTGTTATAGCCGCGGGCCTCGTACTTCCAGCGACAATCTTTTAATAAACAATAAATTAAATATAGCCTATGGCTATTTATTTATTGAGGTCGATTGTTGAAGGGTCACCTCTATTCATTTGTAATTATATTTGTTATCAAAAGAAGTCGACATGAAGAAGATATTCGCCACCTTTTGAGAGTCACACTCTTTCATCTTTGAGGCCGACTTTGCATCTTGAAGGGACGCTTTTATTAGAGATCTACCCTATCGATGTGTATATAAGGAAGGCATTGTTCATTACTTCACCATCATTCATATCCATTCTATTCATTTCAAGACAAGTGCGAATTCATCTACAAAAAAGAGTTTGATATTGGAGTTCAATATTTACCATAATAGAGATCGAAATCACTCAAGGAGTTGGATATTATTGTTTGAGATTGCATCAAGTGTGATGCTGATTAATTCGACCTTGTATTGGCCTCATTGTAAAAGTGAATTGCTTTCCATTATTCAATATATAAGAGATATATTATTGCTAGGTTTTTCTCCCTCAAGTTGGAGGGTTTTCCTAGGGTATATGCTGTGTCAAATTGTGTGAAATTGTTTTATATCTGCTTATTTAATTTCTGATCCTAAAACTAACCTGGTATCAGAGCGGGTTTAAGCAAGATCGTGATCAGATTTCTATAAGCAGCGTGATCTTCCTTTCTTATTCTCATCCTTGTATGTCTATCTTATCTACGAAAATGGTGAACGGACTTAAAGTTGAAGATAGACTTGATGGTGCCTCTAACTTCACCTCTTGGAAGTTTAGAGTTCTTATTGCATTGGAAGAAAATGATATTATCGAGTTCGTGGAGAACGAGATACCTGAACCTTCCGATGAGACTGAGAAGACACAATGCAAGAAAATAGCACAAAGGTCAAGAAGATATTGATTGATTTTGTGAAGGATCAAGTTGTGCCTATTATCTCCAAGTTGAAGACAGCGAGAGAGATGTTCAAGACTTTGGAGGGACTATATGAGATCAATAACACTAGTCATTGAGGCAACAGCTTCATCACATCAAGATGGCGAAAGGAGATTCAGTCATCTCCTTCTTCATGAAGATCACCAAGTTGAGAGATCAACTTTCTACCATTGGTAATATGGTTGATGATAAAGACTTAGTCATGTTGACACTTAACGGTCTTCCTCAATCTTGGGAGGCATTATCCAAGGTATTAGTGGAAGATCGAAACTACCAAACTTTGATCGCCTTAGAGCAGATTGTATTCAAGAGGAATCAAGATTGGCAGCAAGAGCTAATGGAGGAAGTTCTAATAATGAAGACAATCATGTACTTGTTGCTAAAACATCGAAGAGGAAAGGAAGAGAAGCAAGGAAAGGCAATTTCAAGAGGAACAGAGACAAAAGATCGGATGTTGCTCCTGAATCTAAGAAGAAAGATCTATCCCATATACAGTGCTTCAGATGTGACAAGTTTGGTCACTATGTGAGAGATTGTGCAACAATACCAAAGCAGCATGCTTCTACTGCGAATGTGGGTGATGTCTCTCCTCAGAAGGACTCAAGAGATAATTCAAGTGGATTTCTATTTATCTCAGCCCTATCAAGCAAAGTTCCAACCGACAGCAGCACATGGTTGATTGATAGTGGCGCTTCTCGACACATTACCGGATTTAGAGAGCATCTTTCAGATTTGGTGGAGAGAGATACCAACATTCAAGTAATAATAGGAGATGATGCTTGCTATTCAGTGAAGGGTGAAGGAGCCTCCTCTCTTCACCTAGATTTTGGCATTTCTCTTCATTTGAGTGATGTTTTGTTCGTACTAAGGATCAAGAGGAAACTTGTATCAATTTCAGCTTTGGAAGACAAAGGATATCAAGTTGCATTTTCCAAGGGAAAAGTTCTTGCTTGGCCGAAGAATTCTAGCATCAAGACAACCCGAGTGATTGGTGTTCGGCAAGAGAGTCTTTATAGACTTTCAATTTGTCCTATGCAGGCATTGTTGCATGATTCCACAAGCTCAAGTGAGCTTTGGCATAGAAGACTTGCTCACCTCCATTTCAGAGCACTTCCATCCATGGAGAAGATGGTCACTGGCCTTCCAAAACTCAGTCAAGAGCATGATGGTACTTGTACAGGATGCGCATTGGGTAAGAATTCTAAAGGTCTTTTTCATAGTAGTGAAAGTAGATCTAAATGTATTCTAGATCTTGTTCATTCTGATTTGTGTGGTCCAATGTCTGTTGCATCTTTGAGTGGTTTTTGGTATTATGTCACTTTCATTGATGACTACTCTAGAAAGACTTGGATTTATTTTTTAAAGACTAAGGAATTTGATGAAGTACTTGAGAAATTCAAAGAATTTACGGCTCAAGTAGAGAACTTGTTTGGAAAGAGGATCAAATTTCTGAGATCTGATAACGGAGGAGAATACATCTCTGGAGGCTTCTGTAACTTTTGTATCGAGGTAGGGATTAAGAGGGAGTTTTGTGTTCCTTACAATCCACAGCAAAACGGGGTTGCAAAAAGGAAGAATAGATCCATTGTTGAGGCAGCTAAAGCTATGATCCATGATCAAGACTTGCAAACCTTCCTTTGGGCAGAAGCATCTAGAACTGCAGTGTATGATCAAAATTGGAGCCCTCATCGTATTTTGGAGAATATGACTCTTGAAGAAGCCTTCATAGGTGTGAAACCTGAGGTTAGTCACTTGAGAATCTTTGGTTGTCCTATCTACATCCATGTACCTAAAGATAAGAGATCTAAGTTAGAACCATCTAGAAAGAAAGGAAGGTTTGTGGGTTACAGTGAATCTTCAAAAGCCTATAGGATTTACATTCTAGGTCAGAAACAGATAGAGATTAGCAGAGATGTCACTTTTGAAGAAGATGTTGCATTCAAAAGATCTAAAGGTTCATACATGGAGTTAGATAATGAAGATCAGGAGACTCCTCGAGACATGGACATTGATCATACTCCTGAGATTCAGAGGGAGTCTACTGAACCAGAAGAGGATGGTGATCCAGTTGAGCCTTTGGAACCAACTAATGGGCCCAGAGATATTGTCATAGGTCGAAAGAGACCTCTATGGGCTAGGCAAACTATGCAGGAGGCAGAAAAGTTTGCAGCACCTAGAGGCACATTCAGAGAAAGCAAAAAGACCACAGAAGTTTTCAAGCTATGTTGCATTAATAAGTCATATCATTGAATCTGAGCCTTCCAGTGTTGAGGAAGCATCAAGTCAGCAAGTATGGAGAGATGCTATGGCTGAAGAATATCAATCCATTATCAAGAATGATGTTTGGGATATTGTTCCAAGACCTTAAGGGAAATCAGTTGTATCTTCTAAGTGGCTTTATAAGATCAAGCATGCGGTTGATGGAAGCATTGAGAAGTACAAAGCTAGATTTGTGGCTAGAGGATTCTCTTAGAAAGAGGGAATAGATTATGAAGAAACCTTTGCTCCGGTTGCTCGTTATACATCCATCAGGACCATTATTGCCATTGCAGCAGCTAAGGGATGGAATGTAATGAGCCTTGCTAATTTTGATCACAATTTGCTAAATATAGGCTCAATGAATATTGTCAAACAATTCACTTGCAATCTCCTAACTTGCTGGTCTGATGTTACAGTCTGATATGTTTGCTTAAAAAGACTTCAAAGTGTTCCAAATGCTCAATGCTCCAATGCTTAAACTATAGTCTAAATGCAACCATGAATAATCCCTACCCAATCTGCCCTTTATTCTTGCAATTGGCTGACTTGTAATTTTGTCAAACATTTTATATGCAATGTGTAATGTAGCTGATATGTTGTTTTCAATTTGCAAGATTGAATGCCAGATGATTTTGAATGCTTACACTATCTTCTACCACTACTATGCAAGCTTCTAATTGAAATACAATGCTTCTTTGCAATTTAGAATGCATTCAAATGAGAACTAAGTAATTAAAACGCATCTACAGCCAAGATACATTTCGCCAAACACTTGGCATGCAACTCTTAAGCCGATTTCAATATGATATTTGATTGCACCATTGTAACATGAATTTGAGAAACTGCTTATTACTCCTTGATTGACAATATTTGTTCAATGCAAAGCTGATTACAAATTGGCCAAGACTCTTAGCATCATACTTGTGCAACTTTATAATTTCTGAGTACAAATTGCAGCCTCTTACAAATGATCATATATGCATAAATAGAATACAAGACAACATAAAGAACCTGGTTGAATCGCCTTGTATTGGAGATGAAGTAGCCAGCATACATGAATAAATGAACACCTTGTATGTGATGAGTAATGACCCAAATGCTGAGCCACCCCTGTTGTAACTTTCAAACCTTCAAATTAAATATATCACAGCTGCAACGTTCAATTACTATCATGAATCATCATTGCCAAGCTTCAACAATGAGATTGCCCAAATACCCATGTGCCAAAGACATATGTATGAATTTATTTGAATTTATTTGTGCTCTCAAGTCCAAATCGCCCCTGTATTGCAGACCTCAGAAAAATAAATGTTGATCAGCCTCTAAAGATCTCATGAAGCTCCAACGATAGTCTCCAACTCCTTGGAAATTCAGGCGCTCTAACTCAAGATCAAATTGATGGATATTGTAGCTTCAATAAACAAAAATGTGGCTCCTTGAGGGCTGTAGGTGAAGTCTGAAAAAGACTAGAAATTCTAACAGCAATGTCCAACAAAGAAATCGTCCCAATGATGAATTTCAAAGCTCCAAAATGTCTCCAAATCTGCAATAGATTTTCCCAAATCGATATCACCCAAAATTTGGCCAAGGCCATGAAATTTGCAATGTAGCACAAATGAGAAGTCTTAAGTAACCTCTCCCACAGCTGCAATAATTCAGGTGATATTTCACACCCTCAAAATTGCTATCAATAGGAAGTTTTTGTTTCCTATGATAAGAAGCAATCTGCAGAAACCCTAGGCTCCACAACATGAAATGACAAACAACAACAACATTAGGAAATGAGCCCTCAATGTCTATTTATTCTTTTTCTCCAATTTCTCCAGAAGCTTCTAGAATATTATTTTATTTCTTTATTAAGTGACTTTATAATATATTTTAAAATTCAAGTCACTTTATTAAATTAATTAAATATAAAGTTACCTTTTAATATTTATTTATTTGATAACTTTATAAATAATTAACTTAATACCACTTTCTATTTAATTAAAATAATTAATTAGTCATCCTCATAAAATATTCATCATTTTGGACAACTTAATTAATTAAATTAATTAAATCAAGCTACCTCCAAAATGGGGACATTACATGGAAGTTGCATCAGATGGACGTGAAGACAGCATTCCTTAATGGCGTGATTGAAGAAGAGGTCTACATTGAGCAACCTAATGGCTTTGTGATTCATGGGAAGGAGTCTCATGTTTGTAAATTGAAGAAGGCTTTGTATGGCCTTAAGCAGGCTCCTCGTGCTTGGTATGAAAGGATTGATCGATACTTGATGAGCTTGGGCTTCTCCAAGAATGATGCTGATTCAAATCTTTACTTCAAGGTAGTTGATGGTGAGGCGTTAATCTTGGTTCTTTATGTTGATAATCTATTTCTTACTGGAGCAGAATATCTCATTATCAAATGCAAGGAGGAGTTAGCTTCTGAATTTGAGATGAAGAATCTAGGATATATGCATTACTTCCTAGGTTTGGAAGTATGGCAGAGACCCAATGAGATCATTCTCAGTCAAGGGAAATATACTATAGACATCTTGAAGAGGTTTGGGATGATGGATTGCAAATCCATGTCTACACCAATGGAAACCAATTTGAAAAAGTTAAGTGAGTCTGCAGATAGTTCAGATCTGGTGGATCCCACTATGTACAGGCAATTGATTGGATCGTTAATGTATCTAGTCAATACTAGACCAGATATTTGCTATGTAGTGAGTGCACTTAGTCAGTTCATGTGTGAACCAAGGAAAATTCATCTCGTTGCAGCTAAGCATATCTTGACATACTTGCGTGGCACAGTTGGATATCGCTTTAAATATACTTCCAGTGTAGACCTAAAGCTGCAAGGATATTCTGATTCTAATTGGGTAGGGAGTGTAGCTGATCAGAAGAGCACCTTTGGATGTTGCTTTAGTTTGAGGTCTGCGATGATTTCTTGGTGTAGCAAGAAGTAGTCTTCAATGGCACTAAGCATTGCAAAGGCCGAGTATATTGCAGCATGTGTAGCAACTCGAGAAGAAGTGTGGATTCGAAAGCTCCTTGCAGGATTGTTTGGACAATCATTGGAGCCAACTATTATTCATTGTGACAATCAAAGTTGTGTGAAGCTTTTTGTCAATCCAGTGTTTCATGACAGAACAAAACATGTTGAGATCAAATACCACTATATTAGAGATATGGTACTGAGGAAAACTATTCAGTTGAGATATATTTGCATTGATGAGCAGATGGTAGATATTCTCACCAAGCCTCTCTCCAAAGTGAAGTTTGTGCACTTTCGAGACAAGCTTGGAGTTGTGGAGAATGAAGCCCCAGCTGAGAGGGAGACTTGGCATCAGTGATTCTCTGTGATTTGCTATAATGCATCTTTCTCTGTGAGAGAGAAATTTGAGGTGAAATCCCTTGTTTCCACCCTCTGGGAGTAGCCATGTTGGATGTCATGTTGAGAGACTCCATGACAACATCACATTGAGAGACTCCATGATGATTTCTTTGTACTTGTGTTTATCCACCCTCTGGAAGTAGCCATGGTGGATGTCATGTTGAGATGACGACATCACGTTGAGTGACTCCATGATGGGCACTTATGCACATGTTCTTTTCATACATGGGAGTAGCCATGATGGACGATATCACGTTGAGTGACTCCGTGATGAGCTCTTTTCCACATATGGGTGTAGCCATTGTGGGTGTCATATTGAGAGACTCCATGACTTGGATATCTGGAAGTATTCCTCCCTAGCTAAGAGGGAGTGTTGTTGTTATAGCCGCGGGCCTCATACTTCCAGCGGCAATCTTTTAATAAACAATAAATTAAATATAGCCTATGGCTATTTATTTATTGAGGTCGATTGTTGAAGGGTCACCTCTATTCATTTGTAATTATATTTGTTATCAAAAGAAGCCGACATGAAGAAGATATTCACCACCTTTTGAGTGTCACACTCTTTCATCTTTGAGGCCGACTTTGCATCTTGAAGGGACGCGTTTATTAGAGATCTATCCTATCAATGTGTATATAAGGAAGGCGATGTTCATTACTTCCATTCTATTCATTTCAAGACAAGTGTGAATTCATCTACAAAAAAGAGTTTGATATTGGAGTTCAATATTTACCTTCATAGAGATCAATATCATTCAAGGAGTTCGATATTATTGTTTGAGATTGAATCAAGTGTGGTGCTGACTAAATCGGCCTTGTATTGGCCTCACTGTAAAAGTGAATTGCTTTCCATTATTCAATATATAAGAGATATATTGTTGCTGGGTTTTTCTCCCTCAAGCTGGAGGGTTTTCCCAGGGTATATGCTATGTCAAATTGTGTGAAATTGTTCTATATCTGCTTATTTAATTTATGATCCTAAAACTAACAACATGAAGAAAGATTTCCGAGAACGGTTGGCTTCTGAACAAAACAAGCAAGGAGACTCTAAGCCTAAAGCCAATGTTGCAAAGCACACTAAACAAAAAGAGTTTGTGTTATATGCTTTTACGGCCAAGAGTCTAGCAGATCCTGTGAAATCCTCTGCTTGGTACATTGATTCAGGTGCTTCTCGACATTTCACTCATCGTCGGGATTGGTTCATTGAGTACACGCCCTTCAAAGACTGTTATTTTTGGAGGCGAGGAGTATACTGGTGTCAGAAAGGGCAACGTACAAATTCATTTTGGCGGGAGAAATTTAATTTCTCTCAATGTATACTTCATACCTAGAATGGAGCTGAATTTACTCTCCTAAGCTGGATATTGTTTTCAACATGCATACTTGCAACATTGTTGACAGAGAGACTCGCACTACAGTCGTTTAGGGACTTGAGGATCATGGTCTATATAGACTTGTTGATTCTGGTGATTCTCAAGAGCACGCTATGGCAGCCAGGAGTAATTCCATCAGCAGACTTTGGCATTAGCGTTATGGGCACCTAAACATGCAATATCTCTCTCAGTTATCTCATGATGATTTGGTTGGTGGTCTACCTGTGATGTAGACTCAGAATCATGGAGTATGCGAGGCTTGTCACGCTGGAAAGCAGCATCGGACTCCATTCTCAAATGGTGATTCATGGCGAGCTTCCAAGGTATTGCAGTTGGTGTCATGTCCCCGAAATCGTAGCACTGAAATGACAAAATACATATCTAAAAATATTAATCTTTCAACATCATTATACTTACAATTATCAATATTATAATTATGATTATATTATAAATATTAAAATATAAATACTATAATCATTATGATATAATATTAAAATATATATAAAATTAGTATAATTCAATAAAATCAATCTATAGTGATAACACTAAAATAAAGCATATAATATATATTAATATAAAAACATAAGCATAGAATAATATATAAACAAACATGGTAATAAGTTGACTTCATACAAGAACCGGGAGTATGAGAAATAGACAGACCATTAATAATTAATTAAGTTATTTACAAAGGATATAGGACACAACTCTTCACATCATACGAATGTATTAGAAGAAGTAATATAAATAGGGATAGTGTTGATGTGTTTTTCGTGACCGCACCAACACAGAATAAAGTCGCCAACGGCTACCCTATTCTCTCTTGATCAAAGTATCCAGCACGCTAAGATTGCGAGAGAGTTCGTGCGTTCAACTCCAAGGTTCCTTCAGTGCGAATAGTCTCAGTTGGCTCGATGTGATTTGCTGGTATTTCAAGGGGACTTACGGAATTGTTCAATAGCAGAGGAAGGGGTTTTCACATTTCGACAGATTTATTAATGAAGCACGGGTTTCCTATTCTAACCAGAAAGTACTGAATTTAAAGTGGTTGCAGGGTTTAGAGAGTCTAAATCTATTCTAAGTGTGGGATATGGAGCTCAACTTCAGCAAACTTCAAGCGAACTTCACTTTGCCTCGCATCGGACAGCTTTGACGGAGTCGGTGCAATCTTCGAGGGAGGTGACTAAAGATATTCAAACCACCATTTGACATGAAGATACCATCACAACGACACATACCATCATTCAAACTGTGATTGAAGTTAGGTCCACAATGTTTCCAGTTGACCACACAAGGCGAACACACCATCAGTGAGCCCGCTAGTGGTATGGATAAGCGAGGCTTGCTTAGATCAAACACCACATTTCATTATTGTTATCTACATGCATGAAATGAAAGTTACTCTACTTCAAACTACTATTTGAATCAGAAGGACGAAGAAACCTTGCTAGCTACTCACAACAAAAGACGAAATTCACCATCAATGAAAAAAAAAATTATTGAGAGAGTGTTCACAACAATTTCTTATAAAGTTTTTAAAGGAAAAACTTTCCTTCTTCAAACTACTCTATCAATCTACGCTATGCTACTTCTAAGATGTACCTCTATTCTAACTTCTACTATAATCTAATGTCTCATCCTGTACAAATGAGGGGGGATCCCCCTTTATATAGCTAGCCAAGTCCAATGGACGGCTCAGATTACAATCAGATGGATGGCCCAAATTGTGCCACCTCAGCCCTAACCCTAAAAAGAGGAGTGGAGTAATAAATGAAGAATTAATGTCCACCATCCTCTAGAAGATTCTTGTTTGTAAACGCGTTCACACTACTCTTGTTCTGACTGCAAACTGGATGAGTCTGGTCGCCACTGCTTCGACTTCTTGAAAGGGTATGGCAGGCACATCCTCGATCTGACTCCAAGGCGACAACTTCTTTCCCTGCTCGACGATGATTTTCCTCCTTGATGTTGCTCTTCAACTTTGAAGTACTTGATGGTGACCATTAACGCTTGGGTTTCCATTTTTTTCTCCATCCTAAGCTTTGAAAACATTTCTTCTTTGCCACTTGAGTTGGGCACATACTAGGTCTCAACACTTAGCCATTTCTTCCAAGTATTCGCTTCATCTCCCCAAGTAATCATGCTTTGGCCTCGATGTTCACCCTGCAAAACAAGCAAGGAGAAGAGCATCGGAACACTTCATCATAAAAACTCACCTTAGTTACCTAATTTTCATTCTTTAACTTCCAAGGTCTGAGTGATCTCTGGATCTAATAGGGTTCATCGTTTTTCTCTAGCCAACTTTGCTTTCTTCACGATTTTTCAACATCTGTAGGCTGGGCATATAACACCTGTACATCATATTTCAATGCCTTAGACAAATTTTCAACCTCCTCAAGGGCATATTTAAGAGATGCACCTTTAAAATCATCTTTTGAAAGTGTTAACTTCAACTGCATCTTCTTCAAGAAATTTATTTCACCAGCTGAGGCGTTGACAACTTTGATTTTATTCATCTCTAGGTCAAGAAGACTATCTTCACGAAGATTTTGAGCAAATTCACCTAAGCAATCAACTTCAAATTCATCAGCCAAGGCATTTTATTTCAACAACACATTTTGTTCTTCCTGCCTTAGAAAAATTTTAAATTTTCCCCTTAGAAAATTCATCAATCCGGTGCCCATCAAAATCCTCATCCTGAAATCCTTGGCGAGTTGTGGAAGACTTTAAAATCAATTCCTCATTGAAGATGTCCAATACCCAGAAGAAAATTCCCTTCAGAAGGCATCGAATTCATGTGTCTACAACGAAGGGGTACATTTAATTTTTTGAATTTAAACCTTAGAAAAATATTTCTCACCAAAGTTCATTTTTATTCATCTCTGGGCGTATTTTTCTTGCTTTGACACTTAGAAAATTTTCTAACTCATTTTCCTCAAGCTGGGCGCATTTGAGCTTTTCTCCTGCCATTTTCTCACCTCTTCTTTAGCTTGGGCGCATTTCACCCCCTGAGGCTCCATTTGATGCCTTTGAAAATTTCATGTTCCTTAGAAAATTTTATGCCCACCAACCCAACTTGGGCGCATTTTTACCCATGTGAAGGAATTTTTCAATGCCTTAAAAGATTCCATGTCTCCTTGTGCCTTTGAGCGCATTTAGGGTGGGGTCCTGACATGTTTGCTTCTAACGCCTAAGAATCTTTTCCCTCCATGCTGTAGGAGTTAATGGTGACTCCTCAACACCCCCAAGATCAGTTGCGACCAAAACCACTTCCACAAGAGAGAGAATGGCAAGAAAGTTTGCTTCACAATGCAAGATTGATTGATTGTTTGAATACAAATGTACATGAGATGCCTTGCTTATATGGGCAAGGTTGAGAGATAGGAATAAATATGATGTTGACAAATGTCATGATCCTATGACATGAGACAACCAACAACCCAATCACCTAGGAAATGATGCATCCTAGCTAGATAAGATAAGTTCTAGATAAGCCAACTAAGCTTCTAGAAAGAATCTTTTATCCTAAGTAAACTTAACCATGTGAATATGTCCCCTAATTACCTAGTGAATGAATAAGCTAGGTACAAGACAATTATTCACACCAACACCCCCCCTTAAGTGCAACTTAGGGAGAAGATTATTATGCACACTACTATGGGTCCCGGCTACTAGGCCATGTTAGGTACCCATTTACAATGCAAATGATGCAATCTCTCACAAGCGGAGAAAAGGAGAAAATCCCGTGGGACAAAACTCCTCTCCAAAAGAGAGAAAACAAAATAAAACAACATGATGTATGGAGGACTCAATGATACCCCCCCAAGGACAACATGCATCATGTATATACAATCAAATACCCCCCCATAAGAGGGAAGTAGAGAGATAAGATATCCCCCCCATGATGAAGAAGCTCCAAAGCCAATGAAGAATGCCTGAAAACAAAAGATGACCCAATGTCTGCAAGCAACACATCTTCCCTTAGGAAGAAACAAATCCATAAGCTGATGTAGAAGCCACTCCATGTCCAACTGAAAGGAGGAAGCATGAATGCTCATGTATGCCTCTGAAAACTGATGAAGATCCTCCAAGCTTGAATGAGCCACAACATAATCATGGTCAAACTGAACCAAGAAACATGACAAATCAAGTGATGGAGGAGACTCATGAATGTCAATCTCCAAAGACAAAGTAGATGGGATAACAGTTGTACTAAAACTATCATCAAAGAGGAGAGAAATCCCCTCAAGTGTGTCCTCCAAATCTGCAGTATGAGACTCTATGAACAAGTTAGAAATCCCTGTCAAATACTCATCCCACAAAGCAAGATCTGAAAAACTATGATCATCCTGCTGAATAGAAGCATCAATGACTGAAGAAGCAGGAGGTGGAGGAGTAGGAAGCTCAACACTGGTTTCTAGAATACCAAGGTGTAGATGACCAAACTTCTCCTCACTATCATGGTTCACACTCAATGGAGTGTGTGATGCAGTCAAAGGAACATTATCATCTTCTGAAGCAAAATGTGAAAAGGAATATACACGAGATGAATGATCAACCATCCCGATAGCAACAATATCCCTAGTCTCCAAGTCCCTTATGTACACCCTATCTGGAGTGAACTCAACTGTTTTACCTTGACCCCCATGAGTAATTTGATAAATAGAAAGGAGATTAGTGGACAAGGAAGGAACACAAAGTACATCATTGAAAATATCAATAGAACCCTTCCCACTTACCTTCATATATGTATTGTTACCCATCAATATATGAGGTAAATTACAAGGCTCAAAAGAAGAGAACATATCCATAGAAGATGCCATATGATGAGATGCCCCTGAATCAAGAAGCCATCTATGAGATGCAAGACTTGTAGAGGCCAAGAGTGCTTGTCCTTTCATCTTGTGTAGCCCAGAAGTAGATCCGGTGTCCTGTGACTGAGATGATGATGAGGGAGTTGCCGATTGAGATGTTGAAGAAGTAGCAGACACTGATGAGGGCAACTTAATGTTATTCTTTTGAAGAAGGTGTGTCAGTTCATCAATCTTCTTATTATAACATTTATGCTCATCATGTCCTAATCTTTTGCAATATGCACATTTTGACTTCTTTTTAGATGATTCCTCTTTAGAAGAGGATGTGGACTCAGGAGTGCTATGTGAAGGAGAATCTTTACCTTGCTCATTAGACTTGGGAGCCTTGTTTTGCTTCTTACCTTTGCCACTTGAATCCTTTGTATCCTTTGCAACAAGAGCATGAGATGTAGAAGACTTCAATGTTCCCATGTGTACCAACTTTGCTTGTTCCCTTGTGAGTTGAGCATCAACACTAAATGCCCAGGTGTTGCGGGAGCATCAACTGAATGCCCATCAGTAGCAGATTGGTACAATCTAAGTCTCATTGGAGCCATGCACAATTTGTACAATCCAAGTCTCACTGAAGCCATGCACCAAGTCTCTGGATGTAGAACCAAACTTCTGAAGACAGGTAGAGTGCTTCCCAAAATAAGAAGGTCTATATGGTGTTTAGTCCATCTCACCGAAATGCATGGGTAAATGGGTAACCACTCGCTGCATTCGCTGAGTAGATAGGAACTAACACTAAATACATAGATCAATCCAAAGAAGCATACAGTACATGACAGAGTACACTGAAATAATAGATTGTGGCACTTTATTTTAGTGCGATTACAACATTACATAGAGGAAAACTACAACAACCATGATGCAAAACTGAAAATGCTAATGAAGAAGCCAACTAAAGGAACCCAAAGCTGAAGACCGTGAAAAAAGCCCTCCAAGTGGATGTCGGTAGGAGCAACTAACCCCCATTTGACTGTCGATTAGAGGAACAAATGGTCCAAGACAAGGCTCGATCGGGAGGCAAAATAATTTCTCCAATTTTACATGTTATGGCATGATTTGTTTTTAAAAAAAACTTAAAAAGTTTAATTTAAAAAACATTATTTATTAAAAAAACTTTATTATTAAAAATAATAAAGAAAATTAAATTTTTTATGAAAAAACTTATTAAAAATAAAGAAAAAACTTTTTTTTAATTTTTATATTAAAAACTTAATTTTTTATTATTAAAAAAAACTTTAAAAAATTATTAAAGAAAAACATGAAGAGTTTTATTTTATTAAAAAAACTTAATAGAAAACATAAAAAGTTTTAAAAAACTTTAGAAATTAAAAAGTTTTTTATTTAAAAACTTAAACAAATTAAAAAAATTATTAAAAAAAACTTTAAAAATAAAGGGGCCGATGGGGGCCGCAAGGAGGCCGCCCCCTGCTTCGGTGGTCTGCTACCGCTACCGGCTCCCGCTTGGGGCGCTGGTACTGTCAGTGCGTTTGCAGGGAATAATTTTTTATTATTTTGATTTTTTAAATTCGTTTTTAAAAAAACTTTTGATTTTAAAAAATATCGATTTTTTTAAGATATATTTTTTAAAAAATTTTGCAGAAAATTAAATCGAAAAATCGTACCTGCGCAGGTAGGGTCGTACAACCCGCCTGTTAAAAAATTTTTGCCTCCGAGAGCAACTTGCGCTGATTCAGACGATTTGGCAGTCAATTTAGGGGTTTTTGGCCCCTCTGGATGCAATGGCGATGTCCTTTTAGGCTGAAAATGCTCCGAAGTGGCAGCTACCTCCTGGATCTGGCGACCACCTCCGATCTTCAACCCTTTGCAGATTTGCCTCCAATGTCCAACTGAGACTAAACAAAAAGAAAATCTGACTATCTCAGACACTTCGGATGCAATGACGAGCTTAGATCTGATGCAACAAGCTCCCAAAATGCTCCTGCAACACAATGCCAAAAATGGAACCCTCAAAGAATCTCTCCAAATGACTAACTAAAGGCACTCCAAAAGCTCTGATACCATGTAAGAATTGGATATGAAGGTAGCCACCCAAGATCTAGAGGCCTAATAGAAAGCACAATAATAAGAGAGATAGAAACAAGATGACAAGAATAAACTATATTCAATGTCAATGATATGAGAGGATTCTGAGTGTTACAATGAGAGAGACCCCTTGGTTATATAGCCAAGGTGAGAACATAGAAGGGCATAAGATTATGACAAGTGTCGTAATCTTATAACATGAGACAACAATGAAAAGTTATCACTCCACCTAAAGTGGGAAGGGATAATGTGATAATCACCACAAAAGGTGGATCATCCACAAAAAGTGGAGAGATAATCACATGATGTGTCCACAAAAGGTGGAAGTGATGTGATAATGACATGTCAAGTCCACCAAAGGTGGAAAATCTCCAACAACCTCCTATGTGGTCCCTAAGTAAACTTAACTAAGGTGTAATCATGACCTAGGACAAGGTACAAGACATATAATTACACCAACACATGCATCTAACTTGGGCGCATATGGAGGGTGCTACAGGAATTTTCAATGCCTTAGCATATTTTTTACTTCAACTTCACAAGGTGGGTGCATATCATGGGGTCAACTTCCACTTTTATTGCCTTAGAAAATTTCCAACTCAACCTCTTGGCACTTGGGCACATACAAGGGGCCTTACTTCCATTCTTCCATACTTAGACGTTTTCAAGATTGCCTCCAAGTCAAGGGCGCATACAAGGGGGCCTACTTCAAGTTTTACATAGAAAAATTTTCAACTCCCTTCAAGCTTGCAAGGGCGCATATAGAGTAGGGAGCTTCAAATTTACAACACTTAGTGGAATTTTCACTCTATCTCCCATCCTAGGCGCATTCAAGGGGATGTGCTTCAAATTTGAAATACTTAGTAAATTCCTCATGCTATCTCCTCAAGGCTGGGCACATTTAGGAGGGTGAGCAGGAAGTTTCACACTTAAAACATTTTCCACACCACTTCCTTAATAAGGGCGCATTTTGCTAGTGGAGCTTCCATTTTTGCATACTTAGAAATTTTTCATGCCCCTTCACAAGCTTGGGCGCATTTTGATGTATGAGGAGGATTTAACCATGCCTTAGGATATTTTTCTAGAGCTCATGCTGGAGATGGGCGCATTTAGGGGGTAGAGGTGGAATTTTGTTAACTTGGAAACTTTCTATCCACCTAGCAAGTTGGGCGCATTTTAAGACCCCTGCAGGAATCTGCTCAAGCTAAGGGCGCATTTTGGGGGTCCTGCAGGATTAAACCAACACTTACAAAATTTTCCATCAACTTTTGCCAATCATGGGTGCATTTTGGGGTATGAGCGGGAATTTTGTCAGACTTAGAATTTTTCATCAACCTCAAGTAGCTAAGGCGCATTTCATATGCTGGACTTCAAATTTCGAGTACTTAGTGAATTTTCATGGCTTTTGTCTGATTTGAAGTGGTTTGTTCACAGTGCCCCTGGCTTGCCCTAGCTTTCTATTTTTAGAAAGTTTCTCAACTTTTGCATTTTAAGCTGGTTTCTAGCTCCAAAAAGCTTGATTTTCACTTTATCTTGAACCTCGTGATGTGATTGAGCTACTGGTGCCTGGTGCCTGCCTATACCTGCTATTTTTAGCAACTTACTAAAAATAGTAACTGTTCAGAATGAGTTCAAATTTTGTGTGTTGATTGCCTGAAGGATATCGATTGTGACTGGATACCGCTTCTGTGTGACTATTGTGTTTTGCCCTACATTTTAGGAAACCCTAATTCCTTTGCACAGGGCTACTAAAAATAGTAAGTGCTTGATTTTTTTGAACCTCTACAGCTCCATTTGACTTGAAATTCGCACCATAGGGTCTTCACCACTTGCTTGACTTGTTCATACTGATGCCTGGCGCTGATTTACTATTTTTAGCCTGTTTCTGGAATGCCTTACTATAAATAGTAAGTGCTCTGATTGCCTTCAAATTTTACCGGTGGATAGCTTGAAAGATACTGATCTCAGCTGGATACACCGGTTTTCGAAAATTCTGGCATTTTACCCCTCATTTTGAGTCACGAAGCTAGAAACCCTAATTTGACTTGCATGTCTATCAAATGACCTCCGTTTGACTTCGTTTTTGTTGCACTTCGCCCTGCTTGTGATCCTGACTTGTTGGGCAGCTGCCGGAATGGACCTGCTAAAAATAGCAAGTCTCTGAAAATTGATCTTGCCTTGCATGTCACATCACTGCGTAGCTCTTGAAAAACCCATAAGGAATCACCCGACATGTGCTGAAAAGCCTGACATGCAAACCCTATAAATAGCCTCTAAAGATGGCTCTTGAAAAAGTGTTGATCCTGGTTTGCATGTTACACCGTTGCGAAGCCCTCGAAAAACCCACAAGGAAAGTTCAAACATGCAAAGAAAATTTGAACATGCAAACCCTAAAAATAGCCTCTGAACGCTGAATACTGAAAGTCATCATCTCATTTTGCATGTTATATCACTGTGTAGGTTTCAGAAAACCCAGAAAGAATCTCCAAAGATGCATTGAAGAACTTTGCATATAAACCCTAAAATCTGCTCCCAAAGCTGAACTTGCTAAAGATAGAAAGTTGTCTGTTTCAGCTCAAAATTTGCAACCGAGCAGCCTGACATGTCTTGGATGTAGTGTGACTGAGAGAACTTCAACAGTGCTGAGAGAACGCCCCAAATCTGGTACTTACTAAAAATAGTAAATTGTCAAAATTTACTGAAATTTAGCTGGAAACCTGTTGGAAGCATACTGACTGCAACATGAGGCTCAGATTCCAACAGCCAAACTTGATTTGACCCCAAACCAACGTGATAAATGCAAACCCTAATTCTACAGACTTAACCAAAATCTCATGCTCAAGCTCACAGACGGGCACATCCCCGGAAAGACAAACGAAACAAAAGTGAGACAACAACAAAACAAACCAAAAAACCAAGCCAAAAGACCTAAATGAAGCGAAAATAGGGGGGTCCCCATTTGCAATGGGGCGATGTGTGAAAAGGTCACAACAAATAGTAGATGAACCATTTGAGATATGAAGGAATTATATACGACAATAGCTAGAATCAAAGACAAAGGGCTCCATAGAGCCTACGACTAGGACGAAGAATGGACACGTCATTTACAAAGGATGATGGAACGGAAGAAATCCTATTCTCAAATGGGAAGTTTATTAGAAGTCTTTGACCCCACTCAAAGCTTGTGTGGCATTTGAAACCTGCCACAATTCTTTTTAGAAGGGTGGGAAACTTACTCAAGGAGTTGATGGTGACGTGGAGGTCACAAGACGTCAAAGAAGCCGCTGCTGATGTTTTGGGAACTTCGACTCATCCTTAGGACTGCCACACACTCACCAAGGCTCCATTGCAATATCTTTCCTCTTCAAGACAAGGGAATTCTTAGGAACAGCAGACAGGTGCTCGAGGGAGTCAATCAGTCACTAATTCAATAGTATAAAGGTAAACTTCAAGACCAATCGGATATGTATTGAAACACCCTACGAATCCCTCTTGATACCGGCTCTGACTTGGACGATTAATATTCAAACCAAACCTTGGCGTATAGGATACAATTTAATGGAATTGTGTAGCTTTGCATCTAGGTATGCAACTGAGCTTTCACTACCACTATCACCTGAAGACATCTTGATACCAAGCTCAAAACCATCACTGAAAGTGGATATGGAATAGGAGAGAAAGAGAGCAGGTCAACCAGCCAAGTATATATATCAGTCAGTATAATTGTCTTATGAGCTTCAAAATAGTAAATTAATATATTTGTTGTAGAACTGAATTTCAGAAAAATAGATTTATATATGGTTGTAGAACACTTAGATGGCGAATAGATATACAACAAAAAGGTGAGGGAAGGATTAAGGGAAGTAGCAATAATGGAATTTCCTCAGAATATAAGGCTATGAGCAGAACAGAGAAATATAATTCTGATTCATGTGGAAGTAAATTATATATACATAACATCAAACATAAACACACACACACACACACACACACACATATATATATGTTTGTACGTGCAGTGGTGTGAATGATGTGCAAATATACAATAATGATGCTTGCAGCAACTATTGGACCTTATAAGTAATTATGATTCTTTAAGGCCATCTCCAAGCAAAGATGAAGGATTTATAGAAATGAAATAAGAGAACTGCTGGCAACAAGAAATCAGTCTGTATTGAATTCAATCAAGGTTTCAATCAGTAAAGCATTCTCTAACTCATTTGTTATTTGAAATTGATAAATTAGGGCAGATTTACGGTTCTCACAAAAAGGGGGCATTACAGTTGGTTCACGCTGATTTATGTGGTCCAATGAATACTCCTTCAGATACTGGATGTAGGTATTTTTTATTATTTGTTGATGATTTCAGCAGAAAAATGTGGGTGTATTTTTTTAAAAAACAAATCAGATGTGTTTGGTATATTTCAGCGGTATAAGGCCTTAGTTCAAAAAGAGTTTGGTTCTCCAATAGTTACTCTTAGGTCTAACAATGGGAGGTAATTTTGTTCTATTGATTTCTCCAATTTTTGTGCTGCTCACAGCATTAAGCGCCAACTTACCACACCTTACACCCCTCAGTAGAATGGTGTCGTAGAACGTAGAAACCGCACCATTACTAAAATGGCTCATTCTATGTTGGAGCAAACACATGTTCCTAAGAAATACTGGGCTGAAGTAGTTTATAATACTAGTTATCTTCTAAACCGATCTCCAACTCATACAGTTAAGAAGATGACTCCTGAAGAAGCCTAGTCTGGACACAAACCTAAAATCAGCCACTTGAAAGTTTTGAGTTCTACTGCTCATGTTTGGATTCTAGATGCCAAGTGCACTAAGTTGGATTCCAAAAGCCAAAAACTCATGTTCACTGGTTACAATGAAAATCATAAAGCATACAGGCCTATTGATGTCGAGATAGATCGTCTCATCTTCAGTCATGATGTTGTGGTTGATGAAACTACTGGGCCTTTCTTTTAGTCTTCTACATCTATGCATCCTGAAGATCAACCTCCAACAGCCTCTGAATTGGGTGTTTGTCTTCCCCTAGCTCCACATGATGGGAGGGATTCTGCAATTGAGCAGCTACTTCAGCAGAATATTCCACCACCCGCCCCTCCTCAGGACAATTTGGATCCTGATCCAATTGATTTTGTACCAGCCACACCTGGTAATGTTGTTCCAACTGTTTATAATATTGGTAACTTCTACTCTTCAACCTAAATGGTATGCTAAAACCATTAGTGATCTTCATAATGATGAATTGATCAAGGGTAGAACTGCTCGAAAAAAGAGAACAGAATACTATTAATTTTGCTCTCATGGCCAATCTGTACAACATCTCTGAGCCTCAAACATATTCAGAGGCTAAAGGCATACCTATGTGGGAACAGGCTATGGAAGTTGAGCACCGTAGCCTTCTGGAGAATAATTCTTGGGTCCTTTCTGATCTTCCACCTGGGAAGAATCCTATTGGCTGCAAATGGGTGTTTAAAGTTAAGTACAAAGCTAATGGAACCCTAGACAAGTATAAGGCTTGGTTAGTAGCCAAAGGGTTCTCACAGAAAAAGGGCATTGATTATGAGGAGACTTTTACTCCTATAGCCAAAATGAGTACTATTCGGCTTGTCCTCGCTACAGCAGCCCAATTTGGTTGGAAAGTCCATCAAATGGACGTCAACGGCGTGTTTCTCAATGGTGATCTACAGGAAGAAGTCTATATCACACAGCCTCTCGATTTGAAGGTTCCTGGTAAAGAACATCAAGTTTGCAAACTCGTGAAAGCACTCTATGGCCTTAAACAAGCTCCACGAGCATGGTACATGAAAATTGATAAGTACCTTACTGATCATGGTTTTCAAAGAAGCCCTTCTGCCTCAAATTTGCATGTCAAACAGTCTGGTGATGATATTCTTGTGCTTGTTGTCTATGTTGATGGCCTTATCATTACTAGCAGTTCAGAACATTTGATTGAGATAAAACACAATCTCGGTCAATCCTTTGACATAACAGATTTGGGACTTCTTCATTATTGTCTCAGTGTTGAGGTTTGGCAGACAGCTAAGAGCATCTTCATTTCTCCATCCAAGTATGCTCGCAATTTGTTTCATAAGTTCAAAATGACTGGCTACAAACTTGCATCAACACCTATGGAGAAAGGGCTCAAACTATCAACAAAATCAGATTTGCTTGTGGAAAATGAATCTGCATTCAGGCAACTAGTAGGCAGCCTCATTTATCTCACTGCTACTAGACCTGATCTCAGTTTTGCAGTGAGCTACATCTCTCACTTCATGGCAGCCCCTAAAGCAGAACATTGGGTTGCAACGAAGCGTGTGCTACGATATGTGGAAGGCACTTCAGACTTTGGCATTCTGTATGGAAGGTGCAAAACTCCTAAGCTGATTGGCTATACAGATAGATTGGGTAGGTTTTGTTGATGACAGAAAGTCTACTTCAGGGTATGTATTCAGTTTGGGTACAGGTGCAATTACATGGACCAGCAAGAAGCAGTAGGCAATGGCTCTTTCCTTGATTGAAGCTAAATATCGGGTAACTGTTAAAGCAGCTTGTGAGGCGGTTTGGCTTTGAAGGGTGCTTTCGGACATGCAAATGTCTCAAGCAAGGCCTTCCCCCTTGTATTGTGACAATCAAGGGGTGCTAAAACTCGCCAAGAATCTAGTCTTCCATGAAAGGACAAAGCATGTTGAACTTCACTGTCATTTCATTCGTCGGCTTGTCGAAGATGGATTAGTGGTATTGCAGTACGTTCCGACAGAGGATTAGACTGCTGATATTCTCACCAAGCCTCTGAGCCCAAATAAGTTTGTCAAATTTAGTGGGCATCTTGGTATAGTTAATAGATTGACCATTAAGGGAGGGTATTAAAATAATATTTAGTTTATTAATGCTCAATATAGTGTATTTTATTGTAATCTATTAGATTAGATTGTTTCTTCTGTTTTCTTCGGTTTCTTTTTAGAAACTTTGTATTTTAGCAACTTTGTAAATCCTATAAAGAGATTTCATCTCTTTTATGTTAATACATTGAGTATTTTTCAAATCTTCTCTATTTCATTAACCATACACCATGCCCTTAATAACATTTAAGTTGGATTTCGGCAAAGCATATGATAAGAGTAATTTGCACTTCTTGATCAAAATTTTGGAAAAAGTTGGCTTTGGCTTAGAATGGAGAGAATGGGTGTTTGACTGCATTATTAAGCCTAAATTTTCAGTCCTCGTCAATGGGAATCTAACAAGGTTCTTGAAAGCCATTAGGGGCTTAGGACAATCAAATCCTCTATCTCCCTTTCTCTTCACCTTGATGGGAAAAACTTTGGCAAGATCTTTTTGAGTAATGCACTCAAGCAGCCTTTAAAACAAATAGTGGCAACAAAAGGTCTATGTAATGCCTTTAATCCTAATTATGAGGACGTTTGAATCCCTTTCCTACTTTGGGTGGGATTTCGGACTTTCTCATGCTAGTATGCCTTTCCCCAATTCCTTGTACCCCCACAACCCACCTCCTTCTTTCCCATGGCCCTTTGGCCTTCTTTCTCCCTACTCACCTGGCAACTTTATACCCCAACCCCTGCTTCTCCACTCACACATCCCTCTTCAAATTTTTGGGGCTGTCAATGGCAATCTAACTCTATTTTAGTCTCAATGTATCCCAATCCCTAAATTGCTAGAGACCCCACAACATTTCTCTTGTCAACACATGAATCCTCGAAACCCCACCGTGTTGCATCCTAGAATCCTATTTCCCAAACCCCCGACATTGGGTCAATGGAGTATTTTTTGCTCATTCTATCAGTAAGCATTTCCCCAAACCCTTGGTTTCTAGCATGCACTTTCAAAGAACCTCACCATTCCAACACAAGAATTCACAAATCTTTAAGTCCAACTAAGGATATCATTAATGGACCCAAATTTGAATATAAAATGGCAAGAAACTCTCAAATCAGTCTTAGCATGTTTGGGCCCACACTAGGCCTTCAAATCCTATGTAAGGCGGGCAATTTCATCAATTTTGATCATTTTTCATCATCACATCAACAAAACCCAACCCTAGTTTGAGCACTTATTTTCAATTATGGATCTAAGGATGAAACCCATTTGATTTGGATTAAGACCCTTTGATTTTTGGAGGGCAACTTCATATGAACATTGCATCAACACTTTAAATGGGAGGTCTATAGTAGTGTTGGGTATTTTAGCTACTTGGTCATCTTCAAAATATCTTTGTAATCATTGAAATCTTGATTATTAACAAATATTTGTAGTAGATCTATGTGATCATATGAATGAAATGCGTGAAAAAAATACTCTTCTAACCAATTTATATGTGCAAACCTATTTATTTCATGTGGGCATTTCAGATCTACATATTTTCTATGAAATTTTTAGTTGATTTTCAATGCATTATTTTAAATCGGAGTAATTTATATGAATATTTTAGTTAGGGGTCATTCTAGTCTAGAGGCCTTCACCACCAACAATTTGCAAATGATAATTTGTTGTTTGGTGAAGCAAGAATTGGAGAAGCTTCCTTGATCATAAAACTTTTGTCAAAATATGTGGTGACCTTCAATCAACTAATAATGAACAAAATTTTGAAATTTTCTCACTAACTTTTCTCTTTTGATGTAGGCTAGGATTGCTAACATTTTACTTTCCAGGATTGCATTCTTCCCTAGAAAATATTTGGGGGTTCCTATATTTTAAAGAGTATGTTGTGATGTGCCACTACGCCAAAAGACCAGCCTAATGGTGAGGACATGAACCAAGGGTATTAAGTGAGGAGTTTTGTCATTTGAAGCATCCACAAGGTAGCAATAACAAGCACATGGAGGCCCCACCATCTAACTCAGGTGCACACTCACTGATACAGTGGAGGAACATTCATTGGGGATACCAATCACACTTTGTAGGCTTGACCTCAAAACCTCATGCCACTACACCAAAAGAAAGATCGGCCTAGTGGCGAGGACGAGTACCAAGGGCGTTACGGGACAGGTTTTGTCCTCTGGAGGATCTATGAGGTAGAATGCAACAAACACATGTAGACCCCACTATTTGTATCAAAACACACACCCGTCGACACAACAAAGGCACCCACATGCATAATAATAGAGAAAAGTTTGTCGAGATACTTTATAAAATATTACATCAAGTGTTTAAAAACACTTTTTGAATTACATATTGGATTAAGTGTTTAAAAACACTTTTCAAATATCAAATAGGCCCTCTAATAATCTGAGTTGTCCTTTTGAAAATAAAGAGATTGGGCCTATCTTAAAATATTAGTATGATTTCCTTATTTATTCCTTAGCCTATAGAAAACAAAGAATAGGCTATAGGTCGTCAATGAATTCTTTTAGTTCTGAGAGGGGCAAAGGACAATATGTCGTTCCCACAATTGTTTTCCCTCAAGCAATTGCAAATTTGTATGCCCAACTATCTCTATGCAAACATTATGAATCATGTTTCTTGGCAAATCCAACTCATAAGCAACCATACCATCTCTCATCAAAAACCTGTAATGTCCGTACAGTTTGAATCTTTCGTCTATCAAGTGAAACAACTCTTGAAAAAAACCACTACGAGATCTACTATTTCCACCATCCACAACATTTTTAAGCAATTCATGCAATTAATTGTTTATTTGAAAAACAATTTGGCCACTTGAGGAGAAATAACAAAGAAGTGTACATGCTTAGCTAGCTTATCCACAACAACATGAATGCAATTCTTTTTGTGTACTTTGGGGAGGTCCACGATGAAATCCATCACTATACCTTCCCATTTTGAAGTAGGCAAGGAACGCAACCATCCAACAACATGCTCCTCTTTGATTTGAAGATTAATGATGCCTTCTCCACAATACTTGAGGGCACCCTCAAACTTCCACAAGGCCAAGGGTTAACTTATGTGACAAATGAGCTCACCACCATGCTTTTGCTATGTCACTTTGATATCACTATGAATTGAAGTCTTCAAATGAGCATCTTCTTGAATCCTTTTCACTATTTTTTCTTCTTGCGGTTGGGCTTCAACAAGTTGTAGCTCCATTCCTTCAAATCTTGCAATTTTTGTGAAGTCTCTCTCCTCCTTGTTAGCTTGCTTGTGGCTACTATTACCCATTTTTGTGGTGGTACTTTATACAACTTCAGTAGGAAAGATATCTTTGACTTTGCAACATGTTTCTCCCCAATGTCTTGATGAAATCCTCTACTCAATGGAAACACATGAGATATGTTATTGAACACCATACTATGCTTATCCAAAATAGACTAAATATGAACAGTATAAAGTGTCTCACCCAATGTGATGACAAGCTGCAATACCTCCTTCATGCAAGAAACATATTGACATGAAAAATCAAACCCATCCCAACACATGCCCAGATCTGCATATTTGGTCTTCTCCTAAATTGTGTAGTGACCTTCAATCTCCTTGCAAACAACAAAGTCACCCAATAATTGCCATCTTGTAGCATTTCATCTTTTGCAAATTCTCCATCATGCATTACGGGGTCGCAAACATGTTTGCAACATGTTTCTCCCCTATCTCTTGATGAAATCCTCTACTTGATAGAAACACTAGAGGTATGTTATTGAACACCATACTATGTGTTGGCATTTCAATTCGTGCCTCTGGTGTGCAGGTTGGAAACGGACAGCTATGCATAGTTAGACTACTCTACAAATTAGGAGGGGAAGCTCCCTCTTTTGTTGATTATGTGTAATAAGAAAAAAGTAAACTAAATTCCTATCTTTTTATCTCAGCTGAGAGCACAAGGTTTATAAAACTCTTTGCATTGCAACTAAGGTTTTCTCTGGTTTCGTAACTTCAACTACAACTAGGCCTAAACTTTTAACAATTCTATCTCCTCGAGTAAATTCAAAGCAAGAGGATTTAGAAGTAACGGGGAATGATTTTGGTAAATGCAAAACTTAGACAAACTTGTCTCCAAAACACATCTGAAGGCTCATTGCTCTTTTAGATGTATGCTGAAATGAAGTATATGAAAGCAAAACATCAAACGATAAACCTAATCTTAGAATTCCCTCAAAGGCTCATTACTCTTTTGAGGTGTAGATCAAAATAAAGATTATGAAAACAACAATATCACAAAAAGATCTTGAGACTTTGGATCAAAGCAAGAGTGGGCATATGATTTATTTCCTCAAAACCTTCCAACAAAAATTACATGTTTGAGACAGCAAATTCTGTCAAGAAGACAAACACACAATCAATGATCAACCAAAATACATTGAACAAAGTCAACAGATATTGACTAGCAAAGCTTGAAGGCACAAGGGTGCAGCAATTTTTTTATAGTAATAACAGTTACAATACAATGAGCAAGGTTGCTCTTATTTATAGACAAACACAAGAGTAGGGAACCCTAAAATCTCCTTGTGTTAACAAACAGTTCTTGCCAATCTGCAAGATTTATTCCTATGTCTAAACAAAGTTAACTAACAATTAACTAGAAAGACTACCTCACTTAACTGATTCTAAAACTAAAACTAACTCCAACTGTACAATAGGTGTCTCCAAAGATAGACATGCATCAAAGGTGGACAGTCAGTTAACTTGGAAAAGGCGTCAAGTTTAACTGTTGTTTTAAATTCTATCTTTGGAAAGTGTGGTAAGCCTCAACTGATAGTTTACTAGTCGTCAGCAACTTGAGAAATCTAGTCCTCCAAGAAGCTGTTAATTGCTTCTGCGTCTGGACAACTGATACTCTTTTGTATGATGTCATGCCTCATCATCAAACCTAATTTTGAAAATCAATTCTCCTTACAGCCACATCATCAAACCTTGTTGACATGGCTGCACCTTGACTCATCTTGTAGTCAACAGGGTCACCGTTGAAACTACTACGGATGAGGTCCTGAAATTTTGTTTGCACTGCAGCAAGCTCAAAGTACTCACCATCTTCACACTGGTATTGGCAAGGGACTTGTGACACGAAAGTTCTTATGAACTTGAGAGCACTTGCCACCTTTTGTCTACACTCAATTAATTTTACAGAGATTGTATCGTAAGCTTTTACCTTGTAGACAAGTAGTTCTTTCCAAGTGAAAAGCTTATGCTTGCTCTCCTCTACAGTGACTGAATCATACGCCATTCTCAAGTTTGAAATGGCGATCTCATCTCGAGGATTCCTCTCTACTATACTCTACTCTCATTCCTGGATTTATGAGCGAAGGTCGTGGGCATTGTACCTCAATTGGTACAATTTTGCAAGTACGAACCAACCCTTGGTGCCGAACTCTTCCACCTGGTCTCTCAAGTGGTTTCTATAAACAACCAACTGACTTAGTTGATTTTGTTCTGTAGGTAATTCCAACATTTGTGGAAGCAAGGAGGTGACATGTGAAGTACCGTAAGGAAGGTTGGAGATATATTGCCGCAACTGCTAATTTTCAGCCTTTAGCGCTGCCTTGTCTTCATAATCTTTTACCACTCTTTCTTTCAACCTAACTACTACAGCCTCAAAGAGACATCAATTTCTCGTGTACTTCTACCAAGGTTGGCTTTGACCAACGTGAAATCATCAGCCTCAACCTCACTGGCGTTCTTGTCAACTGGTGGTGTGGCAATTTCAATGACTACCTTGTTTTCAGCGTTCCTCTCCACGCAGACTTGCTTCTTGAGTTTTTTGTCAAACGTGTCTTGGTAGACATTGTCAAACTTAGAAAAGTCCAACTGGTAAGAAGGCTTTCTTCTCTTCCTACCCAGGATGTTCCCAAGCCAAGACGATGAGTCTTGACTAACTTCGTTGGAAGGATTAGTTCTCGTCTCATCAACTCTTGATGAGTGAGCTAGTGTGGAGATATCATGAACTGGCGAATCAAGCTCTAAGTCAATATGAATTGGAGACTGTTGCAGTGGTGACGAAATAGGAGGCTTTGCTTCTACTTCTGGCACTGCTTCTACTGTATCTGTGGCTGTCTCCATTTGTTGTACTTGCTGATTTATATCAGCAACTTTCATCTTTTCCCTTGAATGCATTGCAACCCTATAGGTCTTTGAACCCTCCGGAAGATTGTTCATTACTTTCACACTGGGTTTTGGTCAAGAAGTGGAAGGTAGTGTGGTGGTAACCGGTGGCGGCTTTGTAATTGGAGTGACTACCTTCCACGTCCTCTTGATATATAGGAATAGCCTGTTGTGCCTTACAACCCTGCTTGTCCTTTCCTAAATGGAGGTGCTCTCCTTGGCATACCAATCAACGGGTCGAAGTGGCTGTGAATCAATTTGATCTCTAAAATATGTGGGAAGTATGACTTCACCATCATCATCTAATAAACCTTCCACATCCTCTAATAAGAAATCAGTGATCTGCGAAAGAGTGAATCTATTGTAATTGCGCCTAAGAACTTTGAACTCTTCACAGCTAAACCAATAATCCTCCATGGTAGGTTTATGTGAAGAATTGTTGCCAAGGCGAGCTGCAAAAAGACCCCAAGTGTCATATGAATGTCTTTCAATGAGAAACATAAGATTAAGCTTCGCCATTTCATTGCCCATTGACTTGGAATTTGTTGTTGTTTTGCACTTGTATATCCCCATCTCAAAAGGAAAGTTGGTAGCAGACTTGCATTTGCCACGCAGAAAAGTGTGTACCTCATGCAACTACCATAGGAACTCCATGAATACCACCTTATCTGATGGATAACAGGGTAACATGGCTAGACAGACTGAGAAACCATATACATGAATGTAGGTAAATGTGGAGAATTGGATGAACCAATCAGCCCAATCTACCATTGCCAATCTAGCTTCTGGCGAAATGTGTATATGTAACTCGTGATCAAGGTCCCTCACTATGTGCATTAGGATCAGGTCATTTACCCGCTTCAAGTGCCGCTAACTGTGAAAATACAAGCTATGAGAAATGCTCATGAACTGGCTGCAAACCCAAAGTTCCAATAGTATTCAACCCTCTAAACTGGCCTTGAAAGGCTATTAGATATACGAGGTATGAAATCATATGGAATTCGTGGGCTTTGAAGAATCCTATCATCTGGCTGTGAAGATTGTCGCTGATCAAAGCAAGCCAATCGTAATGTTCTTTATTGTTGACAAGTTGAGACATGATAGAAGATCTTTTTGATCAGATGAAGGGGTAAGCTGTATTTTCCAGAATAGATTTGAGATCAGGATAGCATCAGTTAAGATTGAAAGAGGAAGATATCCATAAAATGGCTTTCAGAACTAGGTACGGTCACTATGAATTCACAATGTTACCTTTTGGACTTGTTGATGCGTGTTTTGTGACACACCAAACATCAAAATAAAGAGTCCAAAGACGCTCTATCCTATCTTGAAAAATTATCGCGTATGCTAAGATTGCAATAAACATCATATGGCAATTCCAATGTTTCTCAAGTCAGGTCTTGACGTGTGGATAAGCTCAATGGGCATTGTGATATGCTCGCAACACAAAGGGACTTGCGTTTGACAAATTACTCATAAGTGAGGACTTAGGTGGATTTGACACTGAATGCTCTATTTCTTTTTGGGATTTTCAATTTTGAGATTCTAAAAAAAAAGGGGAAAAAGAATAAGGGTTTAGAAGTCCCATACTACTCCTATGAAATCATGAGACGGTAAGGATTAAGTGAAACTAAGAACAATACTTTGTTTCGCCACGCTAATGACAACTACACAAAGCAAGTGCAATCTTCTAGGATTTATGCTTAAGATTTCCTTAACATGAATGATACCATCAAGAAAACAATATTATTCAAAGTAAGCATTAAAGCATCCACATTATAAGCTCAGTCTAACTTTAGGCATTGAACGAAAATCATCTATTCAAAGAAAGTATGAGCAAAAGATTCACCAATCTATACTATCAATCTATCATTCATCTAACATACATTCAAATCAAATACTACTTTAATCTACTCTAGGTGGAAGGAGAATATGTAACCATGCGACCACTTGACAATAGAAGTATTCAAAGCAAATCATGCAATATGAACTTTTATTCTCAAAGTAGCTATGAGCAACAATTTCATAAGACTCTCTCCCATACAATGAAATGCAAGAATGAGAGTTTATATAGAGTTTTGGAAATGAAATAAACGGCCAAGATTGATCCAAGATCAACGGCAGAGATTAAAACAAAGTAACCCTAACTAGGGTTTCCCATAATAACAATTAGTAATTAGTGAGTAATTAGTGAGTGAAGTGGCTTGAGGAGCTATCTTTGAGGGGGCGCATCCTTATCCTCCTTAGTGGCATTGTATTGGATGAATCTAGACACTATTGTGCTGACTTCCTCAATCATGACAAGTGGCAGTATATTGACCTTGTATTCCAGTATGTCCAAATCATCCAAACATTCCTCAACTCTAGTAGTATCAGCCTTCACCTTCTCTAAGACTTCATTCCGCGCAATTAGTGCCCAGTATTAGCTGTTGAAGTCGTACGCAGCGCCTGCTGCAATAAACTTTCCATCGACTAGTTCCTGCTTCGGAACTCCTTTTAGCACTTTGAGACATGGAATAATTCTATCCTAGATATCCCGAGTGTTGTCCCATGCTTCTGCCAAAGTTGCAATCCTCAAAAGCAAAGAGGAAGTTTGCCCATATGCCAACATCAATTTCTCTACAAACACAGCCACTTCTTCACTTTTGCTGATTATCGACTCTTTGGTTTCTTTGGTTGTGGCCCTCTCCTCTTCGAAAGTCTCCTAGGAAGAGTTCATCAATGGGGGAACCGTTGAGCTGGCTTTATCAAGAGGCTTGGTTAAATGTTGAATATACTCTTTTAGGCGTTCAACTTCTTGTTTGTATTCCTTTTTCTTTGCCACTTCCTTTTCCAACCTTGCCTTGATAGAAGTGACTGAATTGTCCAAGTCTTCCACTTCCTGACCTTTGGTGGTTGGGCCCAAGTCGACAGTGGTGATGGCATATTCTTGAGGAGCAATACCCTCCATTGACTTATCAACTATCAATACAACAATTTGTACTATACGATGGCCGGCTTCATCTCTTTGAATGGTGGAGAACATTCTGGCGGGCTTCTTTACAATAACTGCTTCCAATCTAGCCAAGAAATCAGCCATATCATCTTCCTCTGGAATCTTTGTTTGATCTTTTATCTTCAATCTCTCCTTCAATCAGTCAGGGATAGTAGGTTGCTCGGTGTCTTCTTCTTCCTAAATATCTTGTGCACCTGGAATATCTTGAATTCGTTTGAGGGCGGAAATCATTCCTTCTTGAAATTCACTATCTAGGATATCAACTTCATTCTCAGACTCCAATATCTCTGTGCTTGTAGGATATGGGGGTTCATCATCCTCCGGCTGGATAGGAATGGGAGAAGGAATCCTTATGTCTCCCAATGACTCATCAATATCCAATATCTCATTCATGTTCGCCGACATAGCAAAATGAAAAGGCTCTGATCTTTGCTTCTTTTGGGTAGGTTCTTCATCCGCAATCTTCTTCCTTGCCTCCTTCCTTTTCTTGGGATTGGTGCTCTTGATAGGCTCATCACCCTGAGATGCACCAGCATTTGAAGAGTAACATTCTGCTTCGCCCATCAAATTGTAAGTCAAAGTCACATTCTTCCGCCGTAGCTCTTTGATCTGCTGGTCTACCCACCATTGTGAATACTTGACGACTGGTCTCATCAAGGTGGTCAAGTCTACAAGTTTTGGTTCTGACCACCATACAGGAAGAAGAGGATGATTCTCATCAAAACCTAGTTGAATATACTCGCCATCATCTTCAAGTTGATCTGGCACATAGAAGAGCTCGGTTGTCTTGATTAAACTAAGCGGCAGTCTGGACCATAGTCTTTTCCGGACATCATACTCATCTACAGCATTCGCCCAATAGTCCTCTAGGTCTACCTTGTGTTTGTATTTCCTTCCATTCACGACCCCGATGTGATGGTGAGGGTCAAAATCAGCTTTGGATCGATATGACATGAACGGATACCGTTGCATTTCTAACCTGGCACTTTCAGCTGCCTGTGTCGATGGGCAAGATTCTTCCATATTTCCAATAAAGAATGGAAAAGTGATGGCTGCCTTACTTTTTGCTCTCTAGAAGTTTTGATACGTTTCTAGCTGCCTAAGAACCTCAAGCAAGATCATTCTGTTGGTGGGATAAACTGGGAGCCTGAAAGGACATCCAGTGAATCCCTAAATTCTGATGTAGGTGAATCTTGGAAACTGGATATACCAGGATCCGTACTTGGTGATGAGGCTCTTAGCCTCATGGGTCAGCCTTTGATGCGTCCCTCCTTGCAATATTATTGTAATGTACATTAAGAATGCATCATGTGCTCTTCTGAAATGAGATTTCTCAGCTAGCTGCAACTGGGGGTAGCAATCATATGACTTGAACTCATTCTCTCCATTGCCTACCACACCTCAACAGATCAATCCTAAATATCTGTAGGTCCTAGCCAGTAGATAGATAATATAAGAACTCATATAGAAAGATTTAGTCTTCTCCAAATTCATTAGCTACTCATAGATGTTGTCACTGATCATCCTCAACCAGTTGAACATTATGACGCCTGAGGTGATCTCGTCAATGAAAAAGTACATCCATGTCTCGAATGGTGCACCTTGAGGGCTTCCCATTATCTTGTTCAATAGTAAAATGATATCTCCATAGTCTTCTTTGAAGTCTGTCTGAAGCAATTTCTTTGGCATCTTCTTTATAGAAGGCCTTGGCTTCTCCAACCATGTCTTGTTAATGTTGATAGCACACTGATCCATCTTGTCTTCAAAAAGTCTCCTTGCATCTTCCCGAGTCTTATATGAAGTTTCATTGTAGCTAGGAAGGTCGAATGCTTCTTGGATAGACAACTCTCCGAGATGTGCCAAAATGCTTCCATCAAGCGCAATGATTTGTCTTTCTTGCGGGTTATAGTGTCTGGCACACTCCACTATCAGCTCAACACACTCCACAGCCGAAGGAAATCCAGTAGCTTGAACGATACCATTCCGCATCATTCTCCGAGCAATAGCTGTCGGAAAGAGTCCATCTAGTCCGTATATCCTTTTCTTGAATTCCTTGAAGTCAACATGTCCAAGATTTGTGTCAGTGGCATTCTTCCACTTGGAGTTGATTTTTTCTTCTAGTTGAAATCCTTTGCCCGCGAACTTCATCTGTGCCTTTCTCGAAGGTTCTCCATGGGTGGTAATCAACCTGCGACAAAAAGAAAATATATTAATTTTAAAACTTTAATTTTGATTTTCTTTAAATCTTCTTCTCGAGAATTTCAACTTTCAGCTTGTTAAAGGTCAAATTCTACGAAAAATCAAGCTGAAAATAAAAGCACTTAGTAAATTATGCAAGAATAAATGAATAAAGATAGAAGTAGAATAAAGAATTCCATCAAACTTTGATTCTAAATTTTGGAATTATACTCTTGGATGGTAATTCTGCTTTAAACTTTGAGAATTTTATCTTTGTCGCTGAAAAAGCAAGCTAGTCCTTTGAAAATTTTATTCTCCACCTCAGAATTCCACTGCTTTCTTTGTTCTTCACCTTGAAAAATCACTTAATCTCCAATATTCTCCCCTCAAAAAATCCTATCGCTTGTAATTTTGAGAGAGCTTAATTTTCCTCTCAATCGAACTTGGTAAGAATGAGTTGAAAATGACTTGTTGAAACTCCTTATAAGGTTGAGAAGTTCGATTTATTTAGCAATCTCATGTTTTCTCTTAAGTTCATCGAACTTAGACTTGTTTTCTTCTCTTCATCAAGGCAAGTTTCCAATTTTCTCAAATCTTCAGATTCTCTTTTTCAGTTCAAAATCTGCTAAGTGCTGAGATATAATTTTTTTTCAAGTGTTGGAAAATAATAAAATACTCTGTCTCAATTTTAATTTTCCAACCTTTTCATGGCAAAATTTCATTTACTTCTGGATTTTTTATTTTTTTTCTAGTGAATTTTGTTTAGCTCCATGGCGAATTTTATCTCTTTTTTTTTGTCAAGTTCGGACTTCTGAGTCATCTTGCCATTGAACTTTATTTCTCTTATGCCATGGCGGACTTTAACTTGTCCTAGACATATCTCCCCATGTCAAAATCAGACTTTACTTTTCCTTCCTCCTCTTTGTTGGGCGGACTTCATGAACCTCATGCCATGCCTTCCTTGGCTTGGGCAGACTTTCCTTCAAGCGTGCCATAAGGTTAGCGAACTTTGTGAATGTTAGGCCATCTTCATGTTAGGCTAGGCGGATTTTGCATTTTTCATGCCACATCCTCTTCTTCTCATGGCGGACTTTGGAGCTAGCTTGACAAACTCTTGGCGGACTTCATGATCGTCTTCCCATGTTCTTTCCAAGGTGGGGCAGACTTCAAAGTCTTTTTTCCAAGCTTCCACGGCAGACTTGAAGATTCTTTAGACATTATCCTTGGACGCATTTCTTCAGACTTATGCCATTTTCTACCTTTGGTCGCCATGAATTTCATGCCATGTGATTTTTACTCTTGATTTTTCATGATTTCTCATGATTTTTACTTGCTTTTTTCTTGATTTTTGCTTGCTTTTCACTTCTAGAGGCCTAAATTTTCGATTCTAAAGACGGAAATGTTGACTCCATGAGTTGGGGAACCTTGGCACTTTCTAAAAATAGAAAAAAAAACAAACTTTCTAAAAATAGTAAATCCCAAATTGGTCCAAAAGTGCCAAAAATAGAAAAAGCAAAAATCCCTAAAAAATAGTGTCAAAATCAAGTGAAATCAATTGCGTTCTTCATCGACTGGGTCTTCTGAGCACTTTGGTGATGTCTAGGCACAGTTTAGAGCTTGAATTCTCTACTTGGCTCGGGTGATAACTCAAAACTCTAACTTGAAACTCTCAGAGCAAAAAGGCCTTATGAAGTTGCAACCCAAAGCTAAACTCTAAAAGCGAACTACTGAGGGTCCCCATTTGCAATGGGGTGATGTATGAAATAGGTCACAACAGGACTTACCAATGCTACAACAGCATTTATGAATTTGATGAACAGAATTTTTCGCGATTGTCTTGATAAGTTTGTATTGATATTTTTGGATGACATTCTTATCTATTCCAAGAATGAGGAAGAACATCTACAACATCTTCAGATAGTCCTTCAGCGATTAAGAGAACACCAACTTTATGGTGAGTTGTCAAAATGCACTTTCTTCCAGAAGGAAGTATAGTATTTGGGTCATCATATCAGTCGAGGGAATAGCAGTCTATCCTGCGAAGATAAGGGCTATAGTAGAATGGCTGGTGCCTAAGAATGTGCACGAGGTTAGAAGTTTCATAGATTTAGCAGGGTATTATCGAAGGTTTGTGAAAAACTTTTCTAGAATTGCCCACCCCATCACCTCTCTTCAGAGGAAAGGAAAGAGGTTTGAATGGACTGCAAAATGTCAGGAGGCTTTTGATACTTTGAAGGAGAAGCTAACCACAGCACCTATTTTGGTTGTACCAGACCCTAACGGTCATTTTGTAGTAATCACGGATGCGTCAGGTGACGGCTTAGGAGGAGTATTGATGCAAGATGAGAAGGTGGTGGCATACAAATCCAGGAAATTGAAACAATATGAACAAAGTTATGCACCTCATGATTTGGAATTAGTAGCTATCGTTCATGCTTTACAGATGTGGCGGCATTACTTGTTGAGAAAAACATTTGAACTTAAGTCAGATCACTAAGGGTTAAAGTACTTATTTACTCAGCCTAACTTAAATGCTCGACAAAGAAGGTGGATGGAATTAATATCTAATTACGATTTTGAAATCAGTTACATCAAAGGCAAAGAAAATAGAGTAGTCAATGCCTTGAGCCGTCGAAGGCATATAACTTCCATGATGATAGTCAATACCAGTTTTAGAGCTCAGGTGTTGCAGAAAATGAACGAAGATGACTTTTATCGGCAAGTGTGGGAAGCTCTTCAAACAAATTCTCAAGATTCTAAGTATGAAGGACATCAATTTGAGACAGATGGATTATTAAGGTACAAGGGCAGAATGTACATACCCGACTCTCCAAAGTTAAGAAAGACAATATGTCACGAAACCCACTCAGCACCCTATTCAGGACACCCTAGGGTAATGAAAATGTTGGCAAAAGTCAAACCTCTATATTTTCGGAAAGGAATGAAAAGGGATGCAGCCAGATTCGTTGCGAGTTGTTTTGAATGTCAGAAGGCTAAGGTAGAGCATTAGCATCCAGCAGGGTTATTAAAACCTCACAGTGTACCTGATTGGAAATGGCAAGTTATTAGTATGGATTTAGTACAGGGGTTACCGATGACCAAGAACAGGCACAATGCAATACTGGTAGGGTAGACAAACTCACCAAGGTGGCACATTTTATACCAGGGAATTTGACGGATGGAGCTTCCGTAATTGCTCGGAAATTTGTGCAGGAAATTTTTCGATTACATGGAATACCGGAGAAGATTATCTCTGACAAGGATGCTAGAATGACATCCAGATTTTGGAAAACCCTATTCTCCGCTTGGGAACTCAGTTGAATATCAGCATAGCTTATCATCCCAAAACCGATGGGCAGACAGAAAGGGTAAATCAGATTTTGGAAGATCTACTTAGAATGTACTGCATGGATCAGCAATATAAAAGGGAGGAATATTTACCATTAGTAGAGTTCGCCTATAGCAACTCCTACTAGATCAAGATGGCACCATTTGAAGCCTTACACGGCAAAAAGTGTAGAACACCAATCAATTGGGACAGAATGGAGGACAGAATCGTCCTCGGTCCTGAAATGCTCCTAGAAATGGAAGAACAAGTTAAGTCGATCAAGCAGAGGTTAAAAGAAGCCAATGATCAACAGAAGAGCTACGCGGATGCAAAAAGAACTCCCAAGCAGTTTGCAGTAGGAGATAAAGTCCTCTTAAGGGTAAAACCTCAGAAAAGCTCAATTAAATTCGAAAAAGCCTCGAAGTTAGCTCCGAGATATGTTGGATCATTTGAAGTCCTGGAAGTTATTAACCCAGTAGCTTATAGAATTGCTCTACCGCCAACCCTCGCCAGATTACATAATGTATTTCATGTTTCCTATCTTAAGAAATATCATGCAGGTTTTGATCACCAGATTGACTAGAATTCCTTGCAAGTGCGGGATCCAGGGGTGATCACAGTCAGGCCACTTAGAGTGTTCGAAGTGCCCAGGATAAACTTACGTAATCGTGAAGTTATGCAATACAAGGTCCAGTGGGACCAGTATTCTGAAGAAAATGCCACTTGGGAGGATTATGAAGAAATTTCCTTATCTTTTAAAGAACAATTGAGAACATTATGTTTATGTTTATGTTTATGTTTATGTTTATAATTTGGAATAAACAATCATAAAGGATGATGATTCTTAAGGGGAGGAGTATGTTACATCCCTTGCATTGAGATTATGAGTTTGGTTATGTATTTCTGGATTCAAGTTTGTTGCAAGTAATTGCTTTCATGTGATTATGACATTGAAAATGCATAAGTTGTTCCTTTTATCGTAATTGTAATGTTAACGAACTTGTTTTATTTTGCAAGTGGATCATTGTTCACATGAAATTGAATGAGATCATGAGATTTAATTTAATGCATATTATATAGCCGTTGTGAACATTCTAACCATAATACCTGTCAGTGGATGCAGGAAAAAAGACGTCGCGACGGAAAAGGAGAGGTTGTCAGGGAGAGGTGGTGGTTAACAGAGGATCAGAAATTGTCATCTCGCCCTTGAGTTGGTGTAAGACAAGGAATCGAAATTGTAACTTGGCCATTAATAATTTAGTATAATATAACTATAATTAAATAAGTCAATTTTAAAGAAATAAATAAACACCCTTTGCAAGAGATTCCAATTGGTTAATTTATAATTAATAAAATTAAAATATTCTACTTCTTTCCTTAGTTGAACAAATCAACTTTTGAATAAAATTGCAAGTAAATATAGTTGAAGATGTAAAATATTAATTTAATAACTGAGTATAATTTAATGTCATCTTTAGAAGTGGCGAACTTTAGAATGAACATAATGAAAAATTAATTTAATGGAAATTGGGAACAGCATTTGAAAATTTGTCTCCTCAAGCTCGCGCCACCCTCAGGCTCGAAACGTCCAAGAATGGACAGTTGAAGGGTCAGGGGGGGTATTCTTAAATATATGGGGATCATCGATTGGTTGGGGGGTCTCCTACACATTTTATTTTTCCGTATTGATCATCGGGGTTTCTTTCGGAAATGTATTTCTTGCTTTGCTCTGTAGCTAGCGTTGGAAATCGACTTACTTTTCTCACTGCCACATCCTTAAATTTATCGTTACCATTGGCATCACCCTGTCTCTACATCTTGGACCGAATTTATTTCATCCTTCTCATTCATCAAAGATTATCTTAGTTCTTTCCTCTTCAATATTATCGAGAGGTAGCTATGAACGGGAAAAGGTTTATGTTGCTTCAATTTTTAACCCTTTCTTCTGTGGCGAAAGTCTCTTCTTGGCTGCGTCTCCAATGGTCGAGTTTGCTGCGGATTCTCAACAAGTTGGAGGTCAAAGATAACTGAATTGAATCTTCACAAGCACGTATGTAGTAATTTTCGTGTTTTCTCATTTGGATAGCAAGAAAACAAGAATATTATTAGCTATAAAGGAAATGATAAAATTTAATGTTTGATTCGATAGAATTAATCATTAATTCATTTCTGTAGATGGATTCTTCATTGGACGGAATGTTTAGTCAAGAAGAAACTGTTCAATTAATCTTGACGGGTATCCATTATAATTGAGTTGCATTTGAATTGCACTAGCTCTGTTTTTACATTGAAACCCGAGTCTAGGCTTAAACATGTCTCTTTCTACAATTGCTCTTAGTCAGACCGATAGGGGAACTTCAATTTCTATTCTTGATGTAAGAAGGGTTTAAGCTCATGTTATCTTGTAAAGAAATTTTGGACTAAACCTTAGAGTCTTTTTCTCATCTCTTTTGATCGGAGTGAACTTCTCCTGATTTCTACCCCTGATTTCTACCCCTGCTGTATAATGAATATACGAGAATAAACTGGAATAAAATAAAGGAATAAGAAGCATAATACTGTGTCAATCTTTTATATGTTATGCTTATGACAAAACCCTGAAACTTATGAAACTGAAAATCGGATCAGACATCATAGTTTAATTCATAAGGCAAATATAATCATGTCGAGCAAGGGTGAGAGTGCTGATAGCACAGGAGTGCCAGAAATGATAAGGAAATCCTTGGCCACGGTACGATGCTAGACTCAACATCTGTCAGCCATCAAGTACCAAATACACACTGATCAGAGTGACCTTTCTAGTGGGAGGTACCCTTAGTAAGGTTCAATCAAGAAGTGTAGGTTCTTGACACCAGGCTCAAAGGCATGAAGATGGCAAAAGAGATCCTTGTTGATTACCCTCGTGAAGGGGCGGGTTCCTTTAGTTGAAGGAACACGGGAGACCAGTAGGTCTTCGGTTGGGCAGTAAAGCCCCTAATGATATCTTCTTTTCCAATGATGACTGTATCAAGATCAAGTATTTCAACTTCTTAACTGTAATCTCTTGAAACCCTATTCTCTGTCTCTTAAAGTATTTGTTAAGTGTACATAGTGTAAAATGATAGATGTAATTTTGTTTGGATGAAATGAAAAGTTAGTTAAGTTCGTTATATTGTTGTTAAAGGAAAATCAGTAGATGTCCTTTCCAGTTAATTCAATTAGTATTTCTTTTCAACTTATTTGAATTTGAAAATAGTTGAAAACTAATTGTTATGGGATTACATTATTTTGAAGTTTTTACCATTAAAACGAGAAGTGAAAACCCCTAGTTGAACAAGTTAGTTTCAGTTTCAGCTTAAGGTAATTGGTTAGTTTACTTTATTTAACCATAGAACAGTTAGTGTATTACATGACCCTTGATTCTGGACACCAGATTGATCCTGAGGTTGGGCTAACAAATTCACTGCAAAGTATGATCAAATCTGAGATGTTCTTAGAAGCTGAAAACCCTAAAAACCGGTTCTGATGGCTCAAATTTCTAGGCGCCTTCTTGAGATAAGGTGCTTTTGTTTGCCAGACAATCAATTTTCAGATGATTTTCAATTTCTTCAATTTTGACCTCCCATGCTTCAACCTGCAGTTGACGATGAGTGACGATTCTCGTGCACTGGATGTTGAATCCATCGCAAAGCTAGAAGAACTTTAGAAAGGATGACTGGCTTCACAAGCTCTGAAAAATGTTTTAGGAGGCTCAAATTCCTTGGCACCCCTAGCGTGCCAGGGCGCTTTTGTGCTTTCTGAGACACAATTTTTACTTTGTAACTGCTGACGAAATGCTCTAGTTTGGTCTTCGTTGTTGGATGTCCGATTGCTCCGATGAACCCACTGACGATCTTGTTCTGAAGACTGACCAACTTTGAGAAGGACTTCTTGGAAGTCACGAAACCTAAAAGCTACATCTAGTGCTCCAAAAGGTTGGGCGCCTTTTGCTAGCAGGGTGCATTTTTGCTCAGTGTTTAGCCAATTTTTCATGGTTTTCGACTTCATTTGACTTTCAACATTTTCGCACTTGATCTTCGTTTGCGAGCGTTTGACAAGTCTCATGGATTGGTTGTTGGATTCATCGCAAAGCTAGAAGGATTCTAAGAAGATGACTTAGAGAAGACGACTACTAAAACCCACATTTGATTGCCCAAAATGTTGGGTGCCCCTAGCCAGCAGGGTCACTTTTGCTCTTTCGACTTTCATTTTATTCTTCGTTTTACGTGTCCGCTCGATCAACAACTACTGACGTTTGTCAGGTCTCGTGGACTAGCGAACAAATTTGTTGAAAAGATGGGTTGAATCCAGAAAGATCATCTGGAGATAACCAATCCAAAGATTGACTTCTAAATAGTTTCTTTTTTGGGCGCCCCTGGCCTACAAGGGCGCTTTTATCTTGATAGACTGCCATTCTTGATGTTTGTTGCCTTGCAACATCTTCCGCCTGATCCTCGTTTGTCGATGCTCAATGAACCTATTGAACTTGCTTGACGATCCGTTAGAAAGCTAGCAAAATTCTTAAGAAGACCTCCAACCCTGCAAAACTTAATAATTGTATTTGACCTCTTGAATTCATGGGCGCCTCTGGCCTACTGGGGCGATTTTGGCTCCAATGTTATCAATTTTTTGATGATTTTACTCTCCTTACGCTTTGCGTTCGCCATGTAGTTGCCTAATCTAAGTCACAAGGTTCGAATTCAAATTCGAGTTCGGCAACATTGAAATTCAGATGAAGTTCAACAAGGAAAAAATTTGAAAAGTATAAAATTCCGATTAAATTCGCCTTATGTAATTCTTTTTTTTTTTTTTAATAAATATAAGTAATATATCCTTAAAATTGTCGAAATATTTTAATATTGATAAATAGATTTTAGATCATTACAAAAAAATGACACATTTATAAAACATAAACCATAAGAAACATGTGAAATCACGATTGCGAAGATGTTCTTTTGTCAAAAAGGTACAACCAAGATTTTATAACTTCAAAAATCATCAAGAGCACTTAAAAAAATATATTAATTTTTGCTTTTATTTTAAAAATAATATTAAAAATACTAAATTTTAATTAAATAATAAGTTTTTATTTTTACCATTAAAAAATTAATTACTAAAAAAATATTAAATTGATTCATATTTAAAAAACATATGATTAGTAAATAAAGTAAAATAATACAAAATATAAATATATTAAATATTAAATTTTAATATAAATTTAATATAAAAAAAAACAGTTGTAATCTTTCAAGTTTTAATTAAAATCATATTTCAATTATAAAAATATAAGATGATTGTTTAAAATGTTATAGAATATAGAAAGACTATTTTTAAATAATAATAAAAATATAACATTGTTTAAAATTTAATAATTTTTTTATAAAATATAAAAAATAAAATAAAAAAACCTAATAAAAATTTAAAATTGTTGTTTAAGATTTTATGAAATATAGAAAAACTTTAAAAAATAACCTAACAAAAATTTTACATTGTTCTTTAAGATTTAATAAAATATTGAAAAACAAAAAAAACCTAAATTATATGCGAGTGCGCGCGACCTATCTGAAAAGCTTTTTTGAGAGGCGTGAAGTGTGAGGGTCGGACATTGAGAGACGCAGGGAGTTGCAAGCTTGCAGCATACAATAGGAAAAGGCAACAAAAAGCTCCCCGATCAATTGGTGATGGCGCAAGGCTCGACAAAGCTTCATCACAGTTCCTCACAAATCCATCACAGATCCAAAAAATCTTCTTTGTGAGACTGAATGTGTTTCTTCAAGGTCAACTTACAGAAAAAACAATAAAAAATCCTAAAAAGACGCATTAAAAAAATATATTTTAGGAAAAAAAATTCACAAGTGTTCCATCGAATTTATTGACGATTTTTTACGAATTTCATATGTTTTTTATAGATTCGCCGAATTTCGAATTTGATGCCAAAAATTTGACGAATTTTGTGACACAGCCTAAGATGATCATCGTTGTCGATGATGCGAACGCATTCACCGTTGTGATTGCTTTCATCACTTCACGTGCACGAGAATTGAAAAGTTGACTAAGACATTGACTACAAAGGCATCTCCCTTGTGACAAGGCGTCCTTTTTCCAAACTTAGTTTAGTTTTTGCATTTTCCAACTTTTGAAATTCCCCTCCGATGTTGACCATCTTTCAAGCATCTTTCGCCATAGACTCTTCTGTATAGCGTTTGAAGCTTAGATTTTGATACTTGGTACTGGCCATCTGCCACTGATGACCTCAAAAGTCCTATCTTTTCTCTTGAAAAAATGAAGCAGACCCACCAAAGTAAAACCGACTTTTTCATGATTCTGACTGGACCAATGTGATCGTTAAGTGAAATTAACCTATCAAATCATTTTGAGTCATTTCTAGAAAGGTCCTATTTTTTATGGTTTTCCTAAAAATAGGGGCCTGAAACCCTAATTTCAAAATTTTCAAAAATTTGCAAGTATCCTCTTGACAATAAACCCACAAAAACCCTATGCTTCGTTTGTCGTTTAGAAATTTCTAAAAAGTGTAGATTGCTAGTCTTAGAGACTTTGACTTTTGTTGACTTTTGACGACAAATTTACGAAATTTATCCATTTTTTATCAAAATGCCTTAATGAAGCAAAAAAATTATTTTGGGTACAACACTATGCTTATCCAAACTAGACTGAATCTGTAAAATCCCTTAGTCTAAATGGCAAAATTTCGTGATTATGCTCAGTTTAACAATGCAAGCATTTTGTCAAGCTAATTGCTTGTTTGTTGCTTAACCTAATTTGATATTGGATTCAAATGGCATAAAACTCGTTTTTCATATGTAATGCAAATTAATTCCAGTGAAGCAACATACATTCTTATATTTGTCTATACAACAAAGATAGCAATGTGAATTTAAATTCTGAAAACCATCTTTCAGACGGACACACCCACTAACATGTTCAAACTTCACATATAGTTTAGAGATAAAAATTGTATCACAAGGTTTATGAGACTCGTAACAATTTAATGAGCAGATAATAACCACATCCAAGTTGACACAATGATTTCATACATCTAATATTCAAAATGCAACAAAGAACACTAAGTACAAGGAATTCTGGAAATAATATTTGCACCTTATGGATCACAACAGCCAGTATTAGACATTCAACTGTTGTATATTGATGCTAACAAAAGCAAAACAACCCATGATGGAGACTTCACGTACTTACACCAAAGATGGTGGCTACAAACTACTGCAAGGTTGACAACTACAGAAGATAGGCCTGTAGATGGATAACTCCAACGCATCTCTAGAAATAGCCCAAGCCTTCAATATGTAAATAATATAACCCAAGCGGCAGTTCTTATAGACATAGCAACCAGTATTATAAATAAGGTAGTGGCTGGGTATTAACCATGATCACCCTTATTTCGAATAGCCTTGATTTTAATATCGAATACCACAATTTTTAATAGCATGCGGCTAGGTAGAATACCACATCCAATAATAGAAGAGTTATGAAATATAATGGTGCCTCCATGTCAAATACTCCATGCTATCATTATGCTTCCAACACATCTCTTGTGTTTGTCTGCTAGTGAATACAAATGGACCAATGTCGATCTCCTCACGTCCAGTAAAAAGCCCGACCAAAAAGTATCGACTAATTATTATATATTATTTGACAATATCGGCACGCTCCAAGAAGGCGTTAGTAAAATAGCCCGATTATATACCAAGCAGTAGACGGCTAAAGAAGAGCCTGAATATATACCAATCGGCAATGCTGGACTATAATTAATCCTCAATGCAATATACAATTGTTGTTCCCCAACAGATTGTAATAGATATGATCATAATGAATAATCGATATGCGCCAATATCAGTATAGCCGCTCAGACAGGAATGGTATTAACAGCCCAATGTGAATCAACAAACTTTGGAAATATGTATGCTATTGTAATAAGAATATCTTCGGAACAAATATCTCCTATAAATCAACCAACACTATTCAATAATGATTGCTCAGACTAAAAGGCCATTAAAACTTTGCAATACCAAATAGAACTCCAATTTAATCCAACTGAAGAATCTGATTGATTCTTCCAAGTCCATCTAGGGCAGATGGTTTCACTACCGAAAATGGCTTTCCTAGGCTTCCATCCCAAGAAACAAATTTGAGAAACTCTCAAATTAATGCTAAAGAGAATATTAATCATGCACACCATTTCCCAAAACCAAAGCTCCTTTTATAATATTATTTGAAGGTTTTGTGCAGTTATTTATTGACTTTAATTAATCTTAATTTCCTAAAGTCGCTTTATAAATTATTTTATTTTTACCTTTTAATTAACTTTAGGTAATAATTATTATTATTTAATTCTCCTTTTTGGTACTTTTAACTTTTGAGAATTAAACAATATTACTCTCTCAATACCATAAAAAAAGGGACATTACAAGTCCCCCCACCCAATATTGAGCTTGCCCTCAAGCAATCCGACTCCAAGATCCCATATCAACCAAGGTGGTATGTACAAACTTTTGTTGTAAACACACAACTACAACCTACCTGTAAATATTGCTTTATGTTTCCTGACAATAAATCGAATGATCCTCTGTATAAATTCTGCAAACTCGCCAGCAAGGGCTTTATCCAGCTTCCGCTGCACCACTCTGATTTCCATATTCGTCAATTCGGAAACGACATTTGAATGTGCAAACAATGTTTCTGACCCCTTTGTTGTTACTTTATTTTGAGGATCATAGTCCAATGCCTTCAACACTATCTTCCTCCTGTCAATAGTGAACTCCAACTCCATTGGGATATGACCATCTTTTTCATACCTTGGGTTGTAATCAAAGTACTTCTTTTGTTGGCTTAGAAGTCATTGAGGGATCATCAAAATAGACATCCTTGTGGCTTGAGATTTTTGCACTAGAATCAACTAAAACATTCTTCTCAATTGCATGCCTATCAACATGGCTACTCTCAAAATCAACCACATATGACAATAACTCATTCTTTGGAAGATCATCGGTAGTTCTTCGGCCAAAACATCTTTTTCCATCTTGGGCTCTTTCCATTCAACAAGTACTGCTTGTTCCTCCTTGACTTCATCAATATTTTACTAGCATACACACTCGTTAAAAATCAACAAAACATCTTCAGACAAAGAATCCTTACCTTTAACTTTTATGGCAGAAATTTGATGTCCCTACTCAATGGTTTGTTCAATAGAAATGTCTTGTGGCTCTAGTTTTGGGTGTTCTTCTTACTTCCTAATTTCTTCCTTAGCAACTTCTTCAAATTCTAACTTTTCCTCTTCCTTTCTCGACCTTCTTATATAGTTATATATATTATAGACCTCTTTTATGTGAAAACCTCATTTCAATTAACTCCAAATATTTATGAAAGGAAACTTGAGATTTGAATCTATCAGGCATCCCTTGATACTAGTCAAGGATTCTAGTGGCCTCAAGTTTGTGCTTTACCCTATCCTATATTTTTATCCACGTCTCTTGAATAGGATTTATATTTTCTTCCTGTAAGAACTTTGCTTGAAGAAACATAGGTGGGTTATTTGTTGAAAGAATCATTCGGGTAGCCTTGTTCTAATTCATATTCTATAAGGCATGTATCAACCCTATCGTGGATTCTTTCACTAGCATGCATGAAATACCCTATAGACTGGCAAGATCAAAACTCTAATACCATTGTAATGTCCCCAATAGGACAACCTTCGGAAATAAATAAATTTTTCTAATTTGTGCAAGCTAAAATAATAAAAAATACCAAAGTAGATGCCAAACTGTAATGGATTTGCCCTTTTTTTTTTGGGGGAATTTTGACAAATGTTTGACAAAATGCCAAGTAATCATAAATTCAAGGAAACAGACTATTCACTTGCTTCAAAAATAAGACAATAACTGCAGTATTTCCCAATGCAAATTCAGCTAAAATATATTCATTGATGCTGGTATAGAATCAATAAATCCAAGTTTTCAAGTTTGATACATGAATATGATTTAGACAAATTTTTATTCTATGTAAAAATAAAGCTGTTCTGATACTATTGCTACAATCTCCTATAATTCAGATCTATACTTTCCAGTTTGTCCTTCGTAGCTCAAGCAAACTGTTGTAAGGAAAATGCAGCTGATGAGGACAATGTATATAATCCAAAAGACATAAAAATGATTCAGAATTGTGTGGCAGCTGCTGTAGAGGGTATGAAATCCCCTTAAGAAACAGTGCTTCCTTCTTAGAAGCCTCGCATCCTTCTTCCAACTGCAGCGCCTCCTCCAAACAACCTCACACCTCCCTTATCACTATGCAATGACCTGCAAATATGATATTTTTGCCTATTTTATTGCTGCAACCAGCTAGAATGATCAACACCTTAAGTTTATACAGCTGCGACCTCACGCATAGGGCATCAACCCTGCAATACTGATTTGCATGGCCTGTACTCTTCTTCCAATGGGTGGCCAGAATAATTAAATATTGAAATAGGCGGCCAAATGAATCACTTACATGGTTCTTAATTGGAATCGTTTAATGTTTGCTCCACAAATATCTTTGATCAAATGAAACCTTCAAAGTTCCTTCACAATTCTCCGACAATTAACACATTTGTGAATCATGTACGAATCCACTCACAAATTGGCTAGGAGAGTTTCTGTCCTCAAAACCAATCTTTGCCTTAGGGTTTTCATCCTAGGCAAGAAAGATGAATAGTTGCTCACTACAACTGGGGTTTTGAAAAATAAAAATGCCAAGAATGAACATTCTCTTCTCAAACCTCTTTTTTTATACATTTTTCAAAAATAATGAAATATTAGTTTCACCCAAAAATGACTTTAAAATCTTTTAATTTAGTATTACTTTTGGATCCCATAATAAGTCGCTTTTATGGTCCCCTTTAGATTTCACTTTATAATATTGACCATCCTTATATAAAAATAATTATTTAAGCATAAGTTGCCATTTAATATAAAATGTTGCTTGACAACTCAAGTATCTCTAATTAAGTATTTCCCACATATTAACCAATGTTTACAAAACCAACACCATAAGTGCATAGGACAATTGTTCATTTGAAAGTTGGTACTCTACAAGGATGATAGACTACTCCAAGAAGTTTGGAGTGCTCCAAAAATGTCAGTTTCACGCATGAAAAGTATCCTTGTGCTTGTCTTGGCTCCAGGAACTAGTTGCCACCATTAGAATTTCTTTTCAGAAAAATAGGTGCTCTCCAAGAATGGTGCAGTTTAAGAATGTTGGAATGGATTAGAAAAGGGGAGATTACACAAACCCTACTAAAAAAATGTTGGTCAACAATATAATTAACAATAACCTTGCAAAACCCTTATCAATTAAAATTCAACTATGAATAGCGGATCCAAACACTAACAATACTAATATGATTTTTGGAAACCCTCAAATGACAAATTAACCAATTGAACAGTAGATCTGAATTATGTATAGGCTGAAACAAATCTGAAACCCTCATATACACCTCATTAATCATAAATAGCAGATGTGGTAAATTAACGCTGATATTGCAGCCAATAAATCAGCATTTAATCACTTAACAGCAGGAAATTATAACTCAATAATTATGGTGCCTGAATATATTGATTTATTTAAGCAAATCCACAAATTATAGCAACCAAAACCCTCATCAAATTACCCGAATCAGATCTGCAAGTTGGTGTCCCAAAATATTTATTTAGCTTTAGAAAATTTCGCAATAAATACACTACAAGGTAAAGTGTTGTTGTAGGAAGATGCCGGCTAGGTTGTAGGTGGTATATCAACCTTGGAATGATGAAGAAACCCTTACCAAACTCTGAAAACTTTCAACTATTAGTAGCAATAAGTTTGATCAGCAGATCTAGGTCTTGGAAACCTTTACAAACAACAAACCTTTGCCTATACAAAAGTTGTAAACATTAATCATGGCAGCCCCAAATGAGGCACAGTTTGAAAACATGCAAGTATAGTCACTGGAACAACAATGGATGGCTGGAAATCTTCAACAAATGTCTGCAAACCCTCATAAATCAACAGCAGTTTCTAGAACCCCTTCAAAATATGCAATTATACAATTGTACGACAGCTACAAATAATAATTTTGGCAAATCCAAATGACGTAAAACATGGCAAATCCAAATGAGGTAAAACAGTAAAATGTTGAAAAACAGTGAGCAAGATGCAATTTCAGTGATCCAAATAATGATAACAACAACCTCAAGCTGGGCTCAGCAATAGTTATCCTCCAAATTATGGCAAATAAGAATATTATGATGATATCGCTAGATTTTCTTGCAAACACCCTATCAATCCAATCCTTGACGAACCTCTCCTAGACAAGTAGCTTTTCATTCTCAAATCCAAATATGGAAACCGTAACAATTTTCATCCTCCAGATCTTCCACGCCAAGTGTTTTTGTCCTTGAATGCTTTAATCTCCAAAATGAAAGGAATAAGGAAATGAAAAAAATGGGATCATTTTCTTTGAGCAAATAACTTTCTTTTATAGTTGCCTTTTGGATCCTCTATTTGAATTTACTTTTCCTCCAATTGTTTTAAGAACACTTTTTAAAATATTACATCTAAGTGTTTAAAAACACTTTTTAAATTATGAATTAAGTGTTTAAAAATGCTTTTTAAATATTACATAAAACCTGTAATAATGTGTAAGTTTCCCTTTTGTAAAAAAAAAATGGTTGGGCCCAACTTAAAATATTATTCTTATTTCCCTTATTTTATCGATTAGCCTACAAGAAATAAAGAATATTCTACACGTCCTCAATTAATTCTTTTAGTTATAAGAAGGGGACATGACACATACAAGTTATTATTATGGAAAAATATGTTAGATCCCTTTGAAGCCTGGCTATGTTTGTGGCAGAACAAATGGTTCCCTTAGGGAAGAACCCTACTATGTTTGTGGAAGAACAAATGGTTCCCTTAGGGGATAGATTATTAAGGGTCTTAAAAAATTATAAGAAAATTTTATGGCAGTGCGTTAAGGCTGAGAAGCAAATCCCTCACATTGCTAGGGATAGCCCATGCTCCCCAAAGGGCAACGGAGGTGTTGGTTTTGTTGTCTACAAAAGCAAAATAAAGCCCTTGGGGCAAAACTTGTGTCGGGATGTTTTCTCAGTCCTCTACCAAATGGAGTCAACTCCTTAGAATGAAATATTTGGATTCAAATTGCCTAACAAAGATTCTTACTACTACCAACCCTCCTAAAGGGTCTTATATTTGGAATTTTATCTTGGAATGCAAATCAGCCATCTCAAATCATCTATCTTGGGAAATCAGAAATGATTAATTGGCGAATTTCTAAGAGAATTAATGTAATAATCATCACCCTCTTGGAGAACATGAAGATTTACAAGATGCCAATGCTATTCTTTTTAATTAGTTTAAGGAAAAAAATGTCACTAAATCGCTAATGGTATTGTCTCTAATCTCTAGAAAGATTTGGTAGACACTACCATTCATATCAATCGAAAGTGGTTGTTTGTTGGGAAAGGTAGAACAATTTTGGTTTGGAATCAAATGTTATTCGTTGGGCTGGATCAAAATCAAGGAGTTGCACAAAGAAACTAGTCTATGTAGTAGACTGATTTCATTTGTCTCAATTGAATTAGCTCGCTAACAAGTGTTGGAATCAAACATGTCTACCCAAAGCTGACACTTTTACAAGGATTTCCACTCATGGCAAGATTTTAACTAGACAAGCTCAAAAATTCAAGAATTATTGGCCTGTCCAGGTGTGTTCTATTCCACAAAGTTGAATAGTTTGCTCCTCATCTCCTAATTCATTGCATTTTTTCTGCAAAATGTTAGACTTAGCTATGTGCTAAGTTAAAATGGTCGGAAGCTCTCCCTAAAACTCTACTTCAATTGTTTTCTAGTTGGTTGATGAGTTACCCAAATGCAGTATTTTCTAGCATCTGGTTTATAAACTCGTCAAGACTACTTTGGAATATATGGAAAGAAAGGAATAGACATCTTTTCAAGACAAATGCTGCTCAGTTAAGGAGGTCTCAGTTCAATTCAAAAGTACAATTCTAAAACTAACTTATCACAAGCAACAAAGGGTTAGAAAAATATTTTGCCTTGGGATAACGCAATTCTTCATTACTGGAGTCTCTTGAAGCCTTCCCCTCCCTCCAATTAGTGGATCCTAGGTGTCTCAAAGTAAGTTAAGACATAGGCTCCTTTCCAAGTGAATCCCTCCATCCCCCAAGCTTTTAAAGATTGACTTAGACATAGCTACTAGGGGGAATCCCAGAGTTTCTGTTGGAAGGTGCATAATTAAATTGTTTTGGCTCTCCAATCAAAGTTGTATCCAAGAAGTTGGTCAACATATCAAATAAGGAAGAAAATGCATACTCCTCAGACTTGAGCCTTCAAGTAGCAGCCCAATCTGGTAATTCAAAAAAATTCAAAAGGGATTCTATGGTCATAAATTATAAGTTGTCAATTCTAGAGCAAGGACTTGTAGAGGCATTATTTTCTTCCCAGGTACAGGTACAGGTTCATTTATATTATAAAAACAATGATACTCATAATTGCTAATAAAGAAAATAGTCATATTTTCATTATTCGATGATTTGTCAATACACAATGAAAATTACAATCAATATTCAATTATCTTTAGATTGTTGTTCACCAAGAGCATCGAAGTCAACATTTGGTTCAATTTCATTTGCACCACAATTTGCTACAATGCCACTTCCACTAACCATGTCATAAGTAGAGTTGCCTCATCTATTGAGATTTTGGAAAGTTGGGTAGCAATAGCATCTAAGATGACACTCTCAAGAGTTACATCCTAATTCCTCGTCACCTCCTTGCTGTAATATGCAGCCCTATTTTGCCTTTGTCTTTATTTGTTTTGATGAATGTTTTGTGATATATTTGTAATGTTTGATACAACAATATAATGCAGCAAAATAGAAGATATTGCAATAATAATTTTCAACTCAAAAACTGAAGATTACATAGGGAATAAACAGCTGAAAATTCCAGATTTTTATATCAGCTTAGATACTCAATATTTTCACAAAATATTGACAGCCCAGTTCATAAAATATCCCCTATTATCCAAAACAACAATACCTAGAAAATTTGTGAGTTACAATTCATGAACTCACAGGTAAGATATGCCTTGAAACCCTCTGAAAATGGATGCCAGAATGAAGTATTAATTTTGCAGCAGTCATACAGCAGAATAGACGCCTCTCTAAAATACAAATGATGCTATGCACAGCTCCCCAAACATTCAATCTATATACTCCCCAAAACCCACGCACAGTCCAAACTGGATCTTCACCATTAACAGCAGAAAGAATATCATCAAACCTTGAACTTGGCATCAAATATATGGCAGCAGTTAAATCATCAAACCCTTGTCTAGCAACGATGAACAATATATGTGCAATATTCTAATAAATCCTTCATACCCTTGAATATGAAACTCTCCTGCAGATTTGTTGAGGCACAACCACAACCTCTAAGTGAAGTTGTCTACAAGCTAGCTTGGAAGATCTCTCACCCCTGTACCGAGTTGTTCTTCCTGAGGGATTTCGTCCTCAAAAGGCTTGAGATTTTCAAATACAGTCTTCAGCAAAACCCTTATCAAAATAATCTTCTTCAAATAATGAATGCGCAAAATGAACTTTCATTGCCCCTTTATCTTTATTCAAGGGGTAAACGCTTTTGAACCAGAGCTATGAACCGGAATACAACCATTCAACAATACCACCCATATGGGGTTTGAACCTTGGTGGCAAGAACAACAATGCCACCTTTAAACCAACACACCATGCCAATACCGGCAACTTTCATTGCCCTTTTATATTTCCATGCTCAATTTGCATTTTATTTTCATTTCATTTAATTTACTTTCATTTCCCACCTTTCATTCTTTTAATTTTGATGCATAACTTAATAAAATAACATATCTTTAAAAAGTCACTTATATCTCCCTTTAAATATAAAGTCGCCTTTTAATATATTTTAATAATGCATAAAGTTAAATTATTTAATTTTACTTATTATTTCACGTTATTAATATTAAATGCATAGGACCAATATTAACCCAAATAACTCTAGAATATAATTATGCCATCATGCCAAAAGTAGTAACTCCGCCAACTGACCATACCCAAACTTACTATAAATAGTAACTGACCATACCCAGACTTACTATAAATAGTTAAGTATGAGCAACACACCAAGTGACTTACTAAAAATAGTAAATGTGTGTCAAAGTGTCCAGAACGGCCTCCGGAAGGAACACCACAAATAAACTAGGACACTAAACTGAAGAATACTAAAATAAACACCGAAAGGTTTGCTAAAGAACCAAAGATCACCCTCGAAGGGGTCCCCTGAACACCCTATTAGCCTACGGGGACCAATTGGTAGACTAACCACTATGTTTGACCACTACCTAGGAAAAGGGGACATTACAATCTGCCCTCCCCGAGATTGCTTGTCCCCAAGCAATCCTCACCTAGATTCCCTGGCCTGTCACCAGAATGTCAAGATCCCAAGTCAATCTGTAGAACGCCCAACAACATATCCTCTATATCCACTGGGTAGAGATAAAACCATGCTCAACATCACTGTAGGCAACTACCCCAATGTAGAACAATCTACCCAACATAGGAATCCCTAGATCCCATAGCCAAATTGGAAGTCCACCATTTCCCACACCCGCAAACTTCCACTACGCCACTCTAATATAATCATCACCAAGCCAAGAGTGGTGATGCAACTCAATGAGATCCATTCGAACTAATGTGCCAAGCCTGTTACCTCCTAGATCCCAACACACCAGAACGTCACATCCATCAAACATGAGAAGATGGAAATAACTCGAAGTGCTAGCATCACAACACCCCACTCCAAACTCTACAAATCTCCCGTGGATGTGATGAGTATCCCTCATAGGTGTCGAAAAATGCATAACAACTCCTCCTAGGTTGCTGCTATAAAACATATCAGCAGCCTCGAGACTGGAAATCCAACCAATGGGAAAGCACACAAAACTATCAGGGTCATAGGGTGCCAAAGTACCAACCCTATGCCACTCTCCAATATTGAGGAGATGATGCAACTCTCCTCCAAACTCCCGAACAACTGTTGTCGTCCAAGGATTACAAAAGAAAACCTTGTCCCAATAAATAGAACAGTCGTCCCCTACCAACTTATGGAGTAGAACTCCATCACTGTGGGTTGGACTAACAATGCCATCATGCTCACTGAAACCACAACTTCCTTGTAGCCATGCCTCCAATGGAAATTCTTGAAACAAGGAAGTTGCAAACTCTGCTAAGGACACATCTGAATGATGAAAATCTGATCCCTGACCCTATATACAACCATTTGAAAGTGACAAAGTCGAAGACCCGCAAATCCTAGTTCCATCTTCCGAAGATGGAAACACTCCATCCCAAAATGGATGATATGTATCCTAAGCCAACAATTGGCCCTCCCTCAAAGGTGACTCATGGTCACTATGGTACAAGTTGTGTGAGAACTTAGGAATGTCAGAATCATTCCTATCCTCAAGCTCATGCAACCCTAAAACCTCCTCGTGGTCGTCCACCATTAGGGGTTCTCCCCTCAAACCATGAGTGCCACTACCATCCATAGGTGTCATAATAACTATAGAAGCCTGCATATCTATTATGGATGATAAAGATTGAACCAAGCTCAACTCCTCATAGAGCTCGTCAATCTGAATCTCTGATTCTTGAAGGGCCTTCTAAGTGCTCTTCAAGGAATCCTCCATGACAATAAGCTCATCAGTAAACTTATCCACTTCCCTTTCTTTCCCCTTAAGTGCATCATAGTAGATCTCACCAAGCTGGAGTAGGTGATCTCTATCTAAGAGTAGCCACATGTAATTGGTCTTCATCTCTACTATCGCTTCTCTAAGCACTCGTGAATTTAAAAGGGGAAATTCTCCATAAGGGTCCATATGTTCTCTTGAAGATCTCCAACAACACTTTGCCATCGACTGAAGAGTGTCATCAAAGTGTCTAATCGGTGCATCAAACTGATCTTCATTCACCTTCAATTGTCCTGCCAACTGATTGGACTCTTAAGACACATCACCCTTATGCAAATTTTTTGATTTAGGATTAGCACCATGCAACACTAAATCAGATTTGTTTTCAAGGTTAGTATCAACACCAACTATGTCAACAACGCCATCCCCTATGCACAATTGTGTAGAAGAAGTTAGGACAGCAGTATGGTCAATAGTAGATCCATCCCAAACAAGGTCCTCCATAAGCTTGGCTTGAGGCTCAAACCAGATTAAATGTAGAACCGTCATCATTATTTGATTTGAAGGTTCCATCATATCTGCTCACACTGTGCCCAACAATAGGCACTAAACCATGGGGTGAATCATACTAAAAACTGATCTTGTTGCCTGTTGCAACATTTTTCCCATGACTGAATTTTGCACCTACAAATGAAGTTTTTTCCTCAAACATCCTCCTAATGTACTTTACCAAACCAATCTTGCCAGGTCTCAAGATAACAACTAAGTTCAAAAATTCATTAAAAGAAACCTATGTTTCAAAACCATCTAGCATGCTTTGGTACTCCTCAAAGAGTTGGATGGCTTCTTGTTCATAGCCTTCCATGATTTGTTCTTCACCCCTGTGGTAACCCATTGTCATATTCTTAATATTTTTGATTCATCCAACAAGATAGTAGGAAAACTGTGCTCTGATACCACTGTAATATACCGCCCTATTTTGCCTTTGTCTTTATTTGTTTTGAAGAATGTTTTGTGATATATTTGCAATGTTTGACACAACAATATAATGCAGCAAAATAGAAGATATTGCAATAATAATTTTCAACTCAAAAACTGAACATTACATAGGGAATACACAACTGAAAATTCCAGATTTTTATATCAGCTTAGACACTCAGTATTTTCACAAAATATTGACAACCCAGTTCATAAAATAACCCCTATTATCTAAAACAACAATACCCAAAAAATATGGGATTTGCAATTCATGATTGTTGATGTTATAGCAGCTTCGGGCTCATCCTTCCAGCCTCGATTCAAGACATAAAATTGCATAGCCTATCGGCTATTTATTTTATTGAGATAATTAAAGTGAAGAGGCGCTTCACTTGGCAACAATATAATTTCTAATTGGGCCGACCTTCCTTGTAATTCGCATCTTTTATTTGTAATTATATTTTTGTATTGTGGCCGACCTTGTACATGAAGAGGTGCGACCTCTCTCACATTTTGTATTTATACAAGGTCATTTCCATTCATTCATCCATCAAGCAAGTTCGATTCTTTCCTTCATTCAAGTGCGAATTTCATCAAGAGCAGATTGCGAATTTCTTCAAGTGCAGATTTTGATATTAAGGAAGCGCAGATCATTATCTATTATGGCATCTAGAGATGGTGTTGTATCTTGGCCTTGTGATTGGCCTCATTGTAAAGAGAATTGTTGCCATTATTTATATATATAAGAGAGATCTTTGTTGCTAGGTTTTTCTCCCTCAAGTGGAGGGTTTTCCCAGGGTACATGCTGTGTTATTGTGTCTGATTTTGAATTAAATTTTGAGTTTTATATCTGATCATAAAAACTAACATGGTATCAGAGCGGGTTTAAGCAAAACTTGATCAGATTGGACTTAGAATCACATCTTCAATGTTGGATGGGTCATCGTATTCATTATCTTTCGTCAATGTTATTGCCATTGATGGTGGCATAGCTACAGATGCAAACATAGTGTCGAAAGTCTTCTTATCATGACGGATTAGATGCATGATTCATTGATCAACAAAGATGGAAACCACTATGCGATCTGCTCTAGGTCATTGAGCGGGGAGCATCCTCAGGGAAGAAGGCAATTGAGCGATTTACTATGGCGGAGCCACTAGCTCACGCCATAGGCATCACTCACCCTATATCGCATGGAGTTCGAGGAAAGCAAGAAGGAACCTTTAAGTCACAGGAATTCGCTTACTAGGCAAACGACGACTACAAAGGAGTTCGATCTTACACTTGCGCCATCAATCTGATCATCGTGAAGTTCATGACACGCAATCTTAGCCATTGCCAAATACAAGACTCTAATGGTTGGGTGTTCTAATAGACATCCAGCTATTATCGAAGGGTGTCGGTGCCACTTCAATCCATCGGGCATCCTTTCTGAGAATGTGCACACCAAAATTATGGATACTGAATCGCATGCCTTTGTTCTTTGTGCATGCCTTTGTAATGCCTATTGAATTCAAATATTTTTCTCATGGTGTCTTTCTTATGATCGGGAATTTAGTTTTCTTGAAGTGGAGCTTGTACCAGTTGCACGATGAACTCTGGAAAGTCGTTGCGGCATGACTAGTGAAGTTGGTTGATGGTACATTCGAGTCATGAGTGACTTGGAAGAACTGAGTTGGATCTTCAAGAGATGTTTGTCCTTAGGAGAAGGTGGAATACAAATATAAATTACTCATAGATGATTTCTATTTATGTCGTGGGAGCCTTAAACATACATCATTGGGTAAAGATGATGGTTGTCTCAGAGAATAAAATGGCTGTAACAGAATCAATAACCTGATAAGTATTTTTTGTTTGTACTCTTGCAATCATGTCTTCTTCTGGGCTGAATTTTTTAGTCTGCTGAGTTGTGCAGATCTAACATTGTTATTTGATCATGTGTGATTAGTAAAATCGTGGTTTCTCTTGAATAGTGATCATTGGGACAAGATCCTTTAGAGATACCACTATTCCTTGCAAATTGTGAAGATCTCTAAGTGTGACTCTGAGATGAAAAGAGAATTGCAATTTCATTGTGATTGGATGGTCACATCGATACCATTCTCTATGTGCATGAACTATGATGGTGCCTTGAGAGGCTTGGTTCTATATTGAACATGTTGGCTGCATAATGTGTCTGAGAAATCTGAGTTGAGCAAATTGTCTTTTATTATGCTAAGAGAGGAGTAAAAGATGAAAGCAAGATATATCAGAATCAACAAGATAAGTCCTATTATTTCATTATTTTTTGATCTTTGATATTTGCTACATATTTCACTTATAGGTTGATTCTTATATATAAAAACTATTATTAATCCTTTAAAATGCAGGTTGAATCAAGAAGCAATTAAATGAGTTTACTCATGATACTCAGAGGGAGTTAAAATTTTGAGGATTCAAGGCTCGAGTTGAGAGCATGTCCGAGAAAAGGATTGAGATTCTTTCAATGGAGGGACTTCACTTCCAGAGGATTCGTTGCAATCTTTGCGGCAGGATCAAGAGGGAGTTTTGTAACTCACTAAGATGAAGTGAAGGTTGCAGTATTGCAAGGCCGATGCTAAAGTCCTTGGAAGACCTCTTCAACTGCTGAGATCATAATTGTACAAGACAATCAATCTGAGTTTGTCATTGGTAGCTCCACAAACCTATTCAAAATAAGGTGATCTGGGATGAGGTCAAGGAGGACAATCCTGAACTCTCTACAATACCAGAGGTGTGCACTGGAAAACATTTCTCTACGGCAAGTGTTGTAGGCAATCTTGGACGAAGAGGTCAGAAGGTTGATGCAAGTACTTGAAGATTCAGAGGGAGTCTACTGAACCTGAAGAAGATGGTGATCTAGTTGAGCCTCTAGAACCAACAAATGGTGAAGCGTTGATCTTGGTTCTTTATGTTGATGATTTATTTCTTACTGGAGAAGATCACCTCATTATCAAATGCAAGAAGAAGTTAGCTTCTGAATTTGAAATAAAGGATCTTAGGTACATGCATTACTTTCTTGGCTTAGAAGTATGGCAGAAGCCGAATGAGTTCATTCTGAGTCAAGGGAAGTAGACAATAGACATCTTGAAGAGATTTGGTATGATGGATTGCAATTCCATGTTTGCACCTATGGAAACCAATTTTTTCAGAAGTTAAAGAGGCTGCAGCTGGTTCAGATCTGGTGAGTTCTACTATGTATAGGCAGTTGATTGGATCGATGATACTAGACCAGATATTTGCTATGCAGTGAGTGCACTTAGTCAATTCATGTGTAAACCAAGGCAAATACATCTAGTTGCAACAAAGCATATCCTGAGATACTTGTGTGGCATAGTTGGGTATGGCTTGAGATATTCTTCTGGTGTGGACTTGAAGCTACTTGGATATACTAATTCTGATTGGGCAGGGTGTGTCACTAATTGGAAGAGCACCTCTGGATGTTGCTTCAGTTTGGGGTTTGCGATGATATCCTGGTGTAGCAGGAAGCAGCCTTCAATGGCACTAAGCACAGCAGAGGCCGAGTATATTGCAGCTTGTGTGGTAACTCGAGAAGCAGTGTGGCTTCAGAAGCTCCTTGCAGGATTTTTTGGACAATCATTGGAGTCGACTATCATCCATTGTGATAATCAAAGTTGTGTGAAGCTTTCTGTCAATCCAATGTTTCATGACAGAACTAAACATGTTGAGATCAACTACCACTATATCAGAGATATGGTATTGAGGAAAGCGATCCAGTTGAAGTATATCAACACTAATGAGCAAACAGCAGATATTCTCGCCAAGCCTCTCTCTAGGATAAAGTTTGTGTACTTTCGAGACAAGCTTGGTATGGTGGAGAATGAAGCCCTAGCTGAGAGGGAGTCTGTAATGTCCCCTTCTCGAGCATGATCTTTCCAGTGACCGTTGGCCTATTCCGGAGACCCGTAGGCTACTCGAAGGGTAAAATTAGGGTTTCCTATTTTTAAGGATGTCTTTGCTCAGAGTTGGTGGATTCAATGGCGGATTCTTTCTGGGTTTTCAGAGAGCTTCGCAGTGGTATGTTCATTTGGCATTCTGAGCATTTTCTGGAATTTACTATTTTTAGTAAATTCTATTTTTGGCAGTTTCAGCATGGTTGACTTCCTACTTCAGTTTGATCAGTTGGCTTGCTCATTTATGGCTTCGGGGCACAATTGGAGAGATAAGTTGAGCTATTTAATTAAAAGTCACGTTTTAATGTTATATTTTAACGTTGACCCCTTGGCCTAGTCTATTGACTTTATGTTGTTTTGAAAAGTGGTCTTTTTGAGGGTGGCGCCTTCATTAAAGATTATTTTATATTTTATATTTTACCCAAAGTCAAATCAAGCTATAAAGTGGACGCATTTATTAAAGTATTGATTTTATTTAAAAAGTCAATATTGAGCTTGAAGGAAATGGACGCCATCTTTGCAAGAGATTAGGGTTTTTGACTTGAAGAGGAGTTTAGGGTTTCGAGAAGTCAACGAGAAATTATAAAAGGAAGACTTTGATCATCATTTGGGCATCTTTTATCTACAGGAATGTTATGCTGCCGGATTGGCTTTGGGATTGCTTCGAGGAATGAAGGCCTCCTAGCTTGGGCATTGCTTCTCGCTTGAAAGATAGCGACTAGTGGTGAGATAGTGTAGTTTGAATGTTTTATTGTGAGATTTCTGCATTTTTAGTCTTTGTGAGGATATGTAAATCAGTTTTATGCATATTAGTGGTTTTCTGGAGTTGCACATTCATTGTAGCAGATTGATGTTTTTAATCATAAGTCATAAAATACACAAAGAGTCGTTCTGGGTATTGTCTCATTGGTTTTCTCTGTTGGAAGCGACCCTTCATGAATATTTGCAGATTTTAATATGAAGCGTATGATTTTATAAAGCAAATCCGTCATTCCTTGTAGGGCGCACTTTCTGGAGTGCCTCGGGATCCGTGTCATTAATTAATAACCATTTTTAGATGCCATTTCTTATTACTAAGTTAGGCGCCATCATTTTGAGGGTCTATTGCATTAGATTTGAGATCATTTGGGTGAGAAATGAGAGAGATATGAGCATATGAGTGAATTCCTAGGTTGCTGGTTTTTAATTTAAAAGTGCAGATTTGTGGAAAAACAGAATTATTATTTGATCATTGAGAGATTTATTGAACTGGCATCTCTAATCAAGCCACGGAGAGTTCTTATATGATGTAATGCTAATCTTTCAAATTCCTATGCTCTTGGCAAGCGAATTCTCTATCATTTTGTAAGCTGACAGTAGTACTGACAGCAGTTCTTTCATCTTGCTTAATCATGTTTTGTAATGCTCATATTTACATTTTGTAATTGCAATTGTATTTCTTTATCTCCGCCCTATGGTAGCTCCTTACCCACTCTGGGTTAGAAAGCACATTCTGGGTGTCGAGTACTTTCAGCATTATAGTTATTTCTTTCAAGCATTGTAATTTCTGTTATCTCCGCCATATGGTCGCCTCATTTCCGTATTGGAGTGAGTAGCACATACTTGGTGTCGAGTGTGCTTTCAGTACATTAGATTCAGGGATCCTCTTACCATATGCTCACCATCATCGGCGCCATTCTTGGTTAGAGTTCTTGCATAAGCATTTTGATTTAAATCCTCTGACCAATGCTCACACCTTGCCCACATCGGGATCCTGGTGTACATTCTGGTTAGAGTTGCTTCAGCACGTTTTGGTTTAGCTGCTAACCTTAACGGGTGCATTGGTTTGTAATCTGCAATTTGAAAAAGTAAAAAAATTTGGCTCGGAATATTTCAGAGTCTCAATATTAGTGATCTTCTTTAATGCATTTCTCTCTGTGAGAGAGATTTGAGGTGCAAGCCCTTGTTAATGCATTTCTCTATGAGAGAGATTTGAGGTGTAAGCCCTTGTTTAATGCATCTTTCTCTGTGAGAGAAATTTGAAGTGAAAGCCCTTGTTTCCACCCCCTGGGAGTAGCCATGGTGGATGTCATGTGTGTGACTCCATGACAACATCACGTGAGAGAGTCCGCGATGATTTTCTTGTACTTGTGCTTTTCACCCTCTGGGAGTATCTATGGTGAACGTCACGATGAGGTGACGACATCACGTTGAGTGATTCCGTGATGGGCACTTGTGCACTTTTACCATACATGGGAGTAGCCATGATGGTTGATATCACGATGAGGTGATATGTTCCTTTTCCACTTATGGGAGTAGCCATGGTGGTTGACATCACGATGAGGTGATGTGTCTTGTACAGCTGGAAGTATTCCTCCCTAGTTGAGAGGGAGTGTTGATGTTATAGCAGCTTCGGGCTCATCCTTCCAGCCTCGGTTCAAGACATAAAATTGCATACAGCCTATCAGCTATTTATTTTATTGAGATAATTAAAGTGAAGAGGCGCTTCACTTGGCAACAATATAATTTCTCATTGGGCGGACCTTCCTTGTAATTCCCATCTTTTATTTGTAATTATATTTTTGTATTGTGGCCGACCTTGTACATGAAGAGGTGCGACCTCTCTCACGTTTTGTATTTATACAAGGTCATTTCCATTCATTCATCCATCAAGCAAGTTTGATTCTTTCCTTCATTCAAGTGCGAATTTCTTCAAGTGCAGATTATGATATTAAGGAAGAGCAGATCATTATCTATTATTGCATCTAGAGGTGGTGTTGTATCTTGGCCTTGTGATTGGCCTCATTGTAAAGAGAATTGTTGCCATTATTTATATATATAAGAGAGATCTTTGTTGCTGGGTTTTTCTCCCTCAAGTGGAGGGTTTTCCCAAGGTACATGCTGTGTTATTGTGTCTGATTTTGAATTAAATTCTGAGTTTTATATTTGATCATAAAAACTAACAATGATGAGGGTGATAGCGGAACATCACCTCCAAGGTGATCATCACCACGATGGCATGCTTTTAATCATGTTCTTCACTAATATTTTGCACTCGCTGAGAAGCAAGGCCGCAGTCCGTCAATGCATGAAGTTAGTTGTGGACGTTCATGTTGAAGTTGTAACATTGGTATTGGCTACCACTAAAGAATGGCCTAAGGAGGGAATGGTCTGCAGAGCTTTGGACATAGTTGTAACCAGGAAAGATAGTAAGGTGGGTGTTGCAGCGGAGAAATTCAAGGAAGCCATTATGGGCGAGGACTTAAGCGGTTTTTTGGATTATGTAATTGCTAACAAAAATGTGTTGTCAAGCTCTGTGATTAACAAGATGACTGATATTGGGACTGGCCTCATAGCCGTCCTTGCAAAAACTGCTCAATGAAGTTGATTTGTAATAAGTTTGTTTCTTGAATTAATGAGAAGAGTATCACCCTCTCTAGTAGTGATTCTCCCAAAAAAAAAAAACAATACCCAGAAAATCTGGGAGTTACAATTTATGAACTCACAGGTAAGATATGCCTTGAAGCCTCTGAAAATGGATGTCAGAATGAAGTATTAAGTTTGCAGCAATCATACAGCAGAATAGACGCCTATTTGAAATACAAATGATGCTATGGACAGCTCCCCAAACATTCAATCTATATGCTTCTCAAAATCCACACATAGTCCAAACTGGATCTTCACCATTAACAGCAAAATGAATATAATAAAACCTTGAACTTAGCATCCAATATATGGCAGCAATTAGATCATCAAACCCTTTCTTGGAAATGATTAACAATATATGTGCAATATTATGATATATCCCCCAAGCCCCTGAGTATGAAACTCTCCTACATATTTGTTGAAGCACAAGCACAACCTCTAAGTGAAGTCTGCAAGCTGGCTTGGGAGATCTCTCACTCCTATACCAAGTTGTTCTTCCTGAGAGATTTCGTCCTCAAAAAGCTTGAGATTTTCAAACTCTCCAATCTTCAACAAAACACTTGTCAAAATAATCTTCTTCAAATAATGAATGTGCAAAATGAACTTCCATTTCCCTTTTATATTTTCATGCTCAATTTGCATTTGATTTTCATTTCATTTAATATACTTTCATTTCCTAACTTTCATTCTTTTAATTTTGATGCACAACTTAATAAAATAGCACAAGCACAACCTCTAAGTGAAGTCTGTAAGCTGGCTTGGGAGATCTCTCACTCCTATACCAAGTTGTTCTTCCTGAGAGATTTCGTCCTCAAAAAGCTTGAGATTTTCAAACTCTCCAATCTTCAGCAAAACACTTGTCAAAATAATCTTCTTCAAATAATGAATGTGCAAAATGAACTTTCATTGCCCTTTTATATTTTCATGCTCAATTTGCATTTGATTTTCATTTCATTTAATTTACTTTCATTTCCTAACTTTCATTCTTTTAATTTTGATGCACAACTTAATAAAATAGCATCCCTTTAAAAAGTCACTTATATCTCCCTTTAAATATAAAGTCCCCTTTTAATATATTTTAATAATGCATAAAGTTAAATTATTTAATTTAACTTTATTATTTGACGTTATTAATATTAAATGCATAGGACCAATATTAAACCAAATAACTCCAGGATATAACTACGCCATCATGCCAAAAGTAGTAACTCCACCAGCGGACCTACCCATGACTTACTATAAATAGTAAGTATGAGCAACATATCCAAGTGACTTACTAAAAATAGTAAGTGTGCGTCAAAGTGTCCAGAATGGCCTATGGAAGGCACACAACAAATAAACTTAGACATTGAGCTAAAGAGTACTGAAATAGACACCGAAAGGCTTGCTATAGAACCAAAGATCACCTCCGAAGGGGTCCCTTGAACACCCCATTAGCCTACAAGGACCAGTTGGTAGACTAACCACTGTATCTGACCACTACCTAGGAAGACAGGACATTACACTTGTTGTAATCAAGTTTATTATGTGACAAAGAGATGCAAGTTGGAGTCCACAAAGACCAAATCCTCAACTTCTTTTGAACCCAATGAGCTGCACGTAACTAGGTGGATAAAGGAGTATGTGCTCCAAATCCCCTCAGTTGAAGAAAAACTCACAACCTATAGAAATGTTAAATTTAGGTAGAATAAGCTATATTCCATAGAGTCTCTTGACGAGGGGATGGGAGGATGTGGGGACAAGTCTCAAAGACGAGGGAACCAAGGGCCTAGATTTGGGGATGGAAACTAGTAGGGGTCTAGGAGTGGAGACCCCAATGGAGTTGAGAGGCAGCACCCCTCACGAGGGTCTATGCCTAATCCAAATTAAGGACTTTGAAACTACACAAACCTCCATAGCACACGTCATTTTAAAAGATTTATCACTTAAGGGCGAAATTAGGTATTTTGGCACTTTTTTGTCTATAATTTTTTTTTCTAAAAACCACTGTTTTAGATTTTTATTTTAGGCTGCCCATGGGTCCATCTAGGTTCACCTGGATCTGCCCCAAGCACCCTAGGTTCCCTATTTGGCATTTTTTTGTTTAGAAAAAATGTTTTTTAAAAAACTATGTTTTTTTTCTTTTGGGCAGCCCATGGGTTCACTCAGGTTCACCCAAGGTGTGCCCTAGGTGAACCTAAGGCCGTCCTGACCCTAACCCATATGGGTACAGGGGGGTTCTGCTGAATCCTGCAACATAGATTATAATCATGCCATTTGCAATCACAAACCACCTAGCTAGAAGCTTCAAAATATTCTAAGATTGGCTTTGGTTATTGTCATAACCGTTTGAATTTTTCTCTCTTGGTCATTGGTTATCAAGAGTTAATAAACTTGTGGATTTTTTCAGCAAAAAGCTATAGTCTGTGGGCAAGACTAACTCTATAGCCGGAGGAAAGAAAGTTAGCTCATTTTTTACATTGATTCTCAAGATCATCGGCAAATGACAAAATAAAGGATTAATGGGTTGGCTTCGTTTTGGTTCAGGCCAGGTCCATGTGGTGTAGACCATAGTTTCTTGTTGTTTCTAATTGGATTTAGTTGTTTTGTCACAGTCTGTCAGCTTTTGGTTTATCCCTTTTTTGAGTTTTTGTGGGTTGTGTTTTGTCATATCTAATGGTTTCTACCATTGCCATCTCTAATCCTTCTTGGCTGCCTCTGAGGTTATGTCAGTTCAGGCAGCAACCGTTGTTCAAATGTCATGGTATTTTTCAGTGCTAATATAAAGGGCAAGGGACCAATTACTCTCAATTTACATGTTAAAAAAATGCCCACAAAAGGAGGTTACTCCTCTCAATAAAGAAGGAAAGAAAGAAAATATAAAAGCACAAAAACAAGAATACAGTATTCACTAAACAATAGTGACTGAAAACAGAAAAGGTGTTGCTAAACATCAAATTCAAAAAAAGATTAGAACCAGTCATCCAAATCTTCAAAAACAAGAATTGAATATATTTCTAAGTGAATGTTGAAGAATGGTCTTGAATGAAGGTTCAATCGGGAGTAATTCTCCCAAAAAACAAAGCTTTACCACTCAAATTATCACCAACAAGAGGAGACGAATTTGAAGCATTATTGTCCATGGAACCCAACGAACATAAGTGGCACCAACCATAGAAGTGATGCTCCATCGAAGGTTTGGGATAATCATTATACTTTACCTGCTTGTGTTGCATGGAGAAAGGATTCAAGTATATCAATAAAATATTAAAATGTCACATGTCCCTTGGGTCTTGGTTCGGCTACATTGAATAGCATGATTCATAACTTACTCTCTAAGTGCCAAGGTACTCCTAGAGCTGTGTTTATCCAAATCCACAAGGTTGGTTTGTTAACACCTTGAAAACTAAAGCAATAGACATGGTAATACATACACAAGAATAAATGCATAAAACAAGAACTATACTCAACCAAGTAGGCCAAAGATTAATGCACCAGATAGTCAGCAAATTGAGACAAGGTGTGGACCCCTTGAACATAATCAGCAGCAGCATCTTCACTCATTTTGTTCTTGCCAATGTTTACTCCAAGTATTCCAGGACCTGCTTTTCCTCCAGGTTTCTGTTGTTCTGTTGATTGTGGCATTGTTGTGTTTGACGTTTCAGCAAGCTTCCGTTTTCCATGTTGTGCACCCAACCGTTTTGCAACAACTACTATACCTTCGCTATTGAATCCATATCGATTAATAATGGCCCTGTCAAGCATAATCAATTAGTTCTTGACTACACTGGAATTAAATGACAATTATTGACACAATGAAAGACATAAATGCATGCACAAAAACTTCTGATTGAAGCCAAGGCCTTTTCTTTGACTGGTAAATCTGATTTGCTAACTTTACTTGTTATGACATGAGATTATTAACCTGTATAGCTGTACATGCCAAGATATAGAAGTCTATAGCATACAAAGAGGAGAGTTCAGTCAATTAAAATCATTCTTATGAAGAAGCCACTTGCAAAGGAGTCTTCTTTTTCCTTTCCAAGTTGAGGAAGTGACAAAGCACTTCACAGTGGGCCTAATGATGAAGGCATGTGCAGACAATAGAGGAGGTATAGTTTTGAATCCAGTGCAAACTCAGTATATACACCCAACATGAACAATCTATAATGAAAATGGAGAAACAATTCCCTTGTCCGTTTCCACAAGCAGGATCTTGTATGCCAAAGTGGCATCTCACTTGAAGGTGACCAAGAAAACTACCTTAACCTTTGTTTATCTTTACTAAATCGTACTTAATAATTTCCTTTTTAAATTTAATATTCCATAAAATGGAAAAACAAAATCCTCTTTAAAGTTAGTCTTCTATCCATGCTAAAAACAATAGCATTAATTGCTAATATTGGTACTTAGAATATTACTCTATATTCTTTTGTATAGCATTAGAGCATCTTATGTAACGGAATTCAATACATGATCCTGATGAATTTAAATATTAAAGGAAAATAACTTTTTCCCTGACAGAAAATAATATTATTATATATTTTGTCAGTGATGATAAGTGCCAAAGCAAAGTGACTGTCATGACAGAGACCCAGGTTCATGCCCCACCATGCATGCTTTTCATCATAAATCCATAATTTTAGTCAACCCCCACACCAAAGAATGTTGGGAGCAAATCCCGTGTGAAAACAACTCTTAGCTGTGGCTTGAAGGTCAATTGCTGTTCCATTTAGTTGACAAGTATTTCAAGTTGTTAATGTTTTAGCAGCTTCAATCGATCCTTCCAGCTCAGCCCTATTGAGAGAACATAAATTAAATGATAGCTGTTGGCTATTTAATTTATATTCGTTATTTTTGTGTTATCTTCATCTTATAGTATGGCCGACATGAGAATATGCGAATTTATCTTGATCTTTTATTAGAAGACAATTAATATTTGTTTATTAATTGGAGCCGACTTCATTCTTCTTGGGATACGATTTTAAAGGTGGCCGACCTCTTATGAAGAGGTGTGAATATTCATTCAGGCCGACATATGTTCAAAGAGCCACGAACAAATAAAGAGATACAGGTTATTTGTTGAGGCCGACTTTCATTAAAAGAAGAGTCGCGATTTCTTAGAGCGACATCATATCTTAGAGTCATGATTTTTGAATAGAGGTCGACATGAAGTATTTGAATGGATGTGTCTCTCCCATTCATTTGTATATATACACTTTGATTCGTCCATTGTAAAAAAGGCAGATCAGTTTGGTTATTCACATAAGTTCTGTATCATCAAGTGCGCATATATTATTCAAGTGCGAATACAAGACACAGGGTGAACATATACAGCACTAATACATCACTCAGTGCGAACTCCATACAGTGTGGAGATCATACAGATTGAAGACCATCCAGTGCAAAGTATCATGCAGGTGAAATTTCGGTAGATCTGTATTCATTATCAGGCAGGTGCGAATCTGTATTCAGTGTTTGCCAGGTGTGAGTTTCTGTAGGTCTATACTCTGTCATGTGTGAATTCTCCTCAGTACTTCAAGATCAGATTGCGTATTGATCTAAGGACAGGTTGTGAACTCTCATATGAAGTGCTAGTTTGATATTTGTTATTGCATCTTGCCAAGTGCTGAATATTGGTCTTGAGTTAGACCTAATTGTAAAGTGAACTGTTGTCATTGTTTAATATATATAAGAGAGATCTTTGTTGCTGGGTTTCTCTCCCTCAAGAGGAGGGTTTTCCCAAGGTATCTGCTGTGTTATTTTGTCTGATTTTGAATTATTTTCTGTGCATTTAATCTGTTCACATAAATTTAACACAAGTGAGTGTCATCGACTGTGAATTGTAATCTTTTTATTGTATAAATGTATTGCAGGCAGTTAAAAGATGAATCAACAAAATAAGAACAGTTATATAACCATCACAAAAGTGTGCATATATTTTATTATTTATACCATGAATTTGTAATATATATTTTGTCAAAGTAATAAAATTATCCTCAATAAATTTGAACATATTGTGCCCCTATTTTTTGTCTCTAATTTTTAAAATATGATAAGATGGTACTTTCTATAAGGTAAAGCATGTTTAGTATTGCTTCTCTATCTCTTAACAGTAAAAGATGCCATTTTAGCAAACCATAGAGAGATTGAGCCACTCATAATTCTAAGAGAGACTGACTCATTCATAATTCTTTCTAAGGATTCCGCTATGGTAACACCCTGAATTTTCTAGGGTCCTACTTCAAATTGCAGGTCTTCCTCTGTTTCTTCTTCACATTATTATGATCATGGCTAGAATTTTGTACATTATGACCAAATATTTTTCTTCATTCATGTATTACTGTTCATGTATCTGCTATGATCCTAAGTTTTATTTGTAGTTTAATTTAAAGTTATTGTTTAATCGGATTAGGAAACTTATTCAATGTGTGGACCGTAGGACAATGACCTTTTTGTCATGGCAACATCATAGGAGTTAGAGCAATGAAAAAATTGCAAAGCATCTTAGCTGTCATGAAGACACATAAAGTAATGAGGGAGTTACAAAGCATCATCGGAATCATAGGGAGTTCCAAAGAACAATAAGGGAGTTACAAAGCACCTTAGGTGTCATAGGGAGTTAGAGTCTTGTCATAATGAGAACTCGGAGGTCTTGGAAGACTAGTCGTTGGTCAAGTGCATTGCCCATACCCCCACCTGTAATGTCCCATATGAAAATTTCTTTAGTTTTCAAACGTTGAAGTTTGCAGCAGTTTAATACAATGGATGCCTTTGGGAAATAACTTCAAATCTGCTTGAGTCAGGTGTTTTTATCTACCAACTCTGCAAGGAAAATAAGAGACTTTTCATCCTTTAATTTTCAGGCTGTTAGAACATGGCCTATGCTCCACAGGAGATAAAATTAGATATCTAAAAATGTATTCGATATGGTGGTTGTTTCTCTCCTTGTTTGGTGTCTCTTACATATCTTTTTCCTTCAATAGTCATGATTCTTCACATGCCCTTTGACTCTTGATAAAATTGAACTTTATATTTTATTTTTTGATATTTTAATTTATTATCCCATTTCAACACAGGGACATTACACCACCTTGGGGTCATTCTGCATGAGTTACCGTTCATACATTCTGAGGAAAGGGTTGCAATAATTTTAATAAGAGTCAAGCCTGGTTTCAGTGTTTTCTCAAAAAATTCAATTTGGTTTCAATATATTTTTTATTTCAGTCATAAAACAAAAATAAAGAAAATAAAAATGAAATTAGATTTCTCACTTTTTGCCATTGCTCTTTTCGTTCATAATCAATTGTCGAATTTGTGTTCATAGCAGAATCACCTCAAGACTCTTGAATTTGAGCTAATTCTACATTGTTGTATGAGCTGCTCTTTATCACCATTTCTATGAGGCCATCTTACTCATATAAAGGCTCTCACTACTCACCATCCTCAAAACCAATTCAGACTCCATTGCTACGAGTTTCATGTTTCTTCATTTTTGAAGGTAGCTTTGTAATATCAGATAACAACTTTGCATTTGAGTGAGATGAACCCTGACCAATTTTAATGCAACTGCTATTGCATGCATTACCTGCAAATTTTGGATTTTTTCCTATTTAGCCTGCAATTAGTAACTCATATAAAGGCTCTCCCTACTCACCATCCTCAAACCAATTCAGACTCCCTTGCTACCAGTTTCATGTTTCTTCGTTTTTGAAGGTGGCTTTGTAATATCAGATAACAACTTTGTATTTGAGTGAGATGACCTGTAGGAACCCTAGTTTCCCTCTGTTCTGAATCTGACGGTTTTGTTTGTTTGTTCTGAAAGTTTTAGGTTTTTGACCGTTTTGGGTTTTGATGCAATAAATGAAATATGGCGATTTTTGCAAATAATTGAAATAAATTCAAATAAAATAGATCCACTCCAAATGACGAGAGAATTTGATATTAATAAGGACGCCAGTCTTACTTGATCTTCTATAAAGATTACAGAATAAACCCAGATACATACAATGAATTAAACAATGAATTTTCAGTATGTAAAGAACCTGGTAAAACAGCAATCTGATCTGATGACTGAGTTGTACGGCTGCAAATAAGAAGTTCTCCCTCCGGATAACGATGGCAGAAGACTCCAGATACAGGGGCGCCACTCTGGAGAAGATATCAAGCCAGGAAGAGAGGCGTTTCTCTTTTCTAGCAAAAGGGCGGCTCAAACTCAGCTGGTACGGCCTGGTACAGTACGGCCTGCTGCCAGAAAACAGCATTCAATTAAAGTACGGCCTCCTTGCTTTCTTTTATGTCTGGATCTCTGGGAATGACAAGAAAATAGGCGCTTTGGATAATGGATATTCTCTGAGTCAAACCCTTGGCAAAAGCTTCCTTGATAACTACACCTCAAGATGAATAGTACGGCCCTGGTACAGAAGTACGGCCTACAGCAATCAGCAATAAATAACTTTGTACGGCTTCTCTATTAAGTCTCCAGAATCTCAAAGAATATGCGCCTTTATGAACAGAAGGTATTCTGAAGGATTTAAATATGCTGAAGCTCTGCAAAACAATAATCTCTGATGTCTGTATCGACTGTGATGCTCTGTAATTCCTCCTGTATGAAGAAATTTCTCAACTGGCAATAAATCAGATGTTATTTCACATCCTCTGAACTGCTTCGATGGAGATGGCTCGTTCCCCAACGAATAACGAACTCAAACCCTAAGGTCTTCGTCCTCTGGCAAAGCCTGATCAATTTTTCAATTCTCCAATGTCATAATGGCTCAACTTTCAAGGCAAAACCCTTTAATCTTCTCAAAAAGGCGAATTCCTTAATAATAGGGAATTTTAATATATTTCACTTTTAATCTTTTATTATTTCAATAGTTCTCCGACAAATATTTTAATATTTAATTAATCGTCAACTGGCCCCCTTTTAATGTTGGCGCACCCCTCAAGGCAATCACTTAAGTTATAATTATAAATTATAACTTTATAATATAATCATTAATTAATTAATATTTAATCAATGTAATTAAATATTAATATTTCTCCCGTTACTTATCCGTTTCCTGTTCCGTCTGATGCTGACGAACTCTGAAGTGATTCCGGATGCTGCCGAAGCCATACTACTAAAAATAGCAGTGGTCCCACACTGCCCGCCAGGAACTGCTAAAAATAGCAACTCCGCAAAAAGTCTCCGATCGAGCCCAAACGAAAGCCAATTGACCAGAACTGCCAATTTGACGCCGAGCCAAGCTCCGAAACGACCCTCTAACCACTCTGTCAGCCTACGAGGGTCTCATGATAGGCCAATCTCACGATCACTGATGCTTGCCAAAAATGGGGACATGACATGACCCTTGACCAATTTTAACTCAAGTGCTATAGCATGCATTACCTACAAATTTTGGATATTTATTATTTTACTATTTAGTCTGCACCTTATAAAAAGATTTTGAATTTAATCAGCTGCAAGTAGCAGAGCAGGCTATTCCACAATTAACATGTTCAAATCTTCTATACTACAACTTTTATGGCTTTCAACCTATGACTATTGAAAGATCACAAATCTTCTTGTTTCTCAACCAAGTTCTAGCAATTCATACACTCAATACCCAACGTCATGAGTTTCAGATATTTTAAAGCCTTCTATGAACTAATATTCATAATTTGTCAACAAATTGAGGAAATGTTTTTTATGAAGATATATAGTTTGTTTCTCTAAGGTTACATGTTAAGTTATGTAGTCATCTAATGCTTTTTAAAAACCCCCTTATTGATGGGAATATTACATCATTCCCATAGTTGTTAGTACAAAAAATATTAATTGTGCAGTGTTTGTTTGAGTTGTTAAAACAACTCATCTACATAGGGGAGTTGTTATAGGAGGTTCCCTAGAATATAGGAGATGGAACTCCTATAAATACATAATATGATTGAACGAATGTGAGATAAAGTATAATATTATTTTGTGTGTTAAATTTGCTCTAAAATTCTCTACTGGATTGGGATTCTTAATATGGTATCAGAGCAGAATAGGAGAGACAGAGTGCCACAAAACACAGAGAAAGGAAATAGAAGCAAGAACTTGCAAAGAATATTGTACGGGATGGGTGTACATGCACACCAAGCTGTATGGAAAGCACTCTGGTATAAATTGCATCTATTTGTGGACCTGTACATCTTTAAGTATTTGATTGAATATCCTAAAATGGCAAGATGTGGCTGTTACTATGATTACTACTACAGAGGGTAAAGAAAACAGGTACGTCAAATTAACAGTCAGATACTTAGTTATCCACATGACCTCCATCTGCCTATGTTTAGTTTCTACTATATAGAAGCTCACAGGTCCCAAGATCAGCAAGGCAATCTTCTATCAGCAGTGTGAATTCCATTGATTCAAAAGCTGTGAACTTGAGAAAAATTCACAGTAGACCATTCAATAAGGAAGACAAAGCAAGAAAAATCTTCAATGGAAAGAGAAGCCAAAGGCTAATACACAAATTTACATCGATAATTCCATCAACAACGTGGAGAATTCAATTGATTTGAAATCTTCAGAAATGATGGCATGATGGCAGAGGCATATCGCTTAAAGACAGATTTGTGATGTGATCAATTTGAATAATGCTGCACTCTTTGCATCGAGCTACTGAAAAAACTCACCAGGGTGTAGAAGTTTGCCACAAGGATTTTCCTGATTTTTTCACATTCCATTGTATCTGTTGAGGGTTCTGGGTTTGGGCATCTTAGGAAAATCAAAATTTTGATAAGAGGAAGTTGTGTGACATTGTCAAAGACAAAGATGCTCTGCTTCTATGGGTGCACATGTCTGGCCTGAGTCATGATGACATCAAAGTTTATGCATTAGAGAATTTGCTGGTGATTTACACGAAAGCACAGTCTGATTTAGATCTGGACAACAGTGGAAGGAAATACAACAGTCACTTTAACCTCCCTCCTAAAGTGTATAAGCTAGAACAGATTAAGGCCCAGATGAAAATGGTATACTTACGTTTATTATTCCAAATCATAAGGAAGAAGAGATAAAGAACATTATCAATGCAAATATTCAGTATAGATTTTGTGTTTTGACTGCTAATATCAGCAAGGTGATTTATTTTAGGAGAGTTGTTTTGAGGATATAAATGATATGTGAGGTGAGAATGTAATAGAAAGTGTGGTGAGCATGGAGATAGGATTTATTGCAGCAAAAAGGACACAGTGGTAATATATTTGAGAGTGATAAAAAGTAGAACACCTGAAGGTGGCCTATAATGAGTCCATTTGCATTGATCAAGACACTCAGTCGAGTCATTTAAATTAGTAATTTTACTTTATTTACGTTGTTTTTTAAACTGATTTGATTTTTTCTGAGTTTTGACCTTTCAAAATCTTTGACTAGCGTATAAGAGGGTTTATGTTTTTGTTTTGTTTTGCGTTTTTTCTGACTTTTTTGGTGTTTTGAGTTTTATACAAAATGCATGACATGTACAATATTGATAAAGGAAAAATAACCAAACATGCAATGATTCTATTAATTAAAAGACTGAAATTACATAGATATGGGCCAACTACAACATACCCATTCATCCAAAACCAGGAAATGACATTTTTACAAGGCTACAACTGAAATTTCAGGTCTGATATAACCCTGATACAGCAAATTCGAACTCTCCCAACTCTACAAATGACTACCCACTTCGTTTCCAGGTGTGAGAGCAGTTGTGCCACTGCTGTATGAAACTTCTCAGCTCCAAAACTTCAAAACCTTCACTTAGCACTTAGGGTTTGGAGCCCAAACCCCAAAGAAAGGTGTGGCTGCTTGTGCAACTGCTGAAAGATGGTAGAAATGTCCTCTAAAAGAATTGATCTAAAATCTGATGCGAATTTTTGTCCTCAAAATGGACTGATCTGCAATTATAACCCTAAATAATGTTGCCAACTGCACACTAAAGCTGGATAATGTTGAATCCTGTCACCAAGAGAGATGGGTTTTCGTCCAAATCTCCAAATTCTCCTAGAAGTTTGCGTTCCTAGAAGCTCCAAGCTCTTCAAACCCTCAAGTTTGTTGCTGCTCTCAAATTGAAGTCATAAGAATGAATCCAAAATAGACAAAAATGCCTATTTATCTTCTCCAAGAGGGGTCAACTCTTTTTGGAGTTACTATAAGGCCTAAAAATTCATAAAATAACATTGAGGGTCTAATTTTACATTGTGAACTTGGCCCCCTTTTTAAAACAACTTAAGTTATAGGATGGGGGTCCACTTTTCACTATTCACTTTCTAATTTGCTGTTACTATTCACCTTTCACTATTCCATTAAAGCCAACTTTATTATTTCCAATTTATCCCTGGCTTAATCAACTGAACTTGACTTTGAAAGGCTCAAACAGCTCTCGGCAAGGTTCCACAACCTCGAAATGGGTCCCCTATCCATACTGCTGACCTACGGAAACCCTCGTAATAGGTCAACCTCTACATCAGATCTGAACGCCTAAGGAAGGGGCATTACAGTTCTCCCTTCCCGGGATTGCTTGCCCCCAAGCAACTGCAAAGCTAGATGCTGAAGTATTATCTCTCCTTCCCACGTGGCATCCTCCAACGGCAAGTCCTTCCATCGCACCAAATATATTAACTCTGTTCCTCAACCTCCTCTCCCTCATATCAAGAATCTCTGCAGTAATCAGTATCAACCGGCCCTCCTCATCCAAGGGAGGCAAATCTGGTGATGAAGTCACATGCTGCCCCAAAGTCTTCTTCCAACAAGACACATGAAAAACATTATGTATCTTGCTCTCTAAAGGTAACTCAAGCTCATAAGCAACCTCTCCAATCCTCCGGAGGACTCTGTATGGTCCATAAAATCTTGGCTTGAGCTTTTCAGCCCCACTCCTCTTGAGTGTACTTTTCCTATAGGGTTGTAGATGCAGGAAAACCATATCACCAACCTCAAAGGTTCTCTCAATCCTATGCCAATCAGCATAAAGCTTCTACTGATTCTCTACCTGTTGAATGTTATCCTTAAGTGCCTTAAGGATATCCTGACTGTCTTGAAGCCATTCTCAAGCTCTAAGCGCTCTGCTATCACCTAACGCCAAATCCACAAACAATAAAGCATCATAACTGTATAAAGCTCGGGAGGGAGTCATTCCAATAGACATATGATGTGTAGTATTATAACAATACTCGCTCAAATATAACCAACGCACCCATGCTCTCTACCCGAAACATAATTACGCAGATATCCCTCCACCTACTTGTTGACAATCTCTATCTGTCCATCAGTTTGAGGGTGGTAACTAGTGCTGGGGGTCAACTCTGTACCTGTAAGTCGGAATAGCTCCTACCAAAATATACTCATCAATCTACTATCCCAATCACTGACAATGGTCCTGGGGAGTCCATGGAGACGGAATACCTCACGGAAGAATAACTCTACCACCTACGAAGTTGTGAAATCGAATGCAATAGAAAAGAAGTGTGCATACTTCGTCAATCTATCAACAACCACATATATACAATCCTTCCCCTGAACTCTCGGAAGACTAGTAATGAAATCCATCGATATACCTTCCCACTTCTGCTTTGGAATAGGCAATAGTTGCAGAAGCCCAACTGGGAAAGTATGCTCTGACTTGTTCTGCAGACAAGTCACACTCATGAACATAGCGTAGGACATCATCCTTGAGACCCTTCCATGAAAATCTCTCACGCACCTGTTTGTATGTCTTGAAGTACCCAGGATGTCCTACTAGAGGTGTATCATGGATGGCACGTAGAATTTTTTCCTTAAGCTTCGACCTAGGAACTAAATAGATTTTGTCCTTGTAGTGTATCACATCATCAAGCACAGTGTACCTGTCATCCCGGACCCGTCCATCCAAAACCTCATATGCGAACTAATTTTTGGAATAGTCAACTAAAAGTTGAGACTTCCAATCAACTGAAATCTCACTCATGGAACAAAGGGAAGCAACTGAAGGCCTCTTGGAAAGTGCATCAGCAACAACATTTTTCTTCCCCTTGACAAACTCAATGTCAAAATCATATGCCTAAATCTTGCTAACCCACTTATGTTGGCACTCATTAAGTTCTCTATGTTCCAAGAAGTATTTCAAACTATTGTGGTCGGTTCTCACCACAAACTTCCCATCCATCAAATATTGTACTCCACCTGGATCCCATGAACAAACTGGAAGTCCTTCCATCTCAACACCAATGGACTTTCGCTGTGCCACTCTGATATAGACACCTGTATGCCCAAAATGAAGGAACTTATCATAATTCCAAAGAAGAGATGCTTCACATATGTCACTACTAGGATCCCAAATCTTTGCGTTGTCACATTCATCCATCATGTAACACCTCATTATGCTGCTGCTATAAACCAAGACATCATCAACCCAACTGCGAACTTTACTCCACATGAGGCCACAAGTATTACCAACAATCAATGTTGTTAGGAATTCATCAATGAGCCAATCTTCAGCAAGGAAAGTATGATGAATAATTCTCCAAGACCTCCAAACAGCTGCTGCAACTTTACCTATCTCTCCACATGTTAGAGTGCCTTCATTAGATGATGCCAAGTAAATGTTTTGTTTAGGCATGCACCAAATGAAGTCCCTTACATGTCGATCTTCATAGCCCACTGTCAAATCTAAGAAGACTAAGTCACCAATCAATAAGTACATCGCTGCCCTATCATATGAAAGAGTTGACAAGTCCACGGATGAATAGTAGATGTTTTCCTTTTGCATCATAGACAAACCTTTAGTGGCTAGTCCACTATGAACGCCACCCAATATCTCATCAACTCTAGGTAGGAAAGGATCAACTTCATACCTAACCATCCCTACTTGAATGTTCTCAATGCAAGGTTTCAAATTTGACTCATGATATGAAAGAGAATTGCTGATCAAACTCAAAAAATCAGACTTATGCTTATACCTCTTCAATATATCTTTGCTGTCCTCTTTTTCCCTTGGAAGAAATTAAGACCTAATGGAAGATTCTCTTTGTTTCCTTGCATCATCTAGCTGATTGCAACGTTCTTTGACTCTTTGGAGGCGTTGTCTTGCTTGGGCAGAAAGCATCTTTGCTTGGGTAGCTCTATGTAACCAATCTTCAATCAACCTTTGACAATGCTCTATATCTGCAGCCCCAAAGTACACAAAATCTGATTTATAATGGGTTGCATCATTCACATCATCATGACCCATGCTTGCACCATGCGTACCCTCAAATGTAGAATGAAAATCATTGTTCTCTTCTTGACCAAAAGCTGCCATATCTTGAGGAAGAGGAGTTATGTCATTGTTGTTATAGAATTCAGAATCATTGTCATACCTTGATGTCAAATCTTCAATTGTTACAATCTTCTTTTCCTTGTAAACCTCATACTCAACCTTTGTACCTTGATTATCAATGCTTGTGGTATCCTCTATATTGACTAATCCATGTGTCCAATCTGCAACCTCGTGCTTCTCTCCCCTTGCTGTTACGAAATCAGATTGCAAGCAATCAATGTCTCCAATGTCAATCATATGTTCATCAACCCCTACCTAGGTATCCTCGATGCACTGCTCATGTGTTGATAGTGGACTGCTGATTGCATTCAAGAAATCAAAATTATGGTCTATTGCAGTGTCTTTGTTATCTTTAACAAGCTCTAACCTCTGACACTGAGAGTCATATATTGCCTTACCATTCCAAATCTGCATTTCCAGTGTGCTCCTTGCCTCCATCCACAACCATGGTGAAATCATCATGACAAACCAAATATTATCATATTGTAGAACCTTATGGTTAGACAATTTTCTAGTCCCTACAATCAGCTCTCTAAAGCAAAATGCTTCATATGACTTCAACAAGTGATCCTCCAATGCCAGCATATGAATGGGACAAGTGAAATCCATCTCACTACATGACCACACATTATTACAAAATAACTTCTTACCCATGAGTTGTAGAGTTGTCTCATGCAATGGAATATAGGTGGAATCCACATCCACATGTAGCTGATCAACCAAAGTAGAGTTTGAAAACTCCGTGGACGCATCTTCCTCCACCTTGTGGCTGCCATGTAGACTTATGCGTTCCTCACTTGAGGCTGTAATTGTTGCTTCTTGCTTGTTCATATCCTCTTGTGACTGGACTGAACATGTGAAAATGGTTTTATCCTCCTTAGGGCTTCCACATGTTCAGCTAGAAGTCCAAACTTCTAGACATGATGACTGAATTTTATCTTTTCCATGGTCATTTGTAGGCTGCAAGTTGCAAGTAAATGTTTCCTCTTTCTTCTCCATCCTTTCTTCAATGGTGATTACTAAGTTTTCTTCATTCAAGAATGTTCCTACTGGCTGCAGCTCCTTACTCTTCTAATTCATTCAATTTTTGACTTGTTTTTAAGACAATACTCTAATTCATTATGCTTGGCGTCAAATCCCTCTTGAACTTACCCTTCTTTTGATTCTGATAGAGATTCAGAATTCATTTTTCCTTTTCTTCTTCTTATGTAATACCTGTCAAAAGATTCAGTAGCCCTGACCTCCTCAGTGTCACTTGAGTATTCATCAAAGATTCTGATAACCTCCTCATACACAGGTATAATTTTCCTATCAAAACTAGATATTCTTGAAATGTCAAAAGGTTTTCCCTCTTTTGATATCTGCTATACCACTTGGCAATCTTAGTGGCAGCAATTTCATTTTCTCTTTCTTCCATTACTAAAAACAACCTTAGTATCCCACAGGCTGGCAAAATTTTTGCTCTGATACCACTAAAAGATTCCCACCCAAAACTGATTTGATTTTTCTGAGTTTTGACCTTTCAAAATCTTTGACCAGCGTATAAGAAGGTTTATGTTTTTGTTTTGTTTTGCGTTATTTTCCGATTTTTTTGGTGTTGAGTTTTATGCAAAATGCATGACATGTACAATGTTGATAAAGGAAAAATAACCAAACATGCAATGATTCTATTAATTAAAAGATTGAAATTACATAGATATGGGCCAACTACAACATACCCATTCATCCAAAACCATGAAATGACTTTTTTACAAGGCTGCAACTAAAATTTCAGGTCTAATAACACCCTGATACAGAAAATTCGAACTCTCCCAGCTCTACAAATGACTACCCACTTCGTTTCCAGGTGTGAGAGGAGTTGTGCCACTACTGTATGAAACTTCTCAGCTCCAAAACTTCAAAAACTTCACTTAGCACTTAGGGTTTGGAGCCCAAATGCTAAACAAAGGTGCGGTTGCCTGTGCAACTGCTGAAAGATGGTAGAAATGTCCTCTAAAAGGACTGATCTGCAATCTGATGCGAATTTTTGTCCTCAAAATGGACTGATCTGCAATTATAACCCTAAATAATGTTGCCAACTCCACACTGAAGCTGGATAATGCTAAATCCTGTCACCAAGAGAGATGGGTTTTCATCCAAATCTCCAAATTCTCCCAGAAGTTTGCGTTCCTGGAAGCTCCAAGCTCTTCAAACCCTCAAGTTTGCTGCTGCTCTCAAATTGAAGGCATAAGAATGAATCCAAAATAGACAAAAATACCTTTTTATCTTCTCCAAGAGGGCTCAACCCTTTTTGGGGTTACTATAATGCCTAAAAATTCACAAAATAACATTGAGGGTCTAATTTTACATTGTGAATTTGGCCCCCTTTTTAAAAGAACTTAAGTTCTAGGATGGGGGTGCACTTTTCACTATTCACATTCTAATTTGTTGTTACTATTCACCTTTCACTATTCCATTAAAGCCAACTTTATTATTTCCAATTTATCCCTGGCTTAATCAACTAAACTCGACTCTAAAAGGCTCGAAAAGCTCTCGGCAAGGTTCCACAACCTCGAAATGGATCCCCTATCCATACTGCTTACCTACAAGAACCCTCATAATAGGTCAACCTCTGCATCAGATCTGAATGCCTAAGGAAGGGACATTACAGAGGACAATCAACGTCCTCTCATTAGTCACTAGCAACGTGGCCGCAAAATTGTATCAGCAACAAACCTATTTGTTCCAAAGTGGCTATAGCCAAGATCAGTTTCCAGGTGGCAGCAGTAACTGTCTCATATTGTTTGTTATCAAAGTGGCAGTGATCTATAACAATCATTGCATACTCACAAGAACTTAGTTCTCAATGTTTTTACGTTGTGATTGGATGTGTATGTCCCCAATCACATTTGTTGGTTGTTTGTGATTAAATGTGTTTGTCCCCAATCACATTTGTTTCAAGTAATCATAATTGGATGTGTGTCACCAATCGTAATTGTTGTGAGTAGATGTGTCTGTCACTATTCATAACTTTGATGTTAAATAGATGTATTTTTCCCTATCCAAACTTGTTGTGAGACCTTGGATAGATTTGTTAGTCCCAATGAAGAGCACACAGAAAATACTGTGGGGGGGGGGAGGGAATCAATATTTTAAAACTTAAAACCATAAGAATCAACAATCAAATCAGTAAGAACAAAAACTTGACAAGAAGAACATTGATATCACGTGCAAAAACCCCTTTCGAGTAAAAAACCATGGCAGAACGAATCCTTTCATTGACTTCAAATGGGCACCAACCCAAGCGCCTACAATCTCCAAATTACAAAAGTGAGCACCAACCCACTGAGGGTTTTCACAAGGCTGCAATTTTGTGTTCTTGACATGCTTCACTTCAACTTCATTTCCAAATGACTCATCTTGCATTACTTGAAACGTTGTACTCCTTTCATAGCATGCTAATTCCAAAAATATAGAATCTGATTTTCTCACTTTCAGTCTTCTTTTGTTCATTCATATTCTTCCATACGCACATTCTCTGTAAATCACAAACTGAGCACTACCACAACATCAAAACGGCTGAGATAAACTTTTGCAATCATAAATCTGAAAAAGACATAACAACAGATGTGAGACATGTCAAAGTCTCTAAGGATTACCATGTTTAGCCTGAGAACTCCCTTGCGTCTCCGAAATCAGCACCAAACAACTTCAAAATTCCCACGTGAGGTAGAAAAGAGACTATGCATGAGTTAAATTGATGCATCTAAATCTGAAAATCTCATACCAACCACACCAAGTTCATACGCCTCCTGAACAAGGTTCACGCGACAACATAGAGATGGGTAATGTCGCTAGTAACAACCTATGACTTTTTGAAAGCCAGTCAATTCCCCTTTCAAACATTTTCCATAACCAATGCACAAAAAAACAAGTTGGCGATGACTAGTTTTGCAAGTAAAATAGCACCCCAAAGAACAACAATACTCCACTAATCTGTACGCTCAGACTAAGCCATTCAAAATGCATGGTCAACCCACAATCTCTAATGCTTGACCATTCTGAAATCATTCATATTCAGGCTGAAACAAACTTATTCCAACGTCCAAATAAGGTGGAGCTGCCACTACTGACGAGTCTGAATAATCACGAAAAGAATAAAATAAATGAGTTGCACTCAACAAATGAGTTGACAGGAGCCGTCGCCCAAAACAGAAGAGTCAAAGGACAATGAATTCATCGCCCATCATCCAAGTCGTCGACAGGGATGAGGAGCAACAAATGCTTAAGGAGTGCATGTTAGAGTTTCATTTGTGTTGCATTTGCATATCAAAAGATTCATTTCATTTGAGTTTACATAGCGGCATCCACTCAACGTATCCATCTTTGTATTGCAATCTTCCATTCTTAAAGGAATTGACTCTTGATGTAAATGGTGCAATTTAGAGAATCGTGATTTCTTAGTCAGGCATAGTCAAGTATAATAGAGATGGTGTCTCACATGTAAACACTCCACATGTCACCCTTTGCAATAAGTGTCGACAATCCTAGAAGGCCATGGCAATAACAAAGTTATTTGTAATCTGTGTGCTAATACATTCCATCACTGATTCTTCTCCCATATTATTCAACTTCTATCAACATGTTTGAAACTCTATGCAAAGACTGCGCTTCTAAATTATACACCTAGATTAGGAGCTCATGGGATATTTGAATGAAACGCCAAGGCAAAGGGACATGAGAATCTTAAAATATTCTAGGTGTGAGTACCTTCTCCTATATTTTCATGAATTCCAAACTTCCTTAAAAGTTATTATGCCGAAATTCTTCAAACATTGGCTTCACGATTACAATGGTAAACCATCACCACATTGATATATGTTTGACTAGCATGATCAACATAAGAGACATGATTAGACAACCTCCGAAAAATATTCAACAATGACAAAATATATGCCAATCCTTTGACATCAATGACAAAATATTCAACACCCAATGCTTGGTTCCACGGGTAGATGTGTTTGTCCCTATCCTTGGGTAAAAGTCCAATAAAGTCAATCCTACTGAAGAAGTGTAGTGAGGCAACTTCCACTATTGCTTGTCATGAGTAGTATATCCCTACTCTTATATTTTTGATGAACTACTAAACGTGGTCATCAAGTAATGTTCGTCCGCTTATCCCCATTTGGAGAATGATACAATATAGGGGGTGTTGGGAATATTACATCTTTCTTGTAATTGTTAGTACAAAAATTATTAATTGTGGAGTGTTTGTTTGATTTGTTAAAACAAATCATCTACATAGGGCAATTGTTATAGGTGAAGAGCACAAAGATATACTAAGAGGGGGGGGTGAATCAGTATATCAACAAACTTTTTCCCTCTCAACTTTATCAACTTTTAAACTTCAACACAATATCAACTATGCAATAAGACACAATATGATCAAGTTGACACCAACAATTGTATTTTATGTTTTTATATGAAATTACAAAAATTGTAGTCACCAACCTACTTGAATCACCAATTTTGTAGTTTAGTAGGCACCAACCTACAAGGAGCACCAACCCCTAATGTTCATAGGCACCAACCTACTTGTAATGTCCCCTTTTCCAGTGTGATCTTGTTTGGTGATGGTTAGCCTATTACTTAGACCCTTGTAGGCTAACAGGATTTGGTTAGAGGGTCAGTGGCCTTATTTGGTGGGTTTTGTCGTTTCCATCCTTTGACTTCAATGATTGGCTCACAGGAGGCCTTGGCAGTTCAGTGATTGACAGCTTCTGACGGCACGTCAATACGACAGGTTATGAGCGAGATATTAATATTCTCATGAAATTGAAGTGTTTTAACTTTATTTAATGGAATATTATAAAGTTGATTTGACTTTATAATAAAGAATTCACTTAAATTTATTTAAGTGAAAAAAATAAAACACTTTACTAAAAGGAGCGCTCACTTTTTAATATGTTGACTATTGAAAAAGAATAAAATACATTTTTAATGTATTTTAAGTGAAAAGTGACGCCACTTTTAGGAATGCGTGCCTTTTGGGGTTTATAAGCAACCAAAGGGAAAAATCGAACTCATTCATTGATTATTTGATATTTTCTTCTTTGGCTGGGCTTGAGCTTGGTCTCCTCTGAGACAAGGGTTTCAGGATTGTTTATATCTGGAGAACGAAAACTCTTCACAGATCTATGATTGTGAGACTGTGAAAGATCAATTGAATGATTGCAACCACAGGGGCTTCAATTCAGGCGTTCTACAATGCTTCAATGAGAATTTTTGTGCAGTATTCAGTAGTTTCTTCAATAAAAGGCAGGACGAGTTGAGAGATTCGCTTCTTTCTTCATCAGGAGGTTTGATCAGCTTCTTGGCCGTACTTCTTGGTTGAGGACGTGATTTTCCTTTGTTCTGTGTAGCTCTTCAGGCAAGTGCGTGGGAGTTTTGGAGATGAAACGCCTTCTTCTTTGAGGGTTTTGCATATTCTTCTTTAGCGCCTAGCTTGTTCCCTTCATCTGCTTCAATTTTAGGCTGGAGGTTGCATTCTATTGCATCCTACGCTTGGAATTGTCAGTTTACTCCATTCATGGCTGGCAATTGGACTTATTTTCTTAATTAAATAATCTAGAGCATTTCGAGGGTTTGAAGAGGAGCCAGTTGGGCTCATCACACTACTAGACGCACCAACCCCCACTTGCCAAGCACCAACTTAGCAAAAATAATAACTTCAAGAACAATGTTCCACCTTCAATGTTGCTTCTTCAACGGATGATGGACAATACAACCACTCTTCCTCTTGATTTTATCTTTCTTGAATGATCACATAAATCAGCATATGATGAATTCAATATACAAATCTGCCTATTATATTCTCTTCATACAAATTTGCCTCTTATATTTTCATCATACAAATTTTCCTATTATATTCTTTTCATACAAATTTGCTCAACACATACAATCTATCTTCTTGTCTTACCTCTGCAATAGATGATGATCTTTTTCACAAATCTGAAATATATCTTCACAAAAGGACTCTACACATCAAAATTGCAATCCTATCTTCTCATGTTCTTCTTATAGAATCTGCATACTCACAATCATTCACACTCTCATTCTTCTTTGTGATATATGATGCTTCTTTAAGATTCACACAAGTCCTTTAACTCTGCTCTTCTATTTCACATTCTCATTCTCACCTCACACACAACTTCTCCACTTGCCTTTATGTCTTTAGTGATTCTATGAATGGATGCAACCCCTTGAAATGGATACAACCATTTAAACAATCATGTCTTTTCACTAACAAATCTGCAAATAATCTTCTTAAACTTTGCTTTTCATTTGTTTGGTGTCTATGATATTCTTTTGTCTTTCACACCGCACTCCACACACTTCAAAAGTTCACCCAAAGTTTCCTTTTAAACTTGTGAAACAAGGTGACTTAAGTGAATGTTCATAACCTTTCAAAACAAAACAACACAACTTTCCAAACAATCACATCCCTTCACACAATCCTCTCTTCACAAATCTGATCTATAAATTCACTTTAAAACTGCACTATCTTTCTTAACATTCAACTCTCAATTTTCATATACATTTGTCATATATGTATTTGCATTTGACCTTCATATATGGCGGCATATCTTCATCAATATGAATCTCAAATGGACTTCATATTTCTTCCCTTTAACCCTTTCTCAATCTGCTCTTATTCATATAATATTCATTACACACACACCTTCAAATGTTCCTATCATTTACCTCTTATTCCCTTTCAATAGATATGTCTCTTTGTTTCTAAAAGCCCTTCACAAACAAATTGCAGCCCTTCCCTTAACAAATTTTGTCCTCTAGTGATTTTGTCTTCTTCACTTTTGTCTCCTTCTCCAAATCATCCTCTAGTGATTTTTGTCTTATTCATTTTTGTCTTCTTCTCCAAATTGTCCTCTAGTGATTTTGTCTTATTCACTTTTGTCTTCTCCAAATTGTCCTCTAGTGATTTTGTCTTATTCACTTTTGTCTTCTTCTCCAAATTGTCCTCTAGTGATTTTGTCTTATTCACTTTTGTCTTCTCCTCCAAATTGTCCTCTTTGCAAAATATATCACTTGAAAACGCTGGTATCCACAAGGTATTTGCACCATACAAAACAGATCGCTGCATGTGTATATCAAAGCATGGTGATTTTGAAATGACTTCAAACCGTCTTTTATATCATCCTTGTTTCTTTCCTTCAAAAGAGTTGGCCTCTAACATTTTTCTCTCCAATGTTTAAATCTTTAATTTAAACATACACTCTCCAACATGTAACGGATATAATGGGCAACTCTTATTACATCAGACCACTCTTATTATAAGAGGCAAATATTACATCAATGATTTCATTAATTACTTTGTGCCTTTGACATCAATGACAACATATTCCAACAATGATGACTATCTTGTACATGCATATTTGACATCAATGACAACATTTCTAACAATAGGAGGATTCCTAGAATATAGGTGATGGAACTCCTATAAATATGTAGGATGATTGAACGAATATGTGAGAAAAAATATAATATTATTTTGTGTGTTAAACGTGCTCTAGAATTCTCTCTCGGATTGGAATTCTTAATACTTATCTCTTAGTGTTCAAGACATTTGTTATAGTACGAGATCATGGGGAAGTACTTACAATCACAAGGCACAACTCATCTACAATTTGTGTAGAATATTATAATTTTCAACTCTGGTATTCTCACAATATTCAACTCCCTCTTACAAACAAAATTCTGTATCTCAAGGCTTTCCATCTAGTACATGCCTTCAATATCCTTTGGCTCATCAAAATAATCTAAAGGAAAAAAATTGGAAGCCTGTTGTCGCAAGAACATCCATCTCTTATTGTTTTAATTCTTTCTGCTAAGAAAAAAAGTAATACATAAATTCATACATGAAACTTGACTTCAAGAACTGCCCAGTGAAAAAATGTTCATTGATATGATCATGTCTCAATATCAACATTTGGCAGCACAAATTTATGAAACCTCTATAATGATTGCTTTTCAATAACTTCCATATTTCCTTACTGAGCATGATTCTGAAAAACAATTTTAAGGCACCAGTAGAACAAGAGACAATCCACAGGCAAAGATCGTGATGACATAAAACAATTGGTGAAGATACAGCAGTCAACCAATACATATAAGACTACTCCTGAACGCTTCTACATTTTTCTAGTAAACAACTTAATTCTTCTAGGACTGCACTGTGAATAAAGAAAAAGGGATTTACTCAATCACTGATAAAAAAACTATCCATACATTTAAACCTCCTCCACTCCTTCAATAATTGTTTATCCGCCTCCTGCTTAAGATGAATACAAAGACGAAAAAAGTCTTTTTATAAAACTTTTCATGAGGTTCTAAGACCTGCTCTCATTGCCATTACTACAATTCTAAATAATTGATTTTACAATGGAATTGAAAGATATTTCATTTCATCCTCTACAACTTAAGTCTTCAACAACCTTTTTCTAACAATCTCATATCTAACTAAATCAGGTCACCCTCTATGTAAGTATGTGATATCCACACAAACTATTCTTCCATTTATTGAGAAGAAAGAAAAACTCCTCCTTCAAGTTCACTCCTCCCACTTCCAAATAAAAGCATACATAAAAGACCAATGCTTTTTATTGGTAAGAGGATCTGAGGAACCAACAACTATTATCATACTTCTTAGAGCTCCCGGGTCTTCTAAGATATCAGAAGTTATCAGGTGTTCCAGTCCATAATCTTCTAACACTGGTAATGTAATATTTCAAGTCTAGTCAATAGCTTATTAATAGATATAGAAGTCTTCAAAGTTGGAAGAGATGAAATGGAATTAATATAATTAAACCTGGTGGGAACCAACCATCACATCTTCCACTATCCCTCAGGGTTTCAAGATGTTCCCCTTCATGCTTATGCTGTAGCATTTTACAATCAACAAGCCTCCTTTAAATTTTAAGGTTTTTCTTATTTGCAGAGTTCAGATTTTAATGGTGCCTAAATGTGGATTATACACAGATGCATGTTAAATTATAATGCTTCATATTTCTGTAATTTGTGTTTTGAGTCCTCAGTTTCTGCCCATTGCTCACATCAGAAATCCTTGTAATGAATTCTGGATATATATATATATATATATATATATATCAAATTATTTCCTTTGCTTTTGAGTAATGCTTACGAGTGACCACAGTCTGGCCATTTCACAAGTATTTAGTGCAATTTTGTGCAGCAATCAATATTAAAATAATGTTTATTATTTATTTATTAATGCTCAATATTGTAAAATATTGTAAAATATCCTGATAAGATCGTCTTTGTTGTCCGAGATCTTATCTGAAGTTTCTTTTAGAAACTTCCTGCTTTTCCTGAAGATAAGATCGTCTCCGATCTTATCCTTCCGGTTCTTTGTAAATCCTGTATAGTATTTATTGAGCACATTGCTCCTGTTAATAACATCGAATATTTTACCAATTACCTGTGTAATAATCAAAATTGCAGTAGAACATAGTCTACCACATAGGTAGGCAGGAAGTATATGCATACTCCAAATTATTTCCTTCGCTTAATGTTATGACTAATGCTTATGAGTGAGCTCAATGTGGCCATTTCACCAGAAAAGTATTTCATGCAATTTAACATTGCAATCAAAGGTGCAGTAAAACAGCATCTACCACATAGGCAATTATTCACTACAGTTGGTTCTAGAACTTTGCCCCTGCTGGACCTAAATTCTCACATTATGTACTTTATTATAAACAGAATCCATTTGCTTGAAAGTATTGCTTCTGAGATATCATTTGACCTTAATGTGGCCATTTCATATGTACAGTACTTCATGCAATTGCATGCAACAGTCAAAATTACATAGAAACAGAGTCAAAATCCTAGTCAAGAAATTATTTGCTATGTCAGTACTAGAACTTTACTGCTAGTGAAAATAATGATGAAAATCCCTGGCAGTATGTGTCTATTACAAACATTTTCTTTTGCTTTTGCATATTGCTTGCAATATATTTTATCCTTGACATAGTCATCTCACATATGTAAACAGTTCTTTTACAGTTTCATGCAGCTACTGAAAGTGCATTGAAATGGAGTCAAATATCTAGGCAGGAAATTATCACTACTGTCAGTACTAGACTTTGCCACTAATTGACCTTAAAATGTCAAGATTCTGGAAGTATATGTCTATTATAAAGAGTTTATTTTGCCCAAGTAATGCTTATGAGATTGAATGAACTTAAGATGGTCATTTCAAATAAGTGTAAAGCATTTTGTGCAATTTCATCCAGCAATTGAAGAAGCTTTAAGAGAGTCAATCACCTAATTACTCAGTGCAGTTGATGACAGAACTTTGCCACTAGTGGACCTAACATGACAATATATACCCAGATGAGATCAGCTTTTATGGATTTTAACTATAATTGGTAAATTTTGCAGAAGTGCAACCTTAAGAAAATTGAAGACAGTAATAAGTAGCAAATAGCTTAGAACCACAGAGGAGATCCATATCTAAAGAAGGCTGAACGACCACAAACTCCCTCCAACAATATTAAATAACAAAGTCAAATGACAAAAACTCAATAACTGCTCAATGAAATGAAAGAATCAAGAGTATAACACCTGCTAAGCAAAAACTTCAGAGATAAATGAGAAATATAAATTTGAAAACCATTTAAAACTTCACAGGAAAAAGAATATTTCACATTCCACAACAAATCCCCTCAATAAACACACATATATGTAAACACCATTGTAATAGCCCATGCACAGACAATTTAAAGGTATTTGTATTTTTAACGTATGTTATTAACTATAATGCATAGTCATGCAATTCAAAGCTGAGAACATCTCAACAAGCGGAAGAAGAATACCAATGCAGCATGTATTGAAACTCAGCAATAACTTCCCAAAGACTTGACTTTGTTTGATTTCACTTATAGTCAAATTTAGGGGGTACTTGGACACTCACCAAGAGCATTGTGACTTCTTGGGTATACAATGGAGTCATAGACACTGGAGATTCACAAATATTCCTTGAAAGAGTTTCAAATGTAACCAAATGGAACAGATTTGGAGTGGCTACGGGCAATTATTTCGAATGTTTAACTCTGGCTCGTACATTTCTTAAATAAGATAATAGACTTATCCTAAAGGCTATTAATGCAATAGCATCTTAAAAGCTATTACCTGTGAGAAAGTCTGCATAACATTCAACTTATATGCAAGAACAGTCTCAGTCTTAAGAGGCCAAATCAAAGAGCCATTTTGACAGCAATATATGCAACTTATTTCAGATCCCAAATTAATTTAAGAAAACTGACATAACACACAAACAAGCATTGTCATACAGAACACTGAAGCAACATACATGCTTACCCCTGCTCTGGCAACCTGAAGACACGAGGCTTTGGATTTCCTTCTTGAGGTATTGGTGTCACTGAGCCAACTTCCATAAACCCAAAGCCCATTCCTAGTAAACCGTCCACGGCCTCTGCACTTTTGTCAAAACCAGCTGCAAGCCCTATTGGATTTGAAAACTTCCTTCCCCACACTTCAATTTCCAAGATAGCTGGATCTGGCCTCTTTTCCCTTGGAACCAAACCACGAGCTGCTGCCCATATTGCAAACTGGTGAGCATCCTCTGGATCCAATAAGCTGAATAGAGGATTGACAAACTTGGTTCCTGTGAATAACCATCCGCTACAAAACCAAAAACATGTCAACAAAAGGATGCTTCCATTGTTTCATTTATCATAAAAATCTATTGAGAAATAAGGAATAATTAAGCAGAAATTCCAAAATCTTTATCATCCAATAGCTATAGTACATGAAGAGTATGATAATGTATAAGATCCCCCTTCCCTGTTTGTAACCATCCTACATATAGGTTGTGTTAGGAATATTACATCATTCCCATAGCTAGGTTTGTTAGTTTGTTAGAAATTTATTTATTCCATGAGTATTTGTTATGGTTTGTCTATTCCCATAATTATTTGTTAACCCATGATTATCTATGTAAGGGAGTTGTTATAGGAACTCTACTATTATATAAAAAATGTAATTCTTATAAATTAGTGAGAATTATTGAACAAAATGAATTGAAGTACAGTATTATTTGTGCATAAAATTTGCAGCCTGAATTCTAATATGGTATCAGAGCATACTCATTCATCATCAATCTCATTCTAAACTCAAAAGTATAGCGGTCTTGTGAAGCGCACCATTTTTTTGCCATTCACATGTGGTGGTGTAGAGCATTGTTTTTTCTTTTTTATATGTGCAACTCAACTGCTTGTCTTAGATCTCATGGTGGCTCAATAGAGGAAGTAGAATGCAAAGTTGAAAGAGATGAGATAGAGATTTTGGAAGCAATTGAGACTACACTATGTTGGCATTCTTCATCACATTCTTGGTGAAATGCAGGGCTTCTCCTATGGCCGCGAGGTCGTAGCAATGCTTAACTTATCTGAGTGTAAGGTGCTACGTCCAATAAGGAGCAGAAAAATATCCTTTTGCACCCAGATTTAATTGTCTCACAGAAATAAAGGCAGATTTCAGTTGCACAGATCTGATCTTCAGATTAATAAGAATGGAACCCAAACAAAATGCCAGCGCAAACAATAACAGCCAACAGTAGCGCAGAAAACTTTGATCTCAAATTCGCAGCAATAAAGGTAATAATCCCATGAAAATAATATGCTCAGAAACGAAGGTCAGAATAACCACAACAGACTTGAAGCTATTAAGCAAGATAAATTATAGATTCAGATCTGAGACATTGTCAAGACAATTCGATTCATCAATACATGAACGGGAGTGTGTACTGAAGTCACTCACTGAAGATAGTTCGCAAGCACCAGGCTGCTTATACACAGCGAATGACAAACTACTGGCTTGAGGCCATTACAAATTATGATTCACAGATTTGGAGTAGTGAGCCCATGATGGAGAATCACGACTTCCCATTTGCTGGCCTGTAGTTGGTGAGACTATCTGAAGGTGTTGGCGCAAGGAGGAGGAGGATCATTTTAACCGCCCAGGTCCAGTAGCCGCACATGTGAGGGTCTGAGTACCCCAGGTGGTAAACTTCACAGTTGCAGGGAGGGGTTTTCACCCCTATCCTGCTGTCACCCCGACGAGGTTTCCGTCTCCTACAGAGGATGCAAACTAACATTCCAACTTTCTTCCATGATCCTTCTCTAATGCCAGCAAACTAGTATAAATAGATGTCATGTATGCCTCCCAAAAGGAGGTCGGCCAGAATTACAACCACGATCTAACGCCAACCAAGGGGTCGGCCTAAACACAGCATATAATTCAAATATCATTACTTGGTGCCAACTCAAAATTGGGTCGGCCAAAGAATCCTAAATTTAAATGTTATTTTCAATAATTTAAATTTGTATATTTTAAAATTATTAATATTATTTAATATTTGTGATCAGCGTTTAGAAATGCTATTTTCCCGCCTCAATTTGAATATAGGTCCTCATCAAAATAGGGGACATGACACTGAGAGAGACCATTCAAGGAGTTACTTTCTTCCCGGCAGCTCTTGAAATCACCAAATGCTTGTTTTGATTCATTGCAAATTGCCAAATACATTTCAGCCCAACTCACTCACAAACTGATTCATTATCGACCATTGATATGTAGCAAAATCCCTCCCCTAAGCACGTTACATTTAAGCCATATTTGGTTTGTCCTAAATCTAGTTTCAAATCCAATGGCAATTTTGTAGTGACCAGTGCATACCACAAGCAATCACTAATATATTGATTAGCCAATTGAGCGCAGCAATACAAGCTTTGACAGCAACATCTAATAGTGTTCTCCTACTATGTGTCAATGCATTGCCAGGAACATTCATCCCATGGCATTTGACATACAAAATCAAAAAAATTCAGTCTGTTATGAAGCTATTATACAGTGCACACCAACACAGGAAAAGGAGTTTGGCTCGACTACCCATTCTTAGATAGGCAATTGATGAAGCAGAGTTCACAATCCTAGCCTGCAAACAAACATCGAACATAAGTGTTCATCAACTATAGAAAAGATCACTGTAAATTTTAATTTGACGACAATGGAAAATCTTTTTATATAAATGTTGATCAAAGTTGCCTTAATATTTATATTTAGTTGAAATATTTATATTAAAAATATATATATTTGTTAAGAGTGAGTTTAGTCTATTAATATGTATGTAAATTTGTGAAAGTGAATCTTTTCAAGGTGCATTATTTGTGGAAACTTACACCTTCAACATTGTTCTAATTGAGGGGGAAAATTATCAATTCAGCATTGAGAAATTTGAAGGTAAAGATTTTCACACTTGGAAAGTCAAGCTCCAATTGATCCTTATTGAAAAGGATTTGTGGGATGTTGTGAATGGGACTACATATCTAATGTTGATGGGATGCAAGGTGGACAACAAAAGATCAAAGTGCAATAACTTTGATGGTCTTGGACTTTAGATGCATACCACCACCACATAGATTTCTCAAAGACCTCGAAGCAAGTGTGTGATGATGGACCTAAAGCAAAAATTATTTGGGCTTAAATGATGGAAGGTAACAATGTTGTTCAACACATCAGTAATTTCGTTCTTTGATGAATCAACTAGCTAGAATAAAATCTATAGTACTACTATGGTTTCAAAGAATGGCAACAGTATTATTAACAGGGATTTGAAAAACAGCAGTTGTATAAAGACATTTGGTAGTACATGTGAGGGTCAGGGTATGGCATGTAGTAGCATGGCAGCAACCAACCATATGTCCAGGGGTCATTATTTTAGCAGCCCTTTTTATGAGGTCATTTTCAATAGGTCGTACTTCACCTCCCGTGATCATATGTGATTTGTCCTCAGATTCCAGTTCTCTCTTACAATTGCCAGTTATTTGTACTTCATGTTGGCAACACCCCTAAGCTTATCATCAAGTTACTCTGTAGAATAAGTTGAATGTGACCTGGAAGGTTTAGAAGAACTTGCATCGCCACCTTCTGTCACTCATCTCAAACCACATTCTCTCTTTCTATCTACATGGTCTCTATACAAGTGTAGTCACACAATACACTAGAAGACCTTGTAATCTTCCATCTGCCAATGAAGGAGGCCATTATTTGAATTTGTCTCAACTTTAAAGCATCAGTGAAACTCCTTCACCATTTGGCTCATTGCACCTGGATCAAGGTCTTCTTCTTTGAAGTCTAAATCAAAACAATTAAACAAGGTCAGCTCCTACATTTGAGGTCAATTACATATCTTTTGCCTTCAATCTCTATGGAGAGCATATTCTTCATCCAATTATGATCTGCATTTGCTACTATCAGCCAATCATGATGCACCAATGACTATTAAGTTCAATATGAATGGCATCCAATTAGTACTTATAAGCCAGAAGTTTACCCAAAACTTTGATGCCACACTACAAATCAGAAAACCAGAGGCCAAACAGTTGGCTTCCCAAGCCTCTGTCATGACTCCTCAGAGAGAACATACACACTTTAGCTTCTATCCATAATGGTGTTAGTAAGCATTGTATATACTATAGACAACAATTGGCTTTTTGATAGGGTAGGGTTGGATGGAACACTCACTGTCCCATGCTCTGGATCACACCTTGGCAAACCCCTTTGGTGTCACTCTCCACCTTCTTAACCTATAGGCCCTGTTGTTGTTAGGCATCCCTGGTTCTCCTGGCCAACCCTACTATCATCTACATTCCCCTAACCAAGCCAATCTTGGTGCTTTCTCCTCCATTCTCTCCTTAGCCCTTAATCTTCCTAAAGGCTAGCTAACCCTCCAAACCTCACTAACTTGTTGCAGGGGCGTGGGGTGTCTTCTATAGCTTCAAAACCATCCCTCTATGGTTCCTGATCATTCACCAATCTTCATTTCTCCATCGTTCTCACCAAACCCTATTCTAGGGTTTAAAAAGGGCTAGTTGCCCTTGAGCCCCAATTAGGCCTCCTAACCCGAGAAAGTAGGCTTAAACTTCCAACTTTTCTAAAGAACTTCACAAACTTCCTTCTGAGACCCTAGTTCATTTTCAAACCTCTCAAGGATTTTTGAGGTTTCAGGCTTTCTCAGTCCGTACACAGGCGTAACCCTGATTTTGTGAGAATTAGGGCTTTTTTAGGCCATTTCTTGACCTCACTGTGAACTGTTTGTTTCTTTCAACCACCAAATGGACTGGTGAAGACTCTGCCTTCCTGCCAAACCTTTGTAAGGTTTTCTGCTTCCACCACACACCTTGGTTGATAGGGAATTAACACCCCTGCAACGTTAGGGCTTGGTTTGCACTGTCTTTCCTAGTCGGGCACAGTCAAGCTCGCCTAGGAGAAGACTTTTACCATGTAACCATGCTTCCTACAATCTCCTAAACCTATCCTATATACAAGCATGGAGCTTAGCCTCATTTCCCACGGCTATACACCAGGTATAGTGGAAAACAGAGGTCTAAGACTCCATGAATAACAGTCTACTAAACTGATCAGCAATAAAAAGAACAAAAACCTACTAAGAACAAAGCTATGCAACGATGAAACAACACCACCAATGACCACACAAAGCTTGTAAGATAGATACCACACGTTCCACACACTGCTTAAAGCCTGGAACTCTCCATTAACACACAATTAAGTCCTAAAAACCAGAAAATTGCAAGAAATTCAATGCTCTTTCATTTGAACGGTAAACTCAAAGAAATACAATGCTTTTTTCCAACCCTCATTCCAGTTCGAGGACTACCTTTTAAAGGCTTCCAAGGTGGTTACCTCTCCCTTGGTCGGACATAACCACCCTATTAGGCCAAAATTGCATAATTGCAACATTTTGGCTTTATTTCCCAAATTCTAGTGATTCCTAGTGAAAAGAAATTGTGCAACTCATTCAATCTACCATATGCTACTGATCAACCTTCATCCTAACATCTTCTAACATCTCTAACTCAAAAACAAATGGTCAACATGACCTTGAAGTATTAAAGTTTCAAAATTTCATGTTAGGCTTCCAGATTTGCCTAGTGCTACCTGATGTTGCCTTGGTGCTCCTGCACCACTTTCATCCAAGGTTCCTCATCAAGAACATCCAATCAATTACCAGGTTAGGTCCAACAATGGGGGATTCCATTATGGGCTACAATCTTTGCATTTTGGGTTTCCCTAATGCGTAAACTCACTTGCTCTTGGTCAAGGCTATTCTCAGGTAGTGATGTGGTAGTAGCAACTACAATCATGTCGAGAACATGTTGTACAAAGTCTACTACTGTTACCTACACAGTTGTTCACAAGATGTGTCTTGCAATCTTCTAACCCAACACAAGTGGCCCTATTTATGTATTTGTATATTCATGTAAGAAGTCTTAAACTATTCTGATTGATAGGAAAATCTTGAGCAAAATATCCCCACTTGCTGCACTTGCAACATTACACAATCTGATGACCTTGAGTGTCATGCCAAATTCAGCTACCCCCACTGTAATTGTTCTAGCGTCTATTACTAGTTCTCTGGATTTTGTATCCATTAGAGGTTGCTCCTTTACTACTTTGATTATTTTGGGCTTGATCAATATCATGGTCGTTGCAAATAGATCACTATAACTAAAGAGTACCTGCGCAATCTAATTCTTCAAGTTTTATGAAATTTGTACAGTCTATAGCAAAATGACACACAACTTGGAAGATCTTGCAAAATATCTTGCTCAAGCAATTAGCTTTTGTGTGTCCTTTCATTTTACAATCAATCCACCAAAAGTCTTTCTTCCTTTGTGTCTTTCACTCTCCCATCATTCTCAGCATATCCTTTGTTGGAGGCTCTATTGAAGCAAGTTAGCTGTCATCACTTGCATCATACCCGTCATTCCACAATCTCAACTACATGGGCACTTTATTCTTACTTTAAATCACACATTCAGTTATAGCCAATTAATAGCAAGAAGACAAGAGAAGCAAAATATAAAATAAGCCATGGGTTTGTGAGTACCTTCAACTACTTAAATTAGTCACAGCTTGGGTGCCATGGGCAACATAAGCATAGAGTTCAACTTAATACAACTCAATCATATCAATACAAATCTTACACCCATTGATTTACATATTTATAACTTTACAATATTCTATAGAATCCATATGGATTCATCCCAACAAAAGCAACTCTTCTTTACATGTAACTCTCCCTAATTAATACTTAATACTAACTAATCCCCTTATTATAAGTGTATTGCCCACCTATGTCGGCTCTTGCCTCATCTTACTGATGCAAGACCCCGGGTGTTTGTGCCTTACTCCATTGATCAGTTTTGAAATTTGATATTTTACCATACATGCTGATGACATTATTTTGTATTGCCATCTAGGTGTATGGATCATGTATTTAGGGTTTATATGTATATGTGTGGACTTGTATATGTTTACTTTGGACTCATGTTGTAGTTTGCTGCTACTATTTCACAAGACGATGATGTCTTGTGGATTGCCATCGAGATGGATGGATTATGTGCCTAGAGTTACATACCTGTATGGATTTGCATATGCTTGGACACAGCAATGTTTCAGCTTCACTGTTTGTATAACAATGTGATTTTGCCTATGCACAGTGAGTTCAATATTGTGATGAGCCTTGCTAGCTCACTGCTCAAACCCCTGTCTTTTTCTTAAGTCTATTTGTGTTTTTGAGTTTTTTAGAGAAAATTTATAGACAGAAGAGAAGGTGCGCATCATATAAAAGCTCACAGAATGAAAACTTGAGCAAATTTAATCAAACTCAAATTGTAGAAGGTATTTAATAAGCTCAACAATGGATTTAGAACATATAAACATACCCGAAAGCCTCCAGGTTTTTTAATTAAAAAACAAAGCCAGTTTGCCAGTCTATACATGAAAATCTGACATAATCAAGTGTAGAATGATACAAGCATGAAATCCAGCTGAGAAACTGGAGCAAATGAAAGGTAGATGCCAAGTGCTGATGATGGTGAAGAGAAACCTCAAGATGGAAGGCGTTTCTCCATGTAGTTGGTATGCCCTAGCTCAAACAGCCACACCTTTCAAGCAAAAAGAAGCCCAAAACATCTCAGATGGTACAGCCATTGAAGTATGATGCCTGCCATGAAGAAAGGAAGAACATCATCCACTCAAACCCTCTATTGCTGATGTAAAAACCCCACAAAATTCTGATAAGACACTATAGAACTTCTGAATGAAGCTCTCTTAAATTGCACCAATTCAGCTGATCTCTCACAGCCTCACAAGTGCTCACACTGAAGAGATTTCGTTCTCCAATGGTGGATTGCTGCAAACCTGATCACAGGATGAAAGCAAGGGAAAAACCTCCAAGGCAAAGTTGAAATATTCAAAAAGATGAGTTTCTCATTGCCTAAAACCCTTATATAGCAAAGAGGTGTGAATTTCTAAGGATTAGGGCATACTTTAGGTCATTTAAATATTTTGAAATAACCTCAAGTCCTTTTCAATAGTTTCAGATTTAATATTTGGCCCCCACATAAAGGTATTAGTGATATAAAATTAAATCACCTTTTTTTCCAAACTTATTTAAGTGATATAAAATAATAAAGTCAATTTGACTTTATAAGAATACTTTAAGTTAAATAATAACTTAAATCACTTAAGTAAACCTAACTTCCTCAAAACTCAATAGAATTCAGTGCCGTCAGAAGCAGACAACTCCTGTACAGCCAAGGCCTGCAATGAGCCAATCCCTGATCACAAAAGATGAGAACGAACAAACTCTCCAGAAGATACCACTGACCCTCTAACCAAAACAGTTAGCCCACAAGGGTCTAAGTAATAGGCTAACACACTCAAAACAAGATCACGCTAAAAAGGGGGACATTACAAATATTGTGATTATTTTTTCTGCATCTGCCTATCTAAATCATGCTAGTGTTAGATGATTTTCAATTGAATGTAGATTTTGATATTAGTACTCGGCAAAACTCTCCAAACTCCCGAGTCTCTGAGTTGGCTGAGCCAAGTCAACCAGACTCCCAAGACGAATCTGGCCAACTCTTGCTCCAACTCCCAAGTCTTAGGCTCGAACTCCTGAGTCCTGAGCTCAGACTCTTCTGGCACCTGAACATAACAGACATAGTGGCTGAAATTTCAAATTTTGAGAGTATGAGGATCATATGACATGTGTAATGTTTGAATTATGACAAATTGATAGTCAAATTAGACTTTTATGTTCTCTAAATACATTTATATCTTTTTTTGAGTAATTATGAGATTTTTGTTTTGCCAAGTCCGTGCCAAGTGCCGAGTCCAAGTCAAAATTTTGGGCTGCCGAGTTGAGTCCGAGTCCAAGTCCTAAAACATGATCTTGTTGATGGATACATTTATATATCATGCTTTGGCTATCTCATATTGGAAGGTATGCCTGATGTTTTTCTTGAGTATGCAGGCATAGGTTTCCACAACAGTGATTAATTGAAGACAATCAGCTTGGGTAAAAAAGTGATGTTTTATAATTTTATTTCTTGTGTCACTCAAGTTCAAGCTACAAGATGTGTCTTGTGTGGCTATGTGAACCTAAATCTAGATCAGTTGATTGGATCTTCAAGTCATGTGAAAACCTGTAAAATGTGTTTGCATGTTTTCTATGCGTTGTTCAACTCCTGTGATTAATTTTATTTAACCATTTTCCATATTTTGTAAAGTGCTAACAAAATGAAATTTATGTTGGTGATGGATTAAATGTTTGTTTGGAAAAAATATGAGAACTTGGGAAGAATGATAAGCCCTTTCAAAACAATATTTTTTTTAATCTTGTTTTTCTTGTTCCCAAATATGATTTCTTTTCAAATTCAAATATATTTCAGAAAATATCCTGTTTTTCCAGCCCAAATTTTGAAAAGGTTAAAAAATAAAAGTCGAACTCTTTGTGCCTTCCAACTGCAAAATACTTGCCTTCATCTTGTTGCTTCCCCTCCAACTTGGTGCTTTTAAAATTTTTGATGTAAAAAACATAAGTTGCTGGAAATTTGAACCTTTAAGGATTTAGAGTGATCGTCATATTTTCCTGAGCGTGGCCAGAAAGGTCACACAATAGGCATGTCCCACACAAGCTTTTTTTCGTACTGTGTAAAACACAACCAATTCTAAATAATAATTTCTGGATTTTTCTTAGTGAATGACGCATATATCCCTGATCCTTGCACCCAGAATGAATAAAATACAGGTTTGAGAAGGTAAGTTTACATAGCCAGGAAAACTGTTGCGTAGTATTTATAATAAAGAAAACATAAACCACCTCTTTTCTATGACCATGAACTTGAACCAAACCAATAACGATCCAAGATTCCAAGGCAGCATCAAGAAAAAGTCATGTAGTAATGATCATAAATACTCGATCATCAAAAGTTACCATTATGAAAAAATCAACTATAGCCCAACCTTAAGTTTAAGTGAAACTATAATTTTTCTCCAACCAAGTGATTTTTCTGAGTTGGGTTTAGTCAAGTGTCAATATCCAAACTAAAAGATGTACAAGTTTTGAATTACATTTATTTTATACAAACCAAGGCTCGGTCACCAAGTCCACAAACCAAATAAGTACAAATTTTGAATAATATTCGTTTTAAAGAAAAAGGGTTTTGGTGAGAAAATTTGATATTTGGGGCCACATTTTTCTAAATCTATTTTACACAATCTTTCTCAAAAAAATAAAAAGCATCCTTGTTCTTTAAACATTATGGATTGCAGAAGCTAAAAATTCTCTACTGTATATTTTGTAAAGTTAAAAAATCCTCTTGCTCTTACAAGGGAATCTAGTCATGCATAGAATAGATTCAGAATCTACATTTCAGAAAACAATTTCTCAATCGCAATTTTACTCCCACAAGCTTTATTATTTAAACAATCTGGATTAGGAAAGCTTAAAGTCTCTGCTGTATATTTTTTAAAACTAAAAAAACACGTTGTTTCTACAAGAGGCTCTGGTACACCCAACACGCATGCTGACTAGGCTGTGATCGAAAAAAGTTAACATTTGACAATGTTGAAGAAATTGAAATTGAATAACAAACCACTTTCTATTCGTATGCAGGCCCAAAAGAAAAAGGAAAAAGTACAGAAACAAAGCAATTAATTTCCTACCAAAATGTAGCCTCATCGACAGTGCTAACATAGGCGCCCCCACCGATACCTAACCCCAGCAGCGCCCCTGTCAGCAATCGCCCGTCATTGCCACAAACACTCCAAACTCAAAACCCACATATTCAAATAAGCCAAATACAGATAACGAAAAAACCGAAACTGTAAGTTATTTTGTACCCATGTTAAGCGGTATTTTGGAGGCAAAACGCGTTTAACTGTATCGTGAGCAGAAGAAGATGCTTTAGTTGAGTATGCATTGCGCCATAACAGGGCTGCGCTGCGTATTCTCCAAGCCATTTTTAGCTGCGCAGAACCTTTAAAACCCACCTTGTTTTTATTTTCGATGTAACTGGCTTTACAATGCAATTATTACTTTCAGTTTGAACAAGCTGATGATCATTGCCTTTGGTTAACATGGTGTTTCGTAGCCATTGCCTTTATTTTACGCTTCTGCGTTCCTCCGCCATGGTTTTGGGTTTAAGTGCGCTGGTATATTTTATTTATATAGATATATAAAACTTATGCATGTTTAGAATTCATTTCTAACAGAGGATGAATTTATGCATGTCTAGTTAAGGAGTTTAAATTGGTTGTGTGATTGTTAGTCACTCTTCATACATGATTTTTCATATCTTACTCAAATTGATTACAGTATATTTTCTTACAATTGGGAATAGAAGGATTTTTCCCTCTATGGTTGTGTATTAGACTTGTATTATTTGCTTTTTTAGGCCTTGAATTAAGAAGTCTAAGAAAATAGAATTTTTCACATAAAATTGATATAATTTATTTTAAAATAATTAATTAAATTTAATTGTTTAAATTATTTATTTATTTATATTTATATAAATAAAATAAAAACTGTTAGATATTTTTAAAAGAGAATGAATATAAAAGTATGGTTTTTATAGAAGAAAAATGATGAGGAGCAATGTGGCATATGTGATAAATATAATTTCATTGAGAAATGGCAAGTGATGGTGTGAATTTCATTCACAATCCTTACATCTATTTGGTCAATATGTGCTAATTTTAGGTGGCATCCCCTCAGTACTTTAGGTTTTGTTTGTAGAAGGAAAACAAAAAACTCTTTGTCACTAGACATTAATGGGTTTTTGATAAAAGATGTGGATATCAAAATTTGATGTCTCTTCTTAATCAAAGAAGGCTTAGGTTAAAAATGTTTTTAAAAAAAAATCTTACCAATGACTATTTTGCAATCATTATCATCTCTCCATCCCTCTAGGAGAACAATATTAGCAAGGCTTTGATTGAGTTCAGAGGCAATGGGATTGCTATGAAAAATTGGTCTCTAAATTTCTCTTTTGGTACCCTTCTTTTCATACAATTTAGGTATGGGTTATATTGTGTATATTGTGTGATCTCATTTTAGAATATTGGAGCCTTAAATAGCTCTTCAATTGGAAAAGGATTAAGGGAGCTTATCGAGTTAGATCTCTGCTCATACTTTGATCATACAATATACGTTCACATGAAAATAAGAATGGATTTAGAAAATCCCACTCCCCAAAAATATTTGTATATCCTTTAGTTCATGTTCCTTTCTACAAGAACATGAATATGAAAAATCTCTCTTTTCGACGATATGATTGTTGTGTGCTTGGTCACTTAACCAAAGGATGCTCAAACGAGAAGAAAACCTTCAATGCACAATTAGTTCTAGTAGTATCTTTGAAACAATGGGTTTAGAAAGTGAAATTTTATTTGCAAGCTACAAGGGAACTTTTGCTTATTAGGAATCATCAACGGTTCTTTTTGAAAGAGGTCATTACTCCATAATGGATTTTTTTCAAAATGTCTTGTGCAAAAAAAGGGAAATCAAGTGTAACCACAACAAATGGACTTCTTGTGTAGGAGTATAACCTCAACAACTCCTTGCTACTAAAAGGAAACAAATGGAGAACCTAAAGAAGGCTTTAGACTCTTCCCCATAAGGAGATTGTTGCATCATGAGAAAACCTTTGGTGCAATTGATGTAACAAAAAATAATTGTTTCGGATAAATACAGTCATTTTTTACTCCCCTTAAGTTTGGTCCCTTAGAAGATGGATTGATTATGGGCTTGTCATAAATAAAACCATTTTGGAGGGTTGGGAAATCTTTCTCAATCCAATGAAAATTTATCCTTTATAGTCCAAAAAACAAAGAAAAATAGATCAAAATTTAGATCATGAAAGCTTGTGGGTTTTAACAAAAGTTGTGATAGAAGCAACCTTTCAATTGACTCTTAAAGGTTACTTTACATGGAAAAGGGAGAGGTCCCCTTAATCAACTGAATGAGAGTGCTTTCCATGAATGTTAGGGGCTTGAATTTCGTTAACAAAAGCCATTTGGTTAAGAAGTAATCTTTTTTTATCCCTAATATTAGTTTTTTGAAAGAAATAAAGATGTTTAAACATAAGCTCCTATATTTCATCACTATCTCATTGAAACCTTGGGTTGGGTTGGTTGTGTATGCCTTGGGTACCTTTAAGGATTTATAAATTCTTTGGAGTTCTTAGGGACTTAAAAATAATCTCATTTTTGCTTATCCCTACTAGATTGCTTGGAAATTTGAATCCTTGAGAATATTAGAGGATTTTATATTGATTCTTATGAACTTGATAACCCAATTTGTAAAAATACAACTTGACATGATATTTTATATTTTCTTAGCTCATGGTCTAATACTTTATTCATTGGAGGGGAATTTGAATCCATAACCAATCTAGGAGATAATAGGGGTGGTTCAATATTAGAAAGGTGTGTTTATACCTTACATTTAATGTCATTGTAATGTTGATACTATTGTGAGGTGTGTTGTGAGTCTTGTTAATAAAATCAAATGTTTTTGCTAGATTGATTGTTGTTTGTTGCTATTTTGGGAAATCCACACTTGGAGGGTCATAGCACTTGTTATAGGAATTTATTTCATATCTAAAATATGATGCCACATTTAGGGTATACTAAGTTTTCTCCTTAGCATTTGTTGCATGTAGTATTAGATTATGTGTCAATCCATGTTGAGCACCTAAATTGAAATCAAAGAGCATATGGATTTTCCTAGAAAGTTATAATGATCTCTTGATGAGTGGTTGAACTTGGGCACCCGTCTTAAGAAATAACAATTAGAAGTAGTAAGTTTTCATATTAGGTTTTCTTAGTGAGTTTATGTAGGAAGTTTTCATATTGATCCTTGTCTATAAGAATATTTCTTGCAATAGTATATTAGGTACATTAAGGAGAGCTAGTGAGAACTTAGGAGGTCTTGGAAATTATTTTTAGGTTACTGTGTTAAGATCTTAAGGAAATCATGAATTGGGATGTTGATCAAGATCTTTTATGAGTTTTTGTGTTTATCAAAATTATTGTATTCTTACCATAGGTACATGTTCTTACTATACTCTTCAATCAAATAAAACTAATCAATAGATAGTAACATTATTGTGTCATACCTTTAGATCATATGAGCACCTTCAACATTTGTCCAAAGCATTGTAAGAGTTCCCTAAGCATGTCCATTTGTTTAGTTTTATATTTAGTACATTATTGTAAATTTAAGCCTTGTTGCACTAACATAAGCAAGCCTTATTTGACTTGTGTGCTACATAATTGAATCTCACACTAATGATAATGCTCCTTAGGACATTTTTGGTTCCATGGAAATTTATGGTCAAAGCCACATGTTGAGTTTGAAAGCTAACATCTTACTGCACTTATTAAATGAGAGATATTTACACATTTCACAACAAAATGCATCTAATTATAAGGTGGAATCATAGGAGAAATCATTTAATATTGGACTCATGATCCTTATCCCAAGTGCATATGGTAATATACTACATTTTTTAACAACACAAGAACACTACATCATCTTATTTTTAATATCAATTTCCACTATAAGGGAACTAGAATCTATTGGAGGCCAAATCTAGATCAAAGTGGGCAACAAAAAGAAGATTCAATTAAAAGTTTAGTGTTTGAGAGCTTACACTTTTTTTGTGTCTATTTATGTTTGTAATTCAATGTTGAAGACTTTTTTTAATTATAATCCCTAACACCAAAGTGTACTAATATATTTTTGGACAACATATCTCTTGTGTGATATTGAAATAGGGTGAGTATTTAAATTTTGGTATGTGATATTTGTGATTGTTTATGTCAAGTTGTAGGGTTGGATAATCCATAATTGTATCCTCCACCCATGACTACATCAATTAATATTGGTTAATAGTTTAGAGAACTAAAGAAAAATAATAGAAAACTCTTTTAGCATCAAGTTGTCAAGGGTAGAAGGTATTAAATAAAATTATCTTATGAACAAACAACTAGATTATAAAGTTATTTGCATTAAATATAAGTTAAAATACATCCAAAAAGAGTAAGTATGGGTCAAGGTGTTATCAACATTATAGGAATAATGGAAAAAAATGAGATAATAAGAAATGCTTGTATCTAATCGAATGGTGTTGAAGAAGATAGAAGAAGAGATCACATTCCTAGAGATGATGAAAGTAACGAAGAAAGTAAAAGAAGAAATAAAAATATTGTAGAAGAATGTGAAGATGATGAAGACAAAGATTAAGCAAGAATGCTAGAATTTATTTTAGCTACTAACAAGGGATCTAGAATTTATTTTCCTAATTATTCTATTTGTTTAAATCTTGAAGAATTAATAGTTTGGCTAGCTGGAATAGAAGACTAGTTTGAGTGTGAAGAGATCTTAGATCCACAATGAGTGATAAGTACTAAGACAACTTTAAAAGGTCATGTTTCAATATGTGGAATGAAGTGCAATTGAAAAAAAAAATGAAATAAAAAGATTGAAAGATGGGATAAAAGAGTATCTTAGTTGAAGACTAAGTTTATCCCTACAAACTAGATAGAATTGTTGGAGAGATTTCAAAATCTTTGGCAAAAAGATATGAATGTGAAAGATCATAAGAGAGAGTTCTAAAAGTTGATAATCATGGTTAAACATCATAACTAATAAAGAAAATGTGGAATGATGTGTTAATGGACAATAGTGAATATCCACTTGAGGAATAGAGTATGTTGAGGTTATATTCAAATAATTAAGCATGTTGGTTTACCCTAATTGTATGAAGCTAAGTTGAACAAGAGATTTAGATGAAATAAAGTAGGAAAATATGAAGAGGTGGTAGATTCCAATGAGGAAGAAATCAAGGCAATGGTAGGGGTTATGGTCATGATGATGTACAAACCAATGATAGATATAATTTTTAACATAGTGATAAATCGTATCATTTTGAGCAAGAGGAAAATTTGGAAGAGGTGGTCATAGATCATTTTGTGATACCTTTTTAACCATGGATTTAAAGGACATAGAGTATTTGAATTACCCAATGGAAAGGAACCATATATTAGAAGATCTCATGAACTACAAGCCACACATGCAAATGATAAAGAATACATTGCATCATCTATCCAAGTGAATGAACTAAAAAGGTGTCATTATTGATTAAAAAAAAGGAGTATTGTTTAATCATAATAGTGAGGATAGAAAGGAACCGACAAAAAAATAAATTATTTTAAAATAATTTACAAGTGTGAAGGAATATGTTGTAAAGCCATAAGTATTAATAGAAGTATTGATAATATTATGTCAAGTGAAATAATTTATAAGTTCAAGTTGAAGAAAATAAAGCTTTCAAACCCATACAAAATTTTGTGGTTGCAAAAGGAACATAAGGTGTTGGTAAGTAAATTTTTTGGTCAAGTTCAATATAGAGTCATATTATGAGGTATTATGTGATGTTATGCATATAGATTATTATCATTGATTTTTATTGATACAATGGTATTAAGATATACAGTCCATTCATAATGGTAGAGAGAATACATATACTTTGATGAAGTGAGGTGAGAAATGTATTATTTTTGTATTGAAAATAAAAGGGAACCAAATGAGTGGTACAAATAGGGCATGTCTAGTTGATGATATAAAGTTCATTACAAGTTTGAAGAATCAAAGGATGTCTTTGCATAATTCTCAAGATATGTGGTAGTGTAGAGGATAATTTATTGTAAACTAGCATTACTGAGTTATCAAGGAGTATAATTATTGAATGAGATAGAATGCTACATGGGTTATTTCCAATAAGAAGTATTAGTCACCACATGGATTTAATTCTAGGTGTAATTACACTAAATAAGGTTGATCATAGGATAATGACAACAAAGAATAAATATTTAAATAGACAAGCACAAGATTTATTGGAAAAATGAATAGTAAGAGAATTAATATTTAAATGTATTCCTTTTGTATTAAAAAATAAAGGGAACCAAATGAGTGGTATAAATAGAGTATGTCTAGTTGATGATATAAATTTCATTACAGGTTTGAAGAATCAAAGGATATCTTTGCATAATTTCCAAGATATGTGGTAATACAGAGGAATATAAGTTATTGTAAACTAGCATGACTAAGTTATCAAGGAGTACAATTATTGAATGAGACAACATGCTAAATGGGTTATTTCCAATAAGAAGTATTAGTCACCACATGGATTTAATTCTAGGAGAAATTCCACCAAATAAGGTTGATCACAAGATAATGATAATGAAGATTTAAATAGACAAGCACAAAATTTATTGAAGAAATGAATAGTAAGAGAAATTTTAATTTTGTGGTATTGACCATACTAGCATAGAAGAAATAGGGAGAGCATAGGATGTGTATAAATTTAAAGGCCACAAATAAGATTAGTTTAGGGTATAGGTTTCCATTTCCAAGGAAACAAAAATAATTTAGTAAGATACATCTAAAAATTTATTATCGAGATGAATGAAATATAAAATTCAAAACTAAAGAGAGTTTGTATGTGTGGTTGCTTACGCATTTTGGTAAATATAAGATTTGTGATTTTATTATAGGGCTTGAAAGTGGATTTAGAGAAGGTATAATTAAATGTTGATTGGCCTATATTAGAGAGTATTCATAAGGTAAGAAAACTTCATGGGTTAGCTTGTTTTTATAGAAATTTTAGTGAAATATGTGCATCAATAGTGACAATGATACGAGATAAGAAATTATTCAAGCGAACTGTTACAATAGACAAAAACATTTAATTATTGAAGAAAGTGATAGAACAACCAATTTTTGAATTTCAAGATTTTGTGAAGATATTTCAAGTGTATTGTGATGTAAGTGGTACAATAATTAGAAAATTATTGAGTAAAGAAGGAGGTCGATTACTTTAATAAAAATTTGAATGATACTAAAAGGAAATATTATGTTCATTACTAATAATTTTATGTCATAATTCAAGTGCTAAAAAAGTGGAGACATTTTTTGTTAATGATTGTTTTATATACATGTCTTTAAATATTGTAGTTTTTTTAATAATCCAATTGATTTAAATCAAAGACATGTGAGATGTATTGAATTCATGCAAATACATTATCTTGGTTTAATATATGAGTGGTAAATAAAATGTAGTAGATGTAGTAAGTAGAAGAAGGAATTTGTTGACTAAAATAAGAATTAAAGTGTTAGATTTAGATTAATGAAGAGTTTGTATGAGGATGGCATTGATTCTATTGAAGCATAAAAGGTAATTAAGGAACCTATATGTATGAATAGGAGAAATTGGATATATTATTTGATTCTAAATGACTTGTAGTTCAAATCTAATCAATTATATATTTTTAGAAGTTCTACACTTGAAAAAATTTGATCGCAAAGAAGCACACTAATGGATTACCATGTCATTTTGTGTTGACTAGATGATAACATTGGTAAGTGAGAGTTACTATTGGCCACACATATATATAAGGATGTAAATAAGTATGTTTGAAGTTGTAGAATTTACCAATTAGCTAAATGTGGAAGTCAAAATATTGGTTTGTATCAATCATTACCAATTTAGGAGAAACTTTAATATGACACGAGAATGGACCTTGTATTAAGTTTGCAACATATAGAGGATATTATTCAATTATTATATTAGTTAATAGATTTTTTAAAGATGACTTATTTTATGACATTTAAGATAACTAATACATTACATGTAGCTATTTTTTTCAAGGAGATTGTGAGATTGCATGGATAACCTAGAAACATGATTTCAAATAGAGAAAAAAATTGGTTAATTTAGGTGGAAATTATAGAAGAAGATGAAAATAGAATTTAAAATAGCTCAATATATCACACATAAATAAATAGACAACTTAAAATGGTAAATTGGAATTTAGGAAACTTACTAAAATGTTTGGTGGGAGAAAAGATAGAAATTTGAGATAAAGTTTACATACCATAATTCAATGAATAGCACTACAAGAAAACACCATTTCAAATTGTAATGGTTAAAATCCAATAAATATCAAAATTGAGAGATATTAGAGATGGAAAAATGACAAGTATTAAGGTCAAGGATTTTATAGATCATAAAAAGGATTACACGAGGAAGTAAAAAGAAATTAGAGAGGATTAATACAAATACCAAGGAAAAGATCAATAAGCAAGGGAGACAAAAAGAATATGAATTTGGGGATGAAATTTAATATTTGGGGAAATAAATATTCTACAAGGAACCTATAATCAATTGAAAAAATGAGGAAATTTGGGACATATAAAATTGCAAGGAAATGCTCAAGTAATTCATATACAAGAAATAAAGAAAAGCTAAGTGAAGGCAATTATTCTCTCGCTTTGTCACTTGATTGAGGTTTATGTTTTGATTAGATAAAGGAACTTATTATTTTTCTTGGTTTCTTTTATTTCTCTAGATTTTAACATATATGCTTTGTAATGACCCATTATGTTAGAGCATGTATTGTAACACATACACTTATTATAGAGTTTTGAATAATGTCTATCATGACAAAGAATTCAATAATGATAATTTATGCCACCTCATATATCTTATATGAGAACAAAGAAGAAGGTTTCTAGCATCTCTCAACCATTGTAATAAGCACATAGACTATGGGCATGTAATTCTAGTCCATTTTTATTTAAGTTCTTTGGTGTTCTTTAAATAACTCATTTAATAATCTTTTGGTTGTAATTGAAAAATCTTGAATAAAAGAGTATTAATGTTTTCTTTTATTTAAAGACTTGTTAAAGTTTTTTAGTTAAAAAATATTATTCCTAAAAGCATTATGAAGTTTCCATGCCAAAAGCAAAATACGAGGTTTAATCACTCCAAAACTAGGGAAAAGCATTTAATTTGCATAAAAAATGAAATACAAGAACTTGATGTTTAGGAACTAAAAATAGAGGAGGAAAAGGCAAAACTGAAAAAAAAAAAGTTTCATGTGAAAGGAGCTAGGGTTTATTTTTGTTGCTAAAGGTAGATTTTCAAGGAGTTTGAATGAATATTAGGAGGATTTTTTAGTTGATCTCACCACATGAAGATAAGGAGTTGAAGGAGTTGCAGTTGATCGCAAGCCTTTCCAAGCACACCCAACCATTCAAACTTGAAAATATGGAGTCCATTGATAGGTGCACTAAATAAACTCTTATTTATTGCTTTTAATCTTTCATTCAACACTCTTGAACATATACACAACAGGTTTATTGTAGTTGTCTTTTGACTAGTTTCATGACAAAATGCAAGGAAGGTTGAAAGCAAGAGATAATAGGCATGAGAAATTCAAAAAATGTATCAAAACCCTAGTGTATGCCCATATCCTTTTGTAAATCATAGAACAATCCAAAAACCCCTACTCAAAATTTGTTGTGTGGAGAAAAAATGTGGCTTCCTCAAGGATTTATCCTAGCATACAACTATACTACCTTCCTGTAGCTCGTCTAGGGTAGATAAAGACAACCTATAGGTCAAAACACCATGAAAAGATAGTTCAAACCCCTAGAAAAGACTTAGAACAAGATTCATCCTTAGTTGAGGCTGCAAATCATAAGTGAGAAAAATAACATAGATTGTAATGTCCCCATTTTTCGAGCATCAGAATTTGTAAGGATTAGCCTATCAATTGACCCTCGTAGGCTAACACTAATAGTTAGAAAGTCCTTCGTGGCAGTAATCAGGGTGTTTTTCTCCTTCAGAGCTCAATATGGGTTCAGTTTGGCC